>CM062816.1:1784941691-1785363503 GCA_031772625.1 Pinus tabuliformis
CAACATTCTTCAAATAGAATGGGAGTTTCCTATAGGCGAATGTGCCCCATGGACAAATAAAAGCTATTTTTTATTGGTCCTGTGGGCGTATATTGATTTAATTGTAGCCGAAAATACCATCCATAAACGAAACTATTTCGCATCTGAAACATTCGTCAATAATTTGGTCGATAAAAGGAGTAGGATAATTGTCTTTTGGACATGCCTGATTTACATCCCTATAATCGATGCACACTCGTATTGTTCCTTGTTTCTTCATGACAGGAACAATATTGGAAACCTAGTCAGTAAGAGGAACAGGGTAAATAAAACCAGCCCGCAAAAGTTTTTCAACTTCCACTTTAATTGCAGTGGATTTCTTTGGATGAACAGGTCGAAGCCGTTGTCGAACTGGCTTGACATTAGGGTACATTTTGATTTCATGTTCAACAATACTAGAGTCAATGCCTGGCATCTCCTCATAAGACCATGCAAAGATACCTCGAAATTCACGAAAGAGAGTACGGTAATTATCAAGTTATGATGGAGAACAAGATTTTTCAACATGAATATTCTCTACAATATTAGGCTCGGTCTAAATATTAATAGAAATCGTTTCTTCAATATTTGACAGGTTTCGCTCAGATTCTATGGTGTCTATGAAAACTGATTTCGTTAGGAAATCAATGACTGACAGCTGGTTTAGTTCAATTGAATAATCTTCGATGTCATTTGGAAGATGGGAATGATGATGATAATCTCCCCATGGTTCTTCTCCTATCATCATTGATTGGATGATTCCTTCATCCGTAGAATGTATACGTGAAAAAGGATCCAAAGAAGTACCATATTCTAACAAACAGTCTCCCCATACAATTGTTGAATGCGGATTCGGGTTTGCCACACAAGCCCGAAAAATTGATTGTTATGATGATTCAACGGGGCTTAATGGCATTACCTCAATATTACTATCAACTTCAACCTTGTTGGTAATCCTCCTTAAATTAGATGAGGTGGAGGAAATCATATCACAAGTCTCTACTCTTGCCACTTCCGGCCAATCAGATGGTGACGGTAGGGTAAAAGTACCCATTAGGGAAGGATATTTAAAGAGACCTACTCAAACACTTTAAAGTGATAGCGGGGGTCTGTGTGCCAACAGAATGCTTCCCGTAGCCTATGAACTATTGGCGAAGAAGGCTAGCTAATCAATGACTGTGATTCCACCCTTAAAATGGAATGCAATAGTACGAAAGTACATGGTAACCATAGCAGCCATAGCATATACCCATGGCCTTCTCAGTAAAATGTTGTAATCGAGGGGCCCGTCAACTACCTCAACTTCAACAGTAATTGTTTTTCCCCCTAGTTCGATTTGCAGGCTACTCAAAATCCCACAAGGAGTATATGTTCTTCCATCAAAGCTTTCGACGTGGTTGGTGATCATGACAATAGTGTTGAACCAAGTGTTTTCCAGCAACTCATTGACATAATGCAAGTAGATGCCCCCTCATCAATAATAGTTCGGTGAACATTCTTATTGAGACCTTTTACTTGAATTAGGAAGGCTAACTACACCAGTAACTCTGGTGTATATCTTGCATGGTTAAAAACCACAAGATTAGAATCTGTAGGATCTACTCCACCTATTGCTCACAGTAAAGCCTGCTTCTAGGAGGGATAGTTTTGTAACACCTCGAGTGTCGACATGGCAGAAGGTGATTGAGCAAGATCTTCCACTATGTTATAATTGTGAGCTGCTCAAGCCCGAGAGTTGAATGTCGATTTGTGTACAACTCCCTTTGGTGGTTTTATTGTCAATTCTGGTACAATAGGTGGAATATTTTTAGATGAAGTCGAAGGATGAGGTTGATCAATGGCCTGATTATTCGACGATGATGGTGGATTTCCATAATCTTTTTTTCTCGTTGACACCAAAGCTTCATTTTGTGGCTTTGTGATGGATAACTTGAGTACTTGGGATGTGGAAGCATGGTTTATTGCAACCAAATGTGTCTCCGGGTTTGGAAAATGATCAGTCAACACTGCCAATGTGTTCGAAGTCTTTAAAAGTTTAGAGACCTCAGAGCGATGTGGAAAATCCCTCGTAAAATGCTCATCATTACAGATTAGACATGGATAACAAGGTTTCCTTGCTAAAGCAGAGGAATCAGATGATTTCTCTGGAGGGGAATTATCATGTTTCTTTTTAATTTTCCCCTTTTTCTTGCTTCTTGGTTGCTTTGTATTTTTGCCTTTGTCAGATGACACAACATTAATTTTGGAAGCAAGAGTATTTTCTGATGCATTGGTAGTTTGATTGGTAACGACAAGGGTTTGACCATATGGTCTTCCTGCCATTTGCGTGCTCGAAGAACCGATCACACCATTGCCGACATGAGAGTCCTTACTCGATTGTGGAGGAGGAGGAACAGTGAAAGCTGGTCGAGGTGCATTGGGAATTTTATCATAAAGCGTGCTAGATTGTGTGTAAATCAAATCCAAGTATTGGGCACGAGAAATTACTTGCTCTTCTGTGACAACTCCACCTTTTGCCACATCCTCAGTGATTGATGACAACAAGGATTTTATGAACCACTCAACTAAAGCTGATTGGGAACATATGTCTTAACCATCCGATGACGACGTCGCCACTCATGAATATGATCTGATATATGGGTAGCAGTCGTCTGTTTAAAGTTGGTTAGGAGTTTTGTTCCAGTCTCGTATCTGATGGGTAACTGGAAGTGGGTCAAAAATGTAGTGGCTAAAGTGGTGAAATTGTCGAAAGAAGCTCTTGGTAACTCAATGTACCATTTAGCAACCGGACTAGTAAGTGTTCTTTGGAAAAGACGAAGTCTAACCGAATCATCATTTAAGGAGTTTGATGAACACCACAAATGAAAGGTCATGACATGATTTGATGGGTCTTCTCCAGGATTTCCGTTAAATTTTGGAATGTCAGATGGTAACTTATGCGGAATTATCAGCCACCAAGCTGCATATAAGATTGGATTATTAGTGAGACGATTTAAATTTGGTAATTATAAAGTTTCTACAAATGGAAACTATCGATTCAAGTCAGGTTGAGCATACCCACGATATGATGGAATTGCCTGAGCAATAGGTCTTTGCATACCGACATAGGGCATCTGCATTTGGTAACCTTGGTATGGTTGTTGTTGAACAAAACTGGCATAATGATCCAGGTCCAGGGTGAAGAAGGACCTTTCCAAGACCTTTTACTTTCGTGATGTGTTAAAATTGTTTTTTAAAAGAACATTAACAAATATAGCTACAGACTGTAAAGAAGAGGAACATAACAATCATCAACACATGAAAACAAATCCATTGATAACGGAGTTCGTCCAGGAGGGACTACATCTCCGAGCCCCGTGTCAAGATGGTTTAGGGCGCTGCATTAAGTGCTGTCAATAAAGATGATGTACACAAGAGATGATATCTTGACCATACAAGGAAGAATTCCCTCATGCAGGAGTGGCTCTAAGAGATGTTCCACAACTAGAACTCTCAATCAAAAGACCCTTATCAGTATGACACAAAAAAAAAGCATGGTGCGCATCCCGCCAACATGGCACAAAAGGGATGTCAAAGCAAAACACATGCATGACGACAATAAGAGTATCCCAACAACATACAATAAGGGATCTCAAAGCATAACATGAAGAGTTATGACAGAAAGTACATCATATATAAGATTCCGCATAACATGAAGCAAGGAATCATGACAACATGTAATAAACAAGGTCTTGCATCAACATCGATCGAGGATCCATGCAGAATAATGTAAAAGAAGAAGTAGATGGACAATGACCATATACCTCACACCACGGGCCATCTGAAGAAGAAGATGTCACACGGCTGAAGCTGCCAGAAATTTCTCTCAAGGCATCGATCTTCATGAAGATGGCTGCTTGCACAAGAAAGTGGACATCTGAATTAGATTGTCGAAAGTGCTGAAACTTGCTTAAACATCGATTTCACAACATCAATTGCAAGAAGAAGAATCAATCAAGGAAGAATCAATCATAGAGAATAATTGATCAAAGAAGCAGAATCGATCATGAAGAGAAGAATCGATAATAAAAGAGAAGAACTACTCTAGAATCTCGGCTCTGTAGCTTGCCGGCTATCTGACTCTCTAGTGCTCTGGCTTATGTCATTGCAGCTTTGCGATCTGTCAGAACTTCAAGCACTCTCTCTCATGCATGCTTCTATGTAGCTCTGCGGCTCTATGGATTTGAAGTGCTACTCTGGCTTCATGCTTCTCTACATACTTAGGTTCTCGAGCCTCTCTCCACGCAACCGTTCGAGCTCTCTGCCACACTGCTCTTGCCCTCTGTCACGCATGCTTTTAGCCTCCCTCGGCTCTCTGCATCCATGCTCTTGGCACTCTAGCACAGGATTTCGGGCTCTCGGGAACTCTCTGGCATGCAGGCTCTCTCTCCCTCCTTCAATCTCAGCTCTCTGTCACCCATCATGTTTTATAGCACGTTTGGGATAAGGCTACTTCAAAATCGGAGGTTTGTTGCTTAAAAATAGAAGTCGTTTGTATAGAACAATCAGTGAGCGCAACAACCTTAAGAAATAGCCTTTTTATCATTTTACAATGATAATATAAAAACCCGAAAACACTGAAAAACATTGAAAAATCTGAAAGTTCAGATTTCAAATTTTATAAAATCGGACCTATAAATCGATCAGGTCCATGCTATATCACAAGTCGTTGTTGCTTCGGCCCTGGGGTCCTTCCTTCAGCATCCGCCAGAGCCAATCATTCCGATCACCAATATCGGCGATCACTAATCGCATCTGCTACACCCAGGGGTCCTGGTCCTCGGCCTTTGGGTTTCGCCGACGCTGATCGCCGACGCCGATCCTCCATCGTCGATCCGCAAGCCTGTAAGCCCCCGACCTCCGATTAGTCAGAGATTCACTGATTGAGGTTTCTAAAGTCCTGCTTAAGTCCACCCTTGACATGATTCTCGATGCGATTTTCCTTATAAAGGCTTTAAGTCCATTTTTTTATGAAAAAACCTCCCTTTTCCAAAGGAACTAAGGCAAACACTTTTCGTGATAACTTCGTCATCCGGACTCGGATTGACGAACTGTTCACACCTCCACGATTAGGAAGACGAGATCTACACTCTGGTCTTGTGTTGACATCATTCTAAACACTTTGTTTTTCGAGCGTTTCCATGCCATGGTGTTTGAAGATCCACTTAGATCAATCCTCCCCACCGAGGAGCTTTTGGTCATCGAAAATCATAAAAAGTAATATGCATCTTTCTCTGTACCTTATCTGTTGGGTGTGGAGCCTGATTATCTTCTATATTCAAAGGTATCGCCACATAGGACCCTAGTTGTAAAATATTCGCGGCCGTTCATTAGGCGGATGATCTGACGGTAGAACTTATGTTTAGTTTAGGGTTTTTTGCCCTAGAAGGCAACCCCTCTCTTTGTATGAGGGTATTGTATTTGAGGCTATGTGATAGATGTGTATTCTGTGAGCGAGAAACAGAGAGGTGAGACTGTGAGAGAAAACAGAGGATATTACAGCGGATTTGCTGCAGGTTGTGTCTCTTCATTTTGCTGGATAATAGAAAGGAAGGACTGGCTGTTCGGGGTGGACGTAGCCCAAACTGGGTGAACCACGTATATCTGTGTCTCTCTTGTTTTGTGTGTTTTCTGTGTTTATATTTCTGCAATATTTTATGTGTTCCATTGCTCCGTAACATATAATTTTCTAACATTATCTACATCACAAGCATCCTAAAAAGGTCTCGCTTCCATCTCCTTCACATTGTTCTTCGGAGCCTTAAGCAACGAACTGACACTTGCTACTTCTGCCACCTGTAGTACATTGTTTTGCAAATTACATGCTTTGAATGACATGACCAACTAAAGACCCAAACGTCCCATACTTGCCACGAGTTTATAACTCATACTCGGTGGTCAAGTTTACAATAAGATGGATGTAATACTCTAGATATGACAACAAGGCCAACCTATCATGGTTGCTTCAAAAAGTGACGGAAAACACATCATCACTGCAACACATGATTTACACACATAAAGCCAAACACTATTGTGTGGACAAGTGATGGAAACATAACATCACTTTCAGAGTTTTAATATGCGACTCAAAACATGACCAAACATCATTGTTGCTGACCACGTGATGGAAACACATCATCACGTTTACATTTTAAAATGCAACAAGTGATTTACAAAAGAATGACCATGAAACGACAACATGTCTAGAAACCATTTCTCACTTATCTTTGTGAATGGGTCACCTCCTTGAGGTGGTTTTACTTGTCGAACAACTGTTCTTCCTGTTTCATGCACCGACGCTTTGTCTTTAAGGCGCTGCTTTGGATGGAGCTTCCAACAAGTGGCTCTTTGATGGCCATTTTTGTTGCAATGACTGCAGTAGGCTTTCTTTCTCCATATCTGCTTAATGTGTTTCTTTTCATGCTGTTGAGAGGGTTTTTCATGCCTCATGAGTGTTGTTGGGTGATAAAAGGTGTCTTTTTAACTCCTAATTATCTTCACATTAGTTATCAATCCGGGCAAGATTTTCTATTTCAAGAGTGTACACAGTTTGTGGTGGCTATTTACTCAAGAGTAATGTTTCTAAATTGTAGTACAGTGCTTTCAAATACAAGAATAAATGGATGCAACAAATAAATTCTAATTGCAATTAAAAGAAAGTCCAATCCTTTAAGGAACTCAAATCCTATAGTAATCTAAGTAACAACAATGCAATCTATATAACAACGCTATCAGTTAAGAGTGCAGTAATAATAACTCTTCCCTTAGAAACTGATAGAAATTAAATCATGTTCATTCGAATGTAAAATAATGATGGCATCAATCTGAGAGTTATTAACAGCTATAGTTATAGCTCATTACAATTGATTACACCGAGCAAGAGATGTATCAATGAAACTCAATTTGAAATGAAAGGAAACTAATCAAGAAACAATTCTGTAAATTAAATATAAAACAGAGTTATTCTATCACGCAAAGAACCAATGAACAACAAAGTGATAAAATAACAGCAGGCAGTAATATGATCACACTAGCACACTTGCGATAATTGAAATCATATAATACAGATGAAGCAGTGAGTTCCACCGGAAGCCGGGCATTAGCTGCTAGTGTACACTGCTTAGTTACTTCAGAGAATGGAGAGGAACAACAACTCTTTTATTTATTAATCATCAAATTGTGAAATCATTAAAACGTATTTGCGCTCTATAGCGAAAGTCTGCAATTGAGAATTACAATGGTAATACAACAGTCCCCCTTTCCTATCCTATCCTATCTCTAATAATCCCGATCTTAATCTCTCATAATCTATCCCATAATCTCCCTTCCTCTAATCTCTGTTCTGATTTAAATACACAGAGAGAAAAGAGAAGTTACAACCGTGATGATTACAATATGATTCCCATTACAAAATTGGATTGTTCTCAACAAATTGATAAACAAGATCATATCTGAAATATCTTCCCATCAGCATTCAACAGGAACAGGTTGAATTTGGTGTTGCAGCTGAGATAATTTGGAAAACGGCCACAATAGCGAATTTGAGAAAAACGTCTTCAGAGAACCTTCTGTTTCTCTTAGTACGGACCGAATTTGGGAAAACTATTTATTACAAAACTAATTTGGTCCATTCTGAACAAAACCCATGTTTCGGATTTTCCATATTCTTCTCCATTTGCCTGAACCGTTCAATACAAAACTATCACTTCTTATTCCAGCGAATTTCTGAGTTGGCACATTTAATGATGAGCTAGAGATCAAATCTTCAATCTGGAAAATATCTTGGAGGCTAAAATGGTGAGTGATGTTACAACCAATTTATTAATAAACCATCATGGGTAAAATCGTTCATCAATTTATTAAAAATAAAGGAGAAACAATAATATTTATCCATAAGAGCATAAATAATTATAAGATGGAATTGTATGATAAACCATGATAAATGACATGATAAAGAAGAGTAGAAATAGATGAAATAGGTGTTAAAAAGTGATAATAATAATGACATATTAATGGCCCAACATGCTCCCAAACTGAATATATTGCATGTCCTCATGCAACCCAAAGACTCTGTGTTAACCAAGCAATAAAAAATTGGTCATCCCAACTCATGAAATGGATGGAACAAATGAATTCTTCCTCAAATAATGAATATTCAATTTTAGCAATCTTGATGAAGGCGTAGCAATTTTTACATTGACATTCAACTTATGTGTATATGAAGTTGCAGCAAAATATGATATAAATAACAACAAACTTCATTAACCATTTTATCAAAAACTACAAACCATATTTTGCTGAAATTTTGCAAGTAGATTTATAATATATGAATGCTTCTATGATCTGAAAATCAGATCGTTTTGATGCATGGATCATGAGATATAAACAAAATGGCTATAGGTGATAGTGCACGATTTCTAAAATTTGTCAAACTAATTTAACTTGAAATTTTCTGGGTTTGTGTATTTTAATGGTACGTCTGTGTTGTCCAAAAATTACAAGAATTCAGTTCATAGTTTTAAAGATATAGGGAAATCAATTCTGCACTGTATAAAAATGAAATTGTATGCCTTAAATGAGAAAGAAATTAGAAAACATCCATCATGCGTAGCAATTCCTCTCCCAAATTGGAGAATTAGCATGCCCTCATGCAATGCTAGAAAACAAATTGAGGTGGTCGCTACCATCTGTTGAATTCTATGTTTGGTGTAAAACAACATGGAATAAAGGAGGTGTTGAGAATGAATAAGAATATCAATGGATGATAAAGAATATTAATGACATGGTCATAAGAAAGAAATGAATGAAAACAACATTCCCCAAACTGAAAGATGATATGTCGCTGAAAAATGGTAAAGATGTGGAATGAATGATGATAAATAATGCTCAATGGATTTTCATGAAATTCTCCTAAATTCATAATAAATCAGAAAATTATGTTATTTTACCTCAAGTTTTACCTGAAAAAAGAAAAATGTGGAATGACATATATGGACTGGCATTTGTTGAAACTGATGTAGACTGAGTAGATACTGAAAATGATGCAAAAGGTGGAATCCAGGCAAGCACATCATGTTTGAACAATTTTTCGCGTTCGCGAGTTGCTCAAGCCTCTTTTGTTAGTTGCAATAGTGTGGTCATGTTGCAAATAGAGTTTCCCCCTCATACTTTTTGTTCTCTTGTAAACAAATCACTATTTTGCATATAATGTTCTTGATTCCACAGTGTTAGTTTTGAATAGAAACAAATAAAATGCATGCAAAAATTTCAATCATAAAATTTTTTGTATACATGTAATACTAATATTTTGTCAAATCAACAAGTTAGCAGAGTGCAATAATCATATCGCACGCTATTCCATAATGCATACATTCCCCGCTCTAATTGGAATAGGAATTCCATGACCATAAAGCATATGAAAGGTGTTATGTTGACGGCAAGGGAAGGGAATGGACAATACAGTAGTAAATGAAGCAGAGTACACATATCAATAATAGGACGGCAAGAGGTATGGTTATAATGAGAGCAGAGTGTGTAAACATAGTTATGAATAAGAGATATGACGCTTTGGATTGATGATAAGTTATGCGAAAAAGAAAAAGACAACAATATGCCAAAAAGATGCTTTGCTGATGGTATTCTAGCTGAAAATGATGTGATTGATCAAAAAACAATTTCTCATGCGTAAAGGTTCAAAACAGGGAAAAATTAAGGAAATAACTTCTCTGATAAAAAGAGAGAATAAGAAAATGGTATTATAGTAATAATTGATGATAAGATATAACTTCAATACCATAAGTAGAGCCTCTGCTGCCAGCAGGCATCCATAGCCTTGGCAGGGTTGCTTTTTAACCCATATGAGCCAGGATCCTCAATTTATAAATGGAGAGTTCCAGTGTTGTTCTACAGAAGAGATCAGTGTGCTGGCATGGTAACCAGATAACCACATTTCCATTCACTGGGATATAGCGAAAGTGATTAGGCCAGCTAGTGATGAGACCTCCTGTTCCAAGGATAATTTGGCTATCCAATGGATCATAACCCTAATGTGGTGGCCATAATGGGAATGTCACTTTGTTATAGTCTTATGAACATAGTAGGCTAGCTCATAATGAGACCCCCTATCCTCCATTTGCGAACAAAATTTTGTTCTTATTACACATTTTTATGATAAAAAGAGGGAGGCTCAGTACTCCTTAAGAGCAGGGATGGTGGAAGAAGTTGAACATGTCAATAGAAAAAAATATACCCATAATCTGTTAGGATATTCCGTCACATAGGAAATAGTTAAGTATAACTTGGTCTAGTATAGAGTTAGGTAAAGTGTGTTTCTTTACTATGTACATTTTGTAACTTACAATCCGACGGTCACGATATATAGTGATCCGACGGTTCATTCTCTCCTCGGTATCACCAACATTTGATCCGTGGCTTAACACCCGATTGGTCCATGATCTCTATTTAAAGAGCATGGAGGGTCATTTGTACATTAATTGTTCATAAGAGAAGCTTATGTAAAATTTCATTCTTTTATTAATAAATTGCCTGAAGTGGCCGCGTTGGCTCAGGCCATGGACTGTTTCCCTCTTTGAGGGTTTTAACCATGTCAAAATACGGGTGTATTGATCTGTGATCTGTGTGAGCGGTGTCCTTTGGTGTTCTGTCTGAGTAACTTACCCTGTAAATTCCTACATGGTATCAGAGCTATTTGAGGGCCGCATCCGTTGGTGATCCAAATCTGAAGCCGGTAGAACTGCATCTGACTGTTGTTTCCTAGATCTACTGTTTCTGACTACTTTCGGGCCAAGAGGACTGCTCTATTGTGTTGGGAGCATCTGTTCCAGTGAGGAACCCCTTTTGTTTCACGCGAAAAGGTTTCCGGTAGCCCTAGCTACGTCATTTTTAAGATCTGGAGGTATATAATGTTTATTTGCAGTTTACAGTTATTTTCTCTCTGTATATTTCGGTTTTGGTTTATTTAGCTTTTTGTTTTTTTTATTACTGGATCTATACCTTTCATTTCTGCGTATGCTCTTTGCCCTGCGACTCTGTGCGATATGGGCAAATCAGAAACAGAAAGGAAGGATTTTTCTCATGCGTATGCTCTTTTCCGCTGCGCCTTAGTGTGATCTCGGAAAATCAGAAACATTGAGGAAAATATTTAGTTTCCAGCTAAAGCTAACTTCAAGCCGCAAGGTTCATTTTTTTGTATGTCCGTGTTGGGTTTTGTGTTTTTTGTTTTGTAGGGAAAAAGAGCTTTCTCAAAGCAAGCACGCAACCCAAAGCTTCAACCCCCCCCTCTCTCTCTCAAACTTTTTGTTTAGCTCACTTGGTCCAAAGCTAATTTATGAGAGTAGAGGTCTTGAGTTCAAGTCTCCTTTTTGTGGGGGCGGATTTTTCATTTCCGCACATTCCCGCACTTCGTCGGCATCTTCATCAAATTTTCTTCAAAAAGCCATAACTTCTTAATCCGGAAGTCGTTTTCAAAACCGTTTTTTTTGAAACAGCCTAATTTTTCGAGATCTTTCCATTGGAACACTTAGTTTCAGCATCTATAGCTTTAGTTTCTGTTAAAATGGAAAGTCCATGCCAAGTTATTCTTGATAGCACCAACTACTTCCAATGGTGGTCCTACATTGTGGATTTACTTAGAAGTAAATGTCTCTACAGAATAGCCTCAGGCCAAGAAACCAAACCAAAAGATGAAGATAAGGTAGCTAAATGGGAAAATAGGCAAGATCAATCACGTGGGTTGATAGGGATGTCTATTTCTTCAGATCTTAGATTCCATATTGCAGAACTTGATACTCCTGAAGAAGCAATGAAAGAGATCACTAAAGTTTTTGGAATTAAAAATGAACTTAAATCCCATCAACTTGAAAATGAGTTGCTTACATTAGACCCCAATAATTTTTCTTGCATTGAAGATTTTTTGTCCAAGTTCAAGACCCTTAGACTTCTCTTGGAAGGTGTTAAGGTTAAGAAAGAAGATAGTAGCCTTATCTACTCCATTCTTACTAAGTTGAGACCAACCTATTCTGTGTTTGTTTCCACCTTCCATTCTACAAGAGAAGCCTTCATTTCTCAAGGACAAGCCTACAAGTCCCCTTCCTTTGATTCCTTTTGTGATTCTTTAATAAGAGAGCAATAAAAACTCTTACACCTTGGTCTTCTTCATCTTGGAAACTCTTTTAAGAAAGTGTTAGCCGCCCAGCAGCAACCAAATTCAAAGAATCCTAAGAAGTTGTATCCTAAAGGAATGGTCCTAAACCAAACAAGGGTCCTAAGCAATTTTAGCCTCAAAATGAAAAATCATTTCAACAAAATGATAAGACAAATAAAAACAAAGGGAAGAAGACTGATAGACATTGCAACTTTTGTAATCGAGATGGACACTTAGAATCCAAATGCTTTAAGAAGATGGAAGCCTTGGAAGCAGCAATGAAGAAGCATAATATCCATTTGGAGCACTCTTCAACTTCAACTTCATCTTCAGGAATGGCACTTTCTACATGTGGTTGTCAAGCATCTCGGTTTGGCTATGCACTAAATGTATCTTCTTCTTCTCATTCTCATGAGTGGCTCATTGATTTTGGAGCTTCTTATCACATGGCCAAAAACAAAGCCATGTTTTCTTCTTTAAATGATTGTAACACCAAAAATATATATGTTGGTGATGATAGATCTCTTAGTGTTGTAGGGACTGGAACTGTTCATATAGACAATGGTCAATTTAATGATGTATTATGTGTTCCAACCTTATCCTGCAACCTTCTATCTGTATATAAGATAACTCATTTAGGTGAAGGTAAAATCGTTAAATTTTCACCTCACGATGTTGTAATTAAGGACTTAAAAGGTCCTAGACAGATTTTAGCTACTGGCATTGCTAATGATTCTACAAGGTTGTATAAGTTTCACAACTTTGGGTCATCAAATCTTCCCTCGGTATTTGTTGCTCATAATGATGAAGTGAGCAAACTTTGGCATGAGCGATTTGGTCACTTAAACTATCACTCTCTTTAGAATCTATGTAAAGAAAATATGGTGACAGGTCTTCCAATGGTATCTTGCAGAGATGGTGTTTGTTCCAGATGTGTACTCGAAAATCATCATCGGGACAGTTTTGAAAAACGTGCCTCTTGGCACGCCTCAGCCCCTTTACAGCTTGTGCATAGTGATTTATGTGGTCCACTTCCAGTTGTTTCATTCTCTGGCTACAAGTATTTCTTAACTTTCATTGATGATTTCTCGAGACGCACTTGGGTATACTTCTTAAAACTCAAGAGTGAAGTATTTAACATGTTCTTGGCCTTTAAGGCCTTTGTTGAAAAATAATCTGGACATCAAATTCTTAAGCTAAGATTTGATAATGGCTGAGAATATGTTAACAAAAAATTCATCAACTTTTGCACTGAGAATGGAATTCAAATGCAACATACAGTTCCATATACTCCACAACAAAATGGTGTAGCTGAAAGGAAGAATCGCACCTTAAAGGAAATGGCTAATTGTATGCTTCAATCTAAAGGACTTAGTCTTAATTATTGGGCAGAAGCAATTAACTGTGCAAAGTACATAATAAATCGCACTCCTACTAAGGTTTTAAATAATATCACTCCAGAAGAAGCATGGAGCTCAATTAAACCAGATGTAAGTCACTTTCGTGTTTTTGGAAGTGAAGCATGGGCCCATATTCCAGATGAGAAACATAAAGCTTTAGAACCAAAGAGTGAAAAATGTATTTTTGTTGGATATTCTGAAGATGTCAAAGGATATAGATTTATTCCACTTAAGTCCAAGAATGTTATCATTAGAAGAGATGTAAAGTTTGCTGAAAATATATCAGCCTACGATCCTAGTTCGACAGATGTGCCACCTCTTCCTATCTCTTCTACTTTTGAAAATATTTCTTCTTCAGATGATGAAAGCGAGGATGACAATCCTCCCCCACCTTCTCAGGATCCTCCTTCAGCTCCTCAGCTTCCAAAATGGGTCCATGCTACTCGGTATGCAGCAGGTGATCTTGCTGGTGGTCCTACAGATCAGCGACGTACACGTTCTCAGTTTGATAGAGCCTCTTCTTTATTGGCTCAAGCTTCAGTGAATTATGATCTTGACACCTTTGCAGAAGCTTCAGGCCATCCAGATTGGGACACAGCTATGAATGAAGAATATCATTCATTATTGGCAAATTATACATGGGATCTTGTTCCTCTACCAAAGGGATGAAAACTTGTTAGATGCAAATGGGTTTACAGAACCAAGTATGGACCAGATGGGAAAGTTGATAAACATAAAGCTCGTCTTGTTGCTAAGGGTTTTTCACAAGTTGAAGGCATTGACTACACTAAAACCTTCTCGCCTGTTGCCAAAATGAACTCTATCTGCCTTGTTCTTTCCCTTGCTGCCTCTTTCAAATGGGAAGTCCATCAAATGGATGTTAAATCTGCCTTCTTGCATGGGGACTTGCATGAAGAAATCTATATGGAACAACCTATTGGCTTTATACAAACAGACTCCAGCCTTGTATGTCGGCTTAAGAAATCGCTTTATGGTCTCAAGCAAGCTCCTCGAGCTTGGTATGCCAAAATGGATAACTTTCTTTTAGAAAATGGCTTTTCTAGGTGTCATTCTGACAATACTGTCTACACCAAGAAAGTGGGCAAGTCTCTTATCATTCTTGTTCTTTATGTTGATGATCTTATCCTGACTGGTTGTGATCTCAACCTTATAAACCATGTGAAGTCTAGCCTTAAAAGGAAGTTTGAAATGACAGACTTAGGACACTTACATTATTTTCTTGGTCTTCAAGTCTTGCAATCCAAGGAAGGTATTTCCCTTTCCCAGTCCAAGTATGCCTGTGATATTCTATGCCATTTTCACATGGAAGACTGTAAGCCAGCCCCTTCTCCCTTTCAGTCTAGAGTCAAACTTTCAGTCACTTGTACTTCTCCTGAAGTTGATGCTACCTTATACCGTCAACTTGTAGGAAAACTTTTGTATCTAACCCATACTCGTCCTGACCTTTCCTTTGCTGTTGGCCTTGTTGCTCGGTTTATGCAAAACCCGCATGAAAGTCATTGGAAAGCAGCTAAAAGAATACTTCGTTATGTTCGAGGTGCAGTTCAGTTTGGGATTCATTACAATGCCGAAGCATCTCTCTACTGGTTGGTTTCACTGATTCGATTGGGCTGGTGACCCTGATGATCGGAAGTCTACTGCAGCTTATGTGTTCACTCTTGGTTCAGGACCTATTACATGGGCTTGCAAGAAACAAGGTGCCATTTCTCTTTCTTCAGCAGAAGTAGAGTATCATGGTGCCGTAGAAACTAGTAAAGAAGCCTTATGGCTTCGTCAGATCGTGTCAGAGTTTGGCTTTCAGCAGCAACATCCGACTACACTTTGGTGTGATAATCAAAGTGCCATTCAACTATGCAAAGATCCAGTCCAACATCAGCGCAAAAAACACATTGAACTGCACATTTACTTCATCAGAAAGCTCATCCACGACCATGTTCTTGAAGTGCAATATTGTTCAACAGATGATCAAGTTGCAAACATATTTACAAAGGCTCTCACAGAGGCGAAGTTCACTAAACTTCAATTTATGGTTGGAGTTCAGGAAGTTGTCACTAAGGAGGGATAGGCTCTAGTGCCTCCTTCCTTCTCCTATTGTGTCATATTTGTAAATCCTTCAATCCTATCCCAAGTTGTTCTTAAGGGGGGATGTTAGGATATTCCGACACATAGGAAATAGTTAAGTATAACTTGGTCTAGTATAGAGTTAGGTAAAGTGTGTTTCTTTACTATGTACATTTTGTAACTTACAATCTGATGGTCACGATATGTAGTGATCTGACGGTTCATTCTCTCCTCAGTATTACCGACACTTGATCCGTGGCTTAACACCCGATTGGTCCATGATCTCTATTTAAAGAGCATGGAGGGTCATTTGTACGTTAACTGTTCATGAGAGAAGCTTATGTAAAATTTCATTATTTTATTAATAAATTGCCTGAAGTGGCCGCGTTGGCTCAGGCCGTGGACTTTTTCCCTCTTTGAGGGTTTTAACCACGTTAAAATACTGGTGTATTGATCTGTGATTTGTGTGTGAGCGGTGTCCTTTGGTGTTTTGTCTGAGGAACTTACCCTGTAAATTCCTACATAATCTCATTTATTACAGACAGAGAAGATTATAAGCAGGAAGGGTGGAACCAGCATGGTATTAAGATGATCAATCAGTATCATGTACAACAGAAAACAATGCAGTAAATTAGTACATAAATAATTGCGTCCCTTTTGAAAATAATCTATCATCAAGGAGTTGTCCTGTTAAGGATCATAACGTGAATGATATTAACTCACTTCAATAGAATTCATAATTCTTGTCCTCATAAAAGTAGTGTACTTCATGCCATGACGGGGAATCAATAAAATGTGGTTGAGATGAACTAGGAATAATCCCACAAGAGGAAGGAAGGGTTGTTCTTGAAAATACTCCCAAAGTGTTGTTCCCTTGAAGGAACAACAAAAACACTTGAAAAAGTGTTGTTCCTTGTAGGGAACAGCAAAGGAAATGCACGCCAAAAAGTGTTGTTCAGAGATATCTGAGCAAAGGAGGTATGATGGATATCAGAAGGTATGAGGCCATTTCATATCATTAAACATCAGGTCTCCATCATTTGTCGAGAAGTCATTCCAAGGAACAAGCCATTCCCCACACATAAGGGACGATTTTTCTTAAAACTATGTTTCTGGGAAAGAAAAGATGAATTTGAGAAAAGTGAGAGTGGTTTTTGTCCATCATTGACTTAAGAAAAAAAACCTCTTTGATTCTTTTCACAGGTTTCATGGTTTGGGAGAAATGTTGAAAACATCATTTGCTTCAGGAGGGTTAGTGCACCTCTGGAGTGACCTTGGTAAAATCATTTTTTCTCCTATATGAAATGACTTGCTTGATGAGTCAACTAATACTTAGACACAAATAGCTTTTCAATAAGCTATCATGATCTCAATTTGGAGTTGAGGAAGGCCTTCAAAAGTTGACTGCAACATCACTATGCATTTCGGCAGCCTCATTCTGCACATTTTGACCAGTCTTGGTAGATTGGACCTTTGACAGGTCAAATGAACTCCAAATTGAAAAATTTAAGATGTTCTAGAAAGTAGACTCGACAAGCTTTCCAACGCATTATTGCACACTCAATTTGGCTAAGGGGAAGGGCTCCAAAAGCAGGTGGAAAGCGGTGATGCGCTTTTCACCGGTTTGCCCAAAAATTGTTGTTCCTTTAAAAGGAACAACTGCTATTCCTTAAGAGGAACAACAACTGTTCCTTAAATGGAACAACAAAAACACAAACACATGAAACTGTTGTTCCTTAAATGGAATAACAAAAACACAAACACGCAAAACTGTTGTTCCTTAAATGGAACGACTGTTGTTCCTTAAGAGGAATAGTAGCTATTCCTTAAGAGGAACAACAAAAAAGACAAACATACGAAACTGTTGTTCCTTAAATGGAACGACTGCTGTTCCTTAAGAGGAACAACAAAAAGAAAAACATACGAAACTGATGTTCCTTAAATAGAACGGCTGCAGTTTCTTAAGAGGAACAACAACTGTTCCTTAAGAGGAACAACAAAAAGACAAACATATGAAACTGTTGTTCCTTAAATGGAACGACTACTGTTCCTTAAGAGGAACAACAACTGTTCCTTAAGAGGAACAACAAACAAAATTCATACGAAAATTGGTGTTCCCTGTAGGGAACAACAAGGGAAAAATAGAAAAAAAACTAATGTACAATCTATTATCCAAGCAAATCCAATCAAATAAAAAGAAAACAACAAAAAAGGTAAACTTATGTACAAGTTTCAAGAGAATAAATTGTTTAGTGGACTGGTGTTGTCGAAGAGTTTCCTTCTGCAGCAAGAATTTGTATTGTGGGGTCCTTATTGTTCAATCGCTAATGGAGCGGAAACTACAATTTGAAGGGAGCAACACCTGAAACAAAAAAACATAAAAGAAATCATAAAATAAACAACACTTTATTAAGTTACAACAGCTATGATGTTATTTCCTAAGGCAAGGAAAAAAATGATCTCTTTGAAAAATGTTTTGGCAGTAGTGACATGACATGAATCTTCAAATGGAAATCAATTCTTCATTTCTTCTATTATGAATCCATTGGATAATGAATTGGATGAAATTCCCTTGTTTCATTAAAATTTCTTTCAAGAATCGCTCATCCATAAATTGACCTTCTTTATTCTTCTAAGACCTACAAAAAACGAGTGTCTACCTACAATAAAACATTAAATCATGGAGAAAGAGAGGTGATCGGGCTCCCCTAATCCAATAATCATGAAATAAAACAACAATTAGCTACTCTGTATAACAAATCCACAGAGAAAATAACAAAGTAAAATTTATTTGTCACTTGTGGGAGAGCAGTGGCCAATCATGCTAACCTGCAGTGTTTTAATCACAACTTCTTTGTTTTTCATCCAAATTGAGTGATTCCAAAGCCAGATGATAGCTAATTCAAAGATATATTTCCAATTAAAACATGTTTTAAAAATTCAATGATATGATATGTCAATTTTACTTAGAACAACTTGTATGACAGAGTCATTTTTTATTACCCCACTTAAAACAATAGTGGATATTTTAAGCATAGATTTTTCATTTGATGTCGGATTCAAATGATTCAAATTGGAAATGAAATTAGATTCATTTATTTATCTCCAATAGAAACAGGTTTTGAAGAAAGGAATAATTGGTAGGTAAAATACTCTAAGGAACAACCAGAAAAATAGAGTTTAAGAGTGCTTATTTACGATAGATAGTTAGTATTTTTGTCATAAATTCCTCACACGATATAAAAAAATGAGTGATTCAAATTGCATTGTAAACTAGATTCATAGGGGAATACACCATAGAAACAAGTTTTCAAAATATGGTCATTTAGGCCTTCAAAAACGGACTGTCCCAACTCTATTCCCGAGTTGCCTACTAGACACCTTGTCAATGTTTTGGTTCTAACTTTTTCGTTTCAAATCCAAATTGAGTGATTCAAATTGGGTTGGAAAGTAGACATCAATGGCTACTTAGGATAGAAACAGGTTTTAAAAATATTCTCTTTTGGTCCCTCGAAACATGACTGTCCCAGCTGTGTTTTTAGAAATTTCATCAACCCCACAAGCCAAAAAATATGATATTCAAGCATTTTTTTCAAATTGGTGATAAAAATGAATATAAGTGTTTGTAGAACTGTTATTTCCATTATAATTCATCTAAATATACAAATTAATTAAAACATTTATCACCAATGTTGATTTCCATAGCATGTTGCAACAAAAAACAACTATTTTTACATTAAAAAAAATGTGTTAATTTTATTTCCTTATTTATTTTATTTTTTACACTAAACTATTCTGATTTGAAAAATAACTATGATTACATATAATATTACTTCTAGTGGAGCCATTTTCGAAATAAGGTTTTAAGTATGCACATACCCAAATTTGAAAAATGCATGTTAATAAATATTAGGGTATGAGAAGCCAACTTCCCTTGTAAGTTTTTTGAATTTGAAACATTCTGAATCTCATTGTAAGTTTTCTCCAATGGTGCACGTGAGATAGAATGGGTGGGAAGGGTGGTTAAATTTTATAGTTCAACACTGTAAGCATGTTGTACTGGTTTATTGTGGTGAGGGTATGGAATGAGTTGAGCAGGAAATTGTGTATGGAATGGAGCATTTTGATGATGCAGTTGACTGGGTTGAGTGGATGATTTTGATAGGAAAGCAAGATGTTGTGGAAGAGCTGGTGAAGAATATAGAGAATGTGTTTGTGCTACAAGATGAGGGAGAGTAGTCATGCAATCATAAGATGAACCATGCCAAATTTGTAGACAAGATTGGTGGTGGTTATATTGAGATTGACATGGCTGCCCTAACACATTAGTATTCCATAATGGATTATGCAAGTAAGAGAATGGAGAAGAATTGTTTTGAACCATACCTGTAGGCCATGATTTCCATGGTTTTGACCTTGTTGCAACTTCCTCATCTCTTTGAAATGATACTTCCATCCTAGATAAGGAAGAATAACTATCTATGGGATGCTATTTTTGGTAATGAGGGAAAAACACTTCATCCAATTCTTGATTTTTCTGAACCTACAAAACATCCAATTTTGAACTTAGAGAGCTAATAAAATCAACTTTAAAATTTTCAAATAAAACATTGATTTTAGCTCTTATGTCTCCTGTTCTTTTAGCATATTTGGAAAAGAAAGAACAAACATCTCTAGAATTCTTACCAGCCTTGGAGATTCTTCTTGAGTACCTTATGCACAATTCACAAACATCATCATATGATAACTGAAAAACATTACCTTTTCCTATCAGATTTAAGAGTTTTAAAAATTCATCTTTGATTCCTTTGAGTAGGAGTGTTTTTAAGATCTCTTTTTCCAAATACTTATGCTTTGATTTTTGAAGGTTATATTGAAATCGCTCTACATAGTCCTCCAAGCTTTCATCTTCCCTTTGTATCATAACGAAAATATCTTCATTGGATTTGCACTAGTCTTGGTACTTCTTCAAGAATATGTTCTTCATGTCCTCCCATGTTTGGATGCAGTTCCCACCTAGGCTCATGAACCATCGAAGAGCTGCTCCTTTTAGAGTAAGAGGAAACACTTCCAACCTTTGAACATTAGTACAATAATCATATCCTCTACAAAGTATTTCGAATTCAAATAAAAATGTATCTGGATCTTCATTTGTCAAACCATGAAAATTTGGTAGAGAAGATGGGGGAATTATGTGCATTTGTGTCACTCCTCCAAGATCATTGATAGGGAATTCAAAAGTAGAAATGTGAGCCATTTCTTACCATAATAGAAGATGTCCTTCATGTGTTTCTTTGAGGCTCCTTCTTCAAATGTCCCTATCAATCGGTTAGTGAAATGGGTGGTGCTCACATCACCACTTGAGTGAAATCATGAGATTTGTTTTTCAAAATTTCTATTTTTTTTTAGTCATTCACACAGAAATTCAAACATTTATTTCTACCCTAAGTTCTTTAACAATTCTGCTGGAAAGCGGGCGAGGGAGCAGGGATTTTACATGCTCCGTACGCAGGTTCTTACCTTCTGTTTTTAATACCCAATTCTTTCCTAACAGGCACCCATCAGATGCACACTACTATTTAGAAATGGATACACTCTCCCCAGCAACAACGCCAAAATGTTTAGTGATAAAAGGTGTCTTTTTAACTCCTAATTATCTTCACATTAGTTATCAATCCGGGCAAGATTTTCTATTTCAAGAGTGTACACAGTTTGTGGCGGCTATTTACTCGAGTAATTTTTCTAAATTGTAGTACAATGCTTTCAAATACAAGAATAAATGGATGCAACAAATAAATTCTAATTGCAATTAAAAGAAAGTCCAATCCTTTAAGGAACTCAAATCCTATAGTAATCTAAGTAACAACAATGCAATCTATATAACAGCGCTATGAGTTAAGAGTGCAGTAATAATAACTCTTCCCTTATAAACTGATAGAAATTAAATCATGTTCATTCGAATGTAAAATAACGATGGCATCAATCTGAGAGTTCTTAACCGCAATAGTTATAGCTCATTACAGTTGATTACACTGAGCAAGAGATGTATTAATGAAACTCAATCTGAAATGAAAGGAAACTAATCAAGAAACAATTCTATAAATTAAATATAAAACATAGTTATTCTATCACGCAAAGAACCAATGAACAACAAAGCGATAAAATAATAGCAGGGAGTAATATGATCACACTAGCACACTTGTGATAATTCAAATCATATAATATAGATGAAGCAGTGAGTTCCACTGGAATCTGAGCGCTAACTGCCAACGTACACCACTTAGTTACTTCAGAGAATGGAGAGGAACAACAACTCTTTTATTTATTAATCATCAAACTGTGAAATCATTACAACGTATTTGCGCTCTACAAAAAAACTCTGTAATTGAGAATTACAATGGTAATACAACAGTCCCCCTTTCCTCCTATCCTATCCTATCCTATCTCTAATAATTCAGATCTTAATCTCTCATAATCTATCCCATAATCTCCCCTCTTCTGATCTTTGTTCTGATTTAAATACACGAAGAGAAAAGAGAAGTTACAACTGTGATGATTACAATATGATTCCCATTACAAAATTGGATTGTTCTCAACAAATTGATAAACAAGATCATATCTAAAATATCTTCCCATTAGCATTCAACAGGAACATGTCAAATTTGGTGTTGCAGCTGAGATAATTTGGAAAACGGCCACAACAACAAATCTGAGAAAAACATCTTCAGAGAACCTTCTGTTTCTCTTAGTATTGACCAAATTTGAGAAAACTTCTTCTTAAAAAACTAATTTGGTCCGTTCTGAACAAAACCCATGTTTCGGATTTTCCAGATTCTTCTCCATTTTCCTGAACCGTTCAATACAAAACTGTCACTTCTTATTCCAGCGAATTTCTGAGTTGGCACATTTAATGATGAGCTGGAGATCAAATCTTCAATCTGGAAAATATCTTGGAGGCTAAAATGGTGAGTGATATTACAACCAATTTATTAATAAACCATCATTGGTAAAATCATGCATAATCATCAATTTATTAAAAATAAAGGAGAAGAAATAATATTTATCCATAAGAGCATAAATAATTATAAGATGGAATTATATGATAAACCATGATAAATGACATGATAAAGAAAAGTAGAAATAGATGAAATAGGTGTTAAAAAATGATAATAATAATGACATATTAATGGCCCAACAAGTGTGTTGATGCCTCTAAAATCGCTATATCAACATCGGGGAAAACCACCCAGTCCGGACCTTAGTGCAGCTCCTTTTCCGTTTGGTGTGGTGGCTCCGACTGGATGTAATGGGACCAGTTTCCCAGTGATATATGGGTTGATGGGTGATTGGTTTGTAATGTATAATGAGAGTGATAAGTGCTCTATTCTAAAGTGAAAAAATATACAAAGATAACTAATCTATCCTAGGTGTTCTTCTAATAATGCGATTCTTGATTATTTCTATGAACAAATAAACATAAAGATGACTTATTCATAACATATAAATATGCATTCATATGATGATTACTTTGTTTAATTAATTAAACAAAGTAATAATTAAAACATTATCGCATTGATCATAATATATCACTGACATATATATTTAAAAGATGACAATTCTGAAACATTCAAAAGTGACAAGTTAAAGAATTGTTTTAGAAACATATACATATCAATAATAGCAAAGTTGATAAATGTTAATTCACACAGAGAAATAAAGCAAAAACATAAATAATAGTACCATATGCATTTGGATCTCCTCTGATGTAAATCACATTCAAATTTTGCCTTCTAATTTGGGAATACTTTCACAGGATGCAAAAGTGAAAATCTCATAAAAGCCTTCTTTGTCAAAATTCAGAATTCTGGTCCAGTCTTTTATAAAAATATATATATCGGAAGTACAATAGTGCAACCTCCGATTTAAGTCTTAATACAAAATTGCAAACCCTTTCTAAAAACATGAAAGGGTCTTTAAATACTACAAATAATAACAAACTATGAAAAAAAGTCGCTATGCACTGGTATAACAAAAACACATAAATATGGGATTTATCCTGAAAATAGCAGTGTTGCGGCAGTCGAATGGATTCACTATATCGGCTTATCTTCTTGTGATCATAGTTGACAAATGGCAAGCATTGGCTAGACCTCTGGTGGCTGACTCATCCGAGAGTGTAACTGAGCTGTATATGTGGCATCGGCAAGTTCGGGGATCATGCAGTTGATCGCATCCGTGAGACACTTCATCACCATTTGCTGACTATGTGGTTTAACAAGGAAAAACCAGAACGTTTCCCATGTTAGGCTTTGAATGCCTCCGATCAGTTTTTCTCTTTGCATCAGCTCTTGTTTCCAATGTTGTTCCAACAATTTTACCTTTGGGAGTTTGCCTGGAGAGCAATCTGTAATTAGATTAGATAAATGCAGACTGTTGTTGATTAATTGAATTAGATTATTTGTTGCTGCTCTGCACTTGGATGCATCTCTCTCAGCTTTCATTAATCGATACTCCCATTCGGAAAACAAGATTTCCTTATGTGACTCTTGTATCCTTGGCAGATTGGCAGCTTTTCCCTCTTTCGAATCTTGCCATGATAGAAAATTAGTTAATATTTCATCTGCCTTCTCTAATTCAAGCCTTGCATCCACTGATTTTTCAATCATAGATGCTGAGATATCACATAAAGGAACGGCCAATGATATATTATGACATAGAATATCCAATTTCCAGGACAAAGCCTTGGTCATTTCTAGGGCTTCAGTTCTGAATTCATTTATCTGGGGATATCCTTTGATATCTGATCTTTCATTTGCGCGATTTGCTCTTCTTTTGATTTCTTCTCCTGCTCGCTCAATAGTTGTAGTTTGCTCAATGCTTGAGACAACTCTTGCTGTTTATGGATGGCTTGTTCATCAATCCTCTACTTTTCATGTTTTAACTGCTCATTTAATTGTTCATTAAGCTGCCTCTGTTCCATCAACTGCTGTTCAAGCTGCTCTATTTTTTGTTGTCGTTCCGCCGATTGTGCCTCTAGCTGAATGATTGCCTGGTCTTTTTCCTTCAATAGATGACTAACCTCTGAAGCCTTATCTATTGTCGCTGCTGTATACGCTCCGGCATACTGAGACAGTTTTGTTAAATCTTTGGAGGGATTTACCTCTTCTCTCCATACCACGTTCATCATTTCAATCTGAGGAGTCAAAAGAGGACTGTGATCAATTTTCCTCTTCTTCCTCTGTCTTTTGACTACAGCCCTATGCTTAGGACTGTAGAAGACATCCAGTGGTGGTATTTCTTCAATTTGCAGTACAATCTCCTCAGTGGGATTTTCAGGGATAATCTCTATGTCTTTCTGGAACTTGGGTGGGCCGCTTGTTCCAACAATCAGAACTGTGTTGACTACTGATTTCTGCACTGTAGACACTTTTGGTGTAGTGAAACCTTGAGATTTCTCGGGATTACTGATTATTGAATCAAATTGTTCCCATTCCTTGATTAACTTGGGATCAATATTAATATTTGTATCAAGGGGTTCACTAGCTGTTACCTGCTTCTGCTCCCTTTCTGGTGTCTTCTCCTTCTCAGGAATCTTTTCAATTTCGGGAGTCTTCTTAGTAATTTTCTCCTCACTGTGGCCTTGAGGTTGTTCCATAGAGGTTGTACTCAATAAGTCTAGAGGAAGTGTTTCCAATCTTTGTGCCCTGAGCCTATAGAATTCCTCTAGTCCTTCTGCTCCCAATTTGATCTTGGCCATATGTTTGACCTGAGAAAATACTTCTGAAGAAACAAACAAGTCATCAAAGCTATCCTCCTCATGATCAAATTTGGTGATTTTAGCCTGAGAGGTAACATTGTAGGCAACCTTTCTAGGATCGTACTGCCTTTTTGGGATAGTTGCAAGTTTTAACAACTTTATTTTCTTGGCCTCCTTCTCTGCATGTTTGAAATCATGCAGAGTAAAAGCACCGCATTGAAGAGGAAATGTCGGCCACATGTGCTTCTTGGAATCCCTAAGAGTCCTTGACATACCTTCAACTATTATCTGATGTGCTAATTCCCTGGCTAGCAGTTTATTAGGGATGTACAGAGGAAGAACATGAGGGTTGGCAAGGCTGCCGAAAAGTCTTATATAGGTGAATCTTTCTTCTCCAAACCAACTTCCAATTATAGTTAGGTTGACTGATGCTTCCTCGGATAACCTAGGAGCAGGCTTATTGAATATGGCATAATACACGGGAAGAATAAAACCATGAAAAATTCTATACAGATGGTTCTTATAATGGGCTTTCCATAGCTCCTTATGATAGATGTGAATGGGATTGGGATCCTACGGAGTCCATTTCCATCCAAGAATGGGGTATTCGGAATTAAAACAGATAGTGTCCATAATATAGGCACTCATGTAAAAGGGAGGTATCACTCGGGTAGACACAAACCTATTTTTTCTATATTCAAGTATCTCAGTGGCCATTTTATCAGACAGAATATTTGCCCAGTCCATGATATAGCCATGAATTGCAGCCTCCATTAATGGGACCATATCTATAGAGAATTTAGCAGAATCATGGACTCCAAAGAGTCTGCACATCATTGCACCAACATAACAATAAGGAGAGGCCAATGAATCTATAGAGTACATACCTGATGTTTCGTGTTTGTGCTTAGTCAGAAAATGCCTCCATTGTCTGATAGGGTCAGATTCAATGTCGTTCTCCTTGGCGAAAGCCTCCAAAAATGCTTTGTTATACCGCTTCTCCAGCTGAGGTAAATGGTACATTTGTCTAAGATCCTCTGCTCTAAACGACCCAAACACTTTTCCATCAACTGTAGAGAATGTCCTATCTGTGGTCGCAATGCTTTCAAAAATCCACCTAACCACATCATTATAGGGTAAAACCTTGGCACGCGCTGCTATTCTATGTAGATATGAGCAGGCCAATTCTTTAAGAGTATTCTCTAATTTGCTCATGGAATCTGTTGTTGCTTCTTCTTCGAGTTCTTCAGGCTCCTCCACTTCCAGCAAATTATAGATACTCTCCCAGCTTGCTTTTCCTAAGCCGAGGCAGGTAGTATCTGATATCAACCCTTTCTTATTTGGTTTTGGTTCTTTGACTACAACAGGGGCCTTGGTTTTCTTCACCTTCTTTCCCATTTTCTCTGGATTCATCAGCTCAGAGTAGCTCTGCATAGACAATGAAAAACATAATAGAGAAATATACCCGCTTAAAGCTAATATGAAATGAAAAGAGTTAAGGTAATTCACACATGATAAACGAAATGTAATTAAGTATTACTACGGGTCAAATCCTCAAAGGATTCACCCTTAACTACAACATTAATGACCATCACAATTGCCAATCGTAGTTAATAAATGTAATAATTATCCTTCGCATCGCACATATGCATGATGTTCCTTTAAAATGCATCTTTTGATCTTCTTGATCAGTGATCAATGATAAATCGCAAATCACAATCGGGAGGTTCATCAGTCAAGCTTAACGTTTTGGGCTGATAGCCTCGATTGTGATAAAGGTGAGAAATATAATAAGGCGGAGGAATAATCAACAAATCGTTTGATTTATTACTTTTTCATTTATTATTCCTTCTAAGATTTACGCCCGCTAATAATACCCTTTTACGGTTTTTCCTTGAAACACGTGCCTTTATGATATCGCAATCGGGGAAATCGAAAGGGCTTTCGCTATGTGTCATGTGGTATGTGCGATCACCAATTGCGATTATGTTATTGGATCGAAGGTTTAGCATAGACCTTTTGGGATGCATCCTTTTTTTACTTTGTGATATGCAATCTCCGATCGCATTATTACATTGGAGATTTGCTTATGAGGGCTTTTCAAAGAAGGATATATCATATTGTAACAAAAGGTTTCAAATATTAGTTCTATCGGGTCAGACCTTTTGAAAAGGATTTCCATGTGTTTATATAATTAAATCCAGGCATGCGATTATTATTGAATCATTGAATTCAACTAAGTCTTAAAAAGGGACCCATTTCTATTTAAATTTTTTTGATAAAAATTAAGAAATGGGGGGTTGTTGTACAATACAACAGAGTGTTGCCATTCTTTTCCAACACATGGAAAAGGTATGGTTAGGTAAACCACAAAAAGTGCATGTTTTTCGATGCCTTAATCTTTGTTCATCATTAAAAACATGATCATAATCAAAATGAACATTCGAAGATCGAAAGTGATTATACCTTCCTTTGCTATCTATGATGTCAGTATGGCAATGAAAGCTTGCCTCAACTCTCTCCCTGTAATGGGAACTGCCATGTGATGATGGGGATGTTTTCCCATCATTCTCTTTCCTCGACGATGTTTTAGATGACTCTGACACCTTTGAGCACTCTCCTTTAGTGTACATCGAGCCTGCAAATCAATGCTCATGCACAAACTCCAAAGGTTGAGTTATGCCTTGGTTGTTAGCACCAAATTCTTTCTCCTCGTGCCTTGTCTTTGCAAGGATCCATATATTTGTCCCTGTAATCGGGATCTCCAAATCTCCAACATACATCATACTATCAGAAGATGAAATCAAAAGGAAATCAACATCTTTTACCTTCTCTTTCGATTTGGAAAGAACTGATGAGGGATGCTCATCATTTGTTGTTGGTGGATCACATTCCCCAACTTCTTTCCTGACATACCCAAGTCCTGCCTGACGGGTTAATTCCTCTACTTGGATGGGATTGAAAATGACTTGGCCATTAACGATCAAGCCTTTTCCTTCATATCCCATTCTATTCAACAGTTTGGAGCCAATTCCTATGGTATGATTTTCAAACATAGCGAAATCATCATCAAGAAACATACATGAAGATGGAGAACTACTTTTTACCTCACATGGGTTATGCTGCAGCTTTTCCAAGGCCTCAACCTTTGCTTGTAGCTATAGTAGCAAACTCTGCTTCTCCTCTTTCTCTTCATGTAGACACATCTTCAATTCATCATTCTCTGTTTGAAGATTATGTCTGTATTGCTTCAGTTCTTTCATGGCCTCTTCTATGTCTTTCAACTGAAGTTGTAACCGCTCCTTTTCCTCTGTTTCTTTTTGTAGAGTTTCATACATAATTTCCACCTTCTTGGAAATATTAAGCATGGTCTTGTACATTGCTCTTTCATCCTCTATCACTTTTCACACTGCAATTCACATCAACGGAAAGACCTGCTATGGTACCACTTGATCTAGGTCAGGGGTGAAGAAGGACCTTTCCAAGGCCTTTTACTTTCATGATGTGTTAAAATTGTTTTTTAAAAGAACATTAACAAATATAGCTGCAAACTGTAAAGAAGAGGAACATAACAATCATCAACACATGAAAACAAAGTCGTTGATAACCGAGTTCATCCAGGAGGGACTACATCTCCAAGCCCTGTGTCAAGATGGTGTAGGCCGCTGCATTAAGTGCTATCAATAAAGATGATGTACACAAGAGATGATGTCTCGATCATGCAAGGAAGAATGCCCTCACACAAGAGTGGCTCTAAGAGATGTTCCACAACTAGAACTCTCAATCAAAAGACTCCTATCAATATGACACAAAAACAAGCATGGTGCACATCCCACCAACATGGCACAAAAGGGATGTCAAAGGAAAACACATGCATGATGACAACAAGAGTATCCCAGCAACATACAATAAGGGATCTCAAAGCATAACATGAAGAGTTATGACAACAAGTACAACATATAGAATATTGTGTATAACATGAAGCAATGAATCATGACAACATGTAATAAACAAGATCCTGCATCAACATCAATCAAGGATCCATGCATCATAATGTAAAAGAAGAAGTATATGGACAATGACCATATACCTCACACCATAGGCCATCTGAAGAAGAAGATGTCACACTGTTGAAGCTGCCCGAACCATTGCTATCAAGGCATTGATCCTCATGAAGATGGCTGCTTGCACAAGAAAGTGGACATCTGAATCAGACTGTCAAAAGTGCTGAAACTTGCTTAAACATCGATTTCATAGCATCGATTACAAGAATAAGAATCGATCACAGAGAATAATCAATCAAAGAAGCAGAATTGATCATGAAGAGAAGAATCGATCATAAAAGAAAAGAACTGCTATGGACTCTCGGCTCTGTAGCTCGCTGGCTATCTGGCTCTGTAGTGCTCTGGCTTATGTCACTGCAGCTCTGCGATCTGTTAGAACTTCAAGCGCTCTCTGTCACGCATGCTTCTCTGTAGCTCTGGGGCTCTATTGATTTGAAGCGTTGCACTGGCCTCATGCTTCTTTGCATACCCAGGCTCTCGGGCCTCTCTCCATGCAACCTCTCCACGCAGCCTTTTGGGCTCTCTGCCACACTGCTCTCGCCCTCTATCACACATGCTTTTAGCCTCCCTCGGCTCTCTGCATCCATGCTCTCGGCACTCTAGCACGGGCTTTCGGGCTCTCGGGTACTCTTTGGCATGCAGGCTCTCTCTCCCTCCTTTAGCCTCGGCTCTCTGTCACCTATTGTGTTTTATAGCACGTTTGGGACAAGGTTGCTTCAAAATCGGAGGTCTGTTGCTTAGGAATAGAAGCCATTTGTATAGAACAATCAGCGGGCACAATAACCTTAAAAAATAGCCTTTTATCATTTTACAACGATAATACAAAAACCCTAAAGACACTGAAAAACATTGAAAAATCCAAAAGTTCAGATTTCAAATTTTATAAAATCAGACCTAGAAATCGATCGGGGCCGCGGTATATCACTAGTTGCTATTGCTTCGGCCCTGAGGTCCTTCCTTCAGCATCCGTCGATGATGATCATTCTGATCACTGATATCAGCAATCGCTAATCGCATCCGCTACACCCAGGGGTCCCGGTCCTCGACCTTTGGGTTTCGCCGACGTCGATCCTCCATCATCGATCTGCAAGCCTGTATAGCGCTGATATCGCAACTAGCATGCCCCTGACCTCTGATTAGTGGGAGATATTTGATCGGGGGTTCTAAAGGCCTGCTTAAGTCTGCCCTTGGCATGATTCCCGATGTGATTTTCCTTATAAAGGCTTTAAGTCCATTTTTTAATGAAAAGAACCTCCCTTTTCCAAAGGAACTAAGGCAAACGCTTTTTGCAATAACTTCATCATCCGGACTTGGATTGACAAACCGTTTACACCTCCACGATTAGGAAGACGAGGTCTACACTCTAGTCCTGTGCCGACATCATTCTAAACACTTTGATTTTTGAGCATTTCCATGCCATGGTGTTTGAAGATCCACCTGGATCAATCCTCCCCACTGAGGAGCTTTTGGTCCTCCAAAAGCATAAAAAGTAATCTGCATCTTTCTCTGTACCCTGTCCGCATCACAAGTGTCCTGAAAAGGTCTCGTTTCCATCTCCTTCACATTGTTCTTCGGAGCCTTAAGCGACGAACCGACACCTGCTACTTCTGCCACCTGTAGTACATTTTTTTGCAAATTACATGCTTTGAATGACATGACCAACTAAAGACCTAAACGTTCCATACTTGCCACGAGTTTACAACTCATACTTGGCGGTCAAGTTTACAATAAGAAGGACATAATACTCTAAATATGACAACAAGGCCAACCTATCATGGTTGCTTCAAAAAGTGATGGAAAACACATCATCACTTGTTGAGGCCTCGAAGATCGCTGCCACAACAAAGGGGAAACCACCCGGTCCGGACCTTAGTGCAGCTCCTTTTCCGTTTGGAATAGTGGTTCCGACTGGGGATAATGGGACCAGTTCCCCAAGAACTATAAGTGAATGGGATGGATGAATGACTTATGACATAAGATGGTAATAAGCAGACAGCTAAACTACAAACCAAAATGTAATAACTATAATTGGATCCCGGGACTTATCACTTGGTAAAGCATAGCGTTTGATGGTCTGTGCTTTAAGGCAGGCATATAGATGACTCTAACACTTTAAGCATAGACGTTTAAACCATTTAAACATTGCTTTGCATAATTAGTTATGCAGAGCGATAAGAGCAAATTACTACACTTAATCATTCATATCATTGATACATACATGAGTGAAAGAGATAACAAATCACCAAAACATTCAATAGTGAAACGAAATGAAGATTCGTTGTTATATCGCATACATGCATTCAACAATAGCAAAGATAATAACAAAGCAATTCATATAATAAGAAAGAACACAGATACAGATAATAGTACCATGTAAGCTGATCGATCAATCCAGTATATTAATCACTATGTCACAGTTCTTCCTTCAAATCGGAAAGCATTCCAAACAACAGACAGTCGTGTGCAGTTGTATAAACAGCCTTCTAATCAAAATTAAGAACCGTTGGTCGAGTTTCACAAAAAGAATATAGACTGAAGCACAATAGTGCAAACTTCAGCCTTTAAGTCTTATTACAAAATTTTACGACCCTTTCCAAAACAATGAAAGGGTCTATAAATACTATACTAATCTAAATATCTAAACAACTGAAAAGCTATTAAATTGGCATCAATAAATGTTTGTTCCATCTTTCTTGGCAATCTGGCAGTTGGCGGCAATGCTTCATTCGGTGGGTTCTTTGCCTTTACACCTTAGCTGACATATCGCCAGCATTGGCTCTACTTCTGGTGGAGTGTTGAGACGCGAAGTTAGCTGGGCATCATATGTAGCATCTTGAATGTCGGGGATCAGGCATCCGAGGGCATCTGTTAAACACTTGAGAGTAGACCTTTGAGTATGTGGCTTGACTAGAAAGAGCCAATATGTATCAGAGGTTAAAGTATTTACTCCTGTAATTAACTTCCTCTGTTCCTCCAAGTCATGGTAATTTGTTTGTTCAAGCATATCTGCTGTTGTTATGCTTCCAGGTGTGCACTTGGAAATCATGTTAGCCAAATAAAGTGTATCATTGACTAGGTCGGTCATATTGCTGGCAATTATTTTACACCTGGAAGCCGCCCTTTCTGCTTTCATTACCTGAGTGTTCCATTTCGTGAAGAGGATGTCTTTGTACGCTTCATGGATTCGGGACAAATTCGCCGCTTTCCCTTCGTTAGTGTCTTGCCACTCAATATAATCGGATATGGCTTCTTCGGCCTGATCTAGCTCATTCCTGGCCTTCTCTATTTGCTCACACACTGTTGTAGATATTTCGCATAATTGCTCAGCCTTAGTAAGTTTTTGACATAAAAGTCTGATCTGAGATATTAATGCGCCATTTATTTGAGTTGCCTCTGCTCTGAAGACTTTCACATTCTGTGTGCTCTTGATACCTTCAAGTTGTGTTGATAGTTGAGCTATTCGCTCATCTTTTGATTTCATCATCAACTCATTTGATGCTTTCAACTGTGACAATGCCTCCGACAATTCTTTTGCCTTCTGAGTTTCACTTTGGTCTATCCTTTGTCTTTCAATTTGCAGTTGCTGGGTTAACAAATTGTTTTCCTGCTGTTGAGCCAGCAACTGCTCTTCCACCTGTGCTATTTTGTTTTTTGCTTCAATTACCTCTGCCTGTAATGCATATATTTCATGGTCCTTAGTCTTCAACAGAAGACTTACCTCCGATGCTTTGTCGATGGTTGCTGCAGAATAAGCTCCCGCGAATTGCGACAGCTTTGTCAGATCATCGGAGGGATCCAAATCCTCCTTCCAGACCATATTGCCCGTGACTGTTTGCTCAGGCAAGATAGAAGGTTGATCAAGCCTTCGTCTTTTCTTAGAGCGCTTAATAACGGCTCTATGCTTTGGGTTGTAGAAAATATCCAGGGGAGGAATTTCTTCCACCTGGAGAACAATTTGATCGGAAGGGTCCTTATTGATTACCTCGACATCCTGTGAAATGGGTGGGCCGCTGGTCCCTCCTAGAACCTGAGAAGAAGTGGTATCGGGCGCATCGCTTGTTTTAGAGGAACCTTTGTCTTTGGAGCCTTCCTTACCACTGATAATGGAATCGAATTGGTTCCATTGTTTAATCAATTCAGAATCGGTGGAGGTTTGCTTATGTTGCTCAGTAGGGGCTTTGCTCCGTTCCTTTTCTTGTTCTAACTTCTGCTATTCTTCAAGTGCTTTCCGCTGTTGCTCCTCTAATTCCTTTTTCTGCCTATCTGCCAGTTCTTTCTTTAGTTTCTCTTCTTCCTTCTTTGCCTTTTGCTGCCTTTCTATCTGCTCCTTTTTCTGCCTCTCTGCTTGCTCTTTTCTCTGCTTCTCAGCCTGCAGCTTCTTCTGCCTTTCCTCCTGTTGTTTATCCTGTTCTTTAGTTGTAACTGGAGGTGAATGTATTTGTTGCCGACCAGGCTCGCTTGAGGAAGACGCTGGGGTTGTGGATAATAACTCTAGGGGCAGAGTTTGCAACCTCTGTTCCCTAAGTTTATTAAACTCAGTCAACGCCTCATCATTGTATTTCATTATTGCAAGCTGTTTGGCTTGGCTTATTGTCTCTATACCTACGAACAGGTCATCAAACAGATCCTCTTGATGATCAACTTTTGTCAATTTTGCTTGTTCTAGGGCAGTGTAGGCAGTTTGCTTTGGATCATAGAGTCTGCTTGGGAGAGTGGCCAAGGATAAATATTGGATTTTTGTTGCTTCTTTTTCTGCGTGCTTGTAATTAAGCAGAGTAAAAACCCCAATTATTAAAGGAAAAGAGGGCCAACCTTTCTTCTTCTCTTCTTTGAGAGTTTGTGTGACACTCTTGGCCATAATCTGGTAACAGATTTCCCGGGCTAACAGCTTGTCTGGGATATATAAGGGGAGGACATGCGGCCTAGCCTTACTCCCAAAAACTCTGATATAGGTGAAATACTCCTCCCCGAACCAACTTGCTACGGCTGGTAAGTCGAAAGAAGCTTCATAGGAAATTCTGGAAATGGGTCTGTCATAAATAGAATAGTAAATGGGCACCATGAAACCATTACAAATTTGGTACAAATGGTCCTTGTAAGAGGACTTCCACAATTTCTGATGGTATAGATGAATGGGTGTTGGATCTTGGGTGGTCCATCTCCAACCGAGAACAGGAAACTCAGAATTAAGACACAGAGTATCCATAATGTAAGCAGAATAATAAAATGGCAGGATTTTCCTTTCGGAGACTATAGTTTTGTTTCTGAATTCACGAACAGCTACGACCAACTTATCAGAAAGAATAGTGGCCCAATCCATGATTATAGCATTGATAGCCGCTTCCATTAAGGGAACCATGTCAATATTGATATTAACAGAGTCATGTAATCCCCACAGTCTACACATCATAATCCCCGCATAGCAATAGGGAGAAGCCAAAGAAACGTTGGAGTACTTACCCGAACTTTCATGCTTGTGCTTGGCTGGGTTCTGCCTCCAATCTCGGAGGGGTTCGGATGGTGATTCATTTTCACTTGCGAATTTTTCCACGAAGGTTCTGTTGTAGACTAGCTCCGGTTCAGGCAGATGATACATTCGCCTCAGGTCATCAGGCTTGAATGACCCGAAAATCCTTCCGTCCCTTGTATAGAAAGTTCTATTAGTGATGGGGATTTCTTCAATTGCCCAGCGCACCACATCTGTGTAAGGGAGAACCTGCTCTCTGGCCGCTATTCTGTGTAAAAAGGAGTCGGCCAAGTCTTTGAGCGTTGCATCAGATTTCCTTAGTACATCAACACTAGTTGTTCTCACTGTCACTTTTGGTTGCTCGGCCTCCAACAGATTATATGTGCCCTGCCATGTGGTCCTAGCAAGACCAGCGCACGTAGTGTCCGAGATTAAGCCTTTCTTCGAAATTGAAGCAGCTTGACCTGCAACAGGTGTTGTAGTAGAACCAGAACTCTTCTTATTTTTCTTCCCCATCACGTTTAGGCTTTTCTCAACAAACGAACTCTACACAAGTGCAAGAGAAATCGTAACACGAGAAATAATGAAAACAAAGCGTAATGGGAAAGATATATATCACTTGAAGCGTGGCGCTATTAATTTTCAAAAAATGGCTGCGGATCCAATCACTGGTAAGGGATCGTATATGCATTAATGGTGATTTTAAGGCCTGCTATCCATTAAATGACCTTTACGCTGTTATTCAGTTGAATGACCTCCCAACGCGTGCAACAGATATGATATGCCTTAGACACAAGTATTCATTAACCGAAGGGGAAAAGTTATTAAATACGCATGCCTTACCTTATCCCTGCATTTAACAGCATTTTGAAAACTGCGCTTTATCCACCGGATTTAAATATAACTTTAAAGCTTAAAGCAATCGCTTTTTTGGAAATGCCGATTACCGATGAATAATGTCGCATCGCATGGGGGAAAGAGTTACACTATCGTTTGAAAGTAACCCTGGCGAACGCCGATAGCGATATCGCATCGCATCGGGGAAAGACCTGAGTGCCTTATGAGAGTGCATAGGATACCGCCGACGGCCGATAGCGATATCGCATCTGGTCGGGGTTTAAAACTTAAAGCGTTTTCCCATAAGAGGCCGGGCCGATAGCCGATCGCCGATATAGCGTCACATCGGGGTGTAAGATATGTGCTCTTTATGTGTATGCATCGAATACCGCCGATCGCCGATAGCGATATCGCATCGGCAAAGACCAAAGTGTCATTTAAATGCATCTCTCTTGTCATTGCGATATGCGATCTTTCGATCGCTTTATCGCAATAACAAAGATTGTTTTATTTTGGAAACATTGTTATTCGAAAAAGGCTCCAATTCACTAACACTTTTGATTATCATACCTTTTTCGAACAAATTCATTAATACCAATTAATTTTTTTAAAAGGGACCCATTTCATATGTTAATCATTTGTAAATACATTCAGAACGAAATGGGGGGTTGTTGTAGGGCACAACATCACTGCAACACATGATTTACACACATAAAGCCAAACACTATTCTGTGGACAAGTGATGGAAACATAACATCACTTTCAGAGTTTTAATATGCGACTCAAAACATGACCAAACATCATTGTTGCTGACCATGTGATGGAAACCCATCATCATGTTTACATTTAAAAATGCAACAAGTGATTTATAAAAGAGTGACCATGAAACGACAACATGTCTAGAAACCATTTCTCACTTATCTTTGTGAATGGGTCACCTCCTTGAGGTGGTTTTACTTGTCAAACAACTGCTCTTCCTGGTTCATGCACCGACGCTTTGTCTTTAAGGCGCTGCTTTGGATGGAGCTTCTAGCAAGTGTCTCTTTGATGGCTATTTTTGTCACAATGACCGCAGTAGTCTTTCTTGATCCATATCTGCTTAACTTGTTTCTTCTCATGCTGTTGAAAGGTTTTTTCATGCCTCATGAGTGCTTCCATTATTTTCCAACACCTGGAAAAGGTATGGTTAGGTAAACCAAAAAAGGTGCATGTTTTACGATGCCTTAATCTTTGTTCATCATTAACAACATGATCATAATCAAAATGAGCATTCGAAGATTGAAAGTGATTATACCTTCCTTTCCTATCTTTGATGTCAATATGGCAATGAGAGCTTGCCTTAGCTCTCTCCATGCAATGGGAACTGCCATGTGATTATGGGGATGTTTTCCCATCATTCTCTTTCCTCGACAAAGTTTCGGACAACTCTGACACCTTTGAGTACTCTCCTTTAGTGTATATCGAGCCTACAAATCGATGCTCATGCAAAACCTCCAAAGGTTGAGTTATGCCTTGGTTGTTAGCACCAAGTTCTTTCTCCTCGTGCCTTGTCTTTGTAAGGAGCCTCATATTTTTCCCTGTAATCAAGATCTCCAAATCTCCAATAGACATCATACTATCAGAAGATGAAATTGAAAGGAAATCAACATCTTTTACCTTCTCTTTCAATTTGGAAAGAACTGATGAGGGCTGCTCATCATTTGTTGTTGGTGGATCGCATTCCCCAACTTCTTTCTTGACATACCCAAGTCCTACCTGACAGGGTAATTCCTCTGCTTGGATGGAATTGACAATGCCTTGGCCATTAACACCCAAGCCTTTTCCTTCATATCCCATTCCCTTCAGCAGTTTGGAGCCAATTCCCGTGGTATGATTTTTAAAGATAGCGAAATCATCATCAGGAAACATACATGAAGATGGAGAACTACTTTTTACCTCACATGGGTTACGCTGCAACTTTTCTAAGGCCTCAACCGTTGCTTGCAGCTGTAGTAGCAAACTCTACTTCTCCTCTTTCTCTTCACGTAGACACATCTTCAATTCATCATTCTCTGTTTGAAGATTATGTCTGTCTTGCTTCAGTTCTTTCATGGCCTCTTCTATGGCTTTCAACTGAAGTTGTAATGCTCCTTTTCCTCTGTTTCTTTGTATAGAGTTTCATATATAATTTACACCTTCTTGGAAACGTTAAGCATGGTATCATACATTGCTTTTTTTTCCTCTGTCATTGTTCACACTGCAATTCACATCAACGTAAAGACTTGCTCTGATACCACTTGATCCTAGTTCGAGGTGAAGAAGGACCTTTCCAAGACCTTTTACTTTCGTGATGTGTTAAAATTTCTTTTTAAAACAACATTAACAAATACAGCCACAGAATGTAAAGAGAGGAACATAAAAATCATCAACACATGAAAACAAAGCCGTTGATAATGGAGTTCGTCCAGGAGGGACTACGTCTCTGGGCCCTGTGTCAAGATGGGTTAGGCCACTACATTAAGTGCTGTTAATAAAGATGATGTACACAAGAGATGATGTCTCGATCATACAAGGAAGAATGCCCTCACGTAGGAGTGGCTCTAAGAGATGTTCCACAACTAGAACTCTCAATCAAAAGACTCCTATCAGTATGACACAAAAACAAGCATGGTGCGCATCCCGCCAACATGGCACAAAAGGGATGTCAAAGAAAAACACATGCATGACAACAACAAGAGTATCCCAACAACATACAATAAGGGATCTCAAAGCATAACATGAAGAGTTATGACAACTATTACGTCATATAGAATATTTTGTATAACATGAAGCAAGGAATCATGACAACATGTAATAAACAAGATCCTGCATCAACATCAATCAAGGATCCATGCAACATAATGTAAAAGAAGAAGTAGATGGACAATTACCATATACCTCACACCACGGGCCATCTAAAGAAGAAGATGTCACACGGCCAAAGCTACCCGAACCATTGCTCTCAGGGCATCGATCCTCATGAATATGGTTGCTTGCACAAGAAAGTAGACATCTGAATCAGACTGTCTAAAGTGATGAAACTTGCTTAAACATCGATTTCACAACATTGATTGCAAGAAGAAGAATCGATCACAGAGAATAATCGATCAAAGAAGCAAAATCGATCATGAAGAGAGGAATCGATCATAAAAGAGAAGAACTGCTCTAGACTCTCGGCTCTGTAGCTCGCTGGCTATTTGGCTCTGTAGCGCTCTGGCTTATGTCACTACAGCTTTGCGATCTTTCAGAACTTCAAGCGCTCTCTGTCACGCATGCTTCGCTATGGCTCTGCAGCTCTGTGGATTTGAAGCGCTACTCTGGCTTCATGCTTCTTTGCGTACTCAGGCTCTCGGGCCTCTCTCCACACAGCCTCTCTAAGCAACCTTTCGGGCTCTCTGCCACATTGCTCTTGCCCTCTGTCATGCATGATTTTAGCCTCCCTCAGCTCTCTTCATCCATGCTCTCGGCACTCTAGCACAGGCTTTCGGGCTCTCGAGCACTCTTGGGCACGCAGGCTCTCTCTCCCTCCTTCAGCCTTGGCTCTCTTTCACCCATCATGTTTTATAGCACGTTTGGGACAAGGCTGCTTAAAAATCGAAGGTCTGTTGCTTAAGAATAGAAGTCGTTTGTATAGAACAATAGGCGGGTGCAAAAACCTTAAAAAATATCCTTTTTATCATTTTATAGCGATAATACAAAAACCCTAAAAACACTGAAAAAAATTGAAAAATCTGAAAGTTCGGATTTCAAATTTTATAAAATCGGACATATAAATCAATTAGGTCCACGCTATATCGCAAGTTGCTATTGCTTCGGCCCTAGGGTCCTTCCTTTAGCATCCGTCGACACTGATTGCCAATGCCAATCATTCCGATCGCTGATATCGGTGATCGCTAAGCGCATCCGCTACACCCAGGGGTCCCGATCCCCGGCCTTTGGGTTTCGCCGATGCCGATCACCGATGTCGATCCTCCATCGCTAATTCGCAAGCCTGTATAGCACCGATATCGCAACTATCATGCCCCCGACCTTCGATTAGTTGGAGATCACTGATCGGGGGTGCTAAAGGCTCGCTTAAGTCTGCCGTTGGCACGATTACCGATGTGATTTGCCTTATAAAGGTTTTAAGTCCATTTTTTAATGAAAAAAACCTCCCTTTTCCAAAGGAACTAACGCAAACACTTTTCCCGATAACTTCATCATCCGGACTCGGATTGACAAACCGTTCACACCTCCATGATCAGGAAGACAAGATCTACACTCTGGTCCTATGTCAACATCATTCTAAACACTTTGATTTTTGAGTGTTTCCATGCCATGGTGTCTGAAGATCCACTTGGATCAATCCTCCCCACTAAGGAGCTTTTGGTCCTCCAAAAGCATAAAAAGTAATCTGCATCTTTCTCTGTACCTTATCCACATCACAAGCATCCTGAAAAGGTTTCGCTTCCATCTCCTTCACATTGTTCTTCGAAGCCTTAAGCAACAAATCGACACTTGCTACTTCTGCCACATGTAGTAGATTGTTTTGCAAATTACATGCTTTGAATGACATGACCAACTAAATACCAAAACATCCCATACTTGCCACGAGTTTATAACTCATACTCGGTGGTCAAGTTTACAATAAGATGGATGTGATACTCCAGATATGACAACAAGGCCAACCTATCATGGTTTCTTCAAAAAGTGACGGAAAACACATCATCTCTGCAACGCATGATTTACACACATAAAGCCAAACACTATTGTGTGGACAAGTGATGGAAACATAACATCACTTTCAGAGTTTTAATATACAACTCAAAACATGACCAAACATCATTGTTGCTGACCACGTGATGGAAACACATCATCATGTTTACATTTTAAAATGCAACAAGTGATTTACAAAAGAATGACCATGAAACAACAACATGTCTAGAATCCATTTCTCACTTATCTTTGTGAATGGGTCACCTCCTTGAGGTGGTTTTTCTTGTCGAACAACTGCTCTTCCTGGTTCATGCACCGACGCTTTGTCTTTAAGGCGTTGCTCTGGATGGAGCTTCCAACAAGTGGCTCTTTTATGGCCATTTTTGTCGCAATGACTGTAGTAGGCTTTCTTCCTCCATATTTGCTTAACCTCTTTCTTCCCATGTTGTTGAGAGGGATTTTCATGCCTCGTGAGTGCTACATTCTTTTCCAACACTTGGAAAAGGTATGGTTAGGCAAACCACAAAAAGTGCATGTTTTTTGATGCCTTAATCTTCATTCATCATTAACAACATGATCATAATCAAAATGAACATTCGAAGATCGAAAGTGATTATACCTTCCTTTGCCATCTTTGATGTCAGTATGGCGATGGGAGCTTGCCTCAGCTCTCTCCCTACAATGGGAACTGCCATGTGATTATGGGGATGTCTTCCCATCATTCTCTTTCCTCAACGATGTTTCGGACGAATTTGACACCTTTGAGCACTCTCCTTTAGTGTATATCGAGCCTGCAAATTGATGCTCATGCACAACCTCCAAAGGTTGAGTTATGTCTTGGTTGTTAGCACCAAGTTCTTTCTCCTCATGCCTTGTCTTTATAAGGAGCCTCATATTTGTCCCTGTAATCGGGATATCCAAAACTCCAATATACATCATACTATCAGAAGATCAAATCGAAAGGACATCAACATCTTTTACCTTCTCTTTCAATTTGGAAAGAACTGATGAGCACTGCTCATCATTTGTTGTTGGTGGATCACTTTCCCCAACTTCCTTCCTGACATACCCAAGTCCTACCTAATGGGGTAATTCCTCTACTTGGATGGGATTGAAAATGCCTTGGCCATTAACGCCTAAGCCTTTTCCTTCATATCTCATTCTCTTCAGCAGTTTGGAGCCAATTCTTGTGGTATGATTTTCAAACATAGCGAAATCATCATCAGGAAACATACGTGAAGATGGAGAACTACTTTTTAACTCACATGGGTTACGCTGCAACTTTTCCAAGGCCTCGACCTTTGCATGCAGCTGTAGTAGACACATCTTCAATTCATCATTCTCTGTTTTAAGATTATGTCTGCCTTGCTTCAGTTATTTCATGGCCTCTTCTGTGGCTTTCAACTGAAGTTGTAACCGCTCCTTTTCCTCTGTTTCTTTCTATAGAGTTTCATACATAATTTCCACCTTCTTGGAAATGTTAAACATGGTCTCGTACATTGCTCTTTCATCCTCTTTCATTGTTCACACTGCAATTCACATCAATGTAAAGACATACTCTGATACCACTTGATCCAGGTACGGGGTGAAGAAGGACCTTTCCAAGACCTTTTACTTTCATGATGTGTTAAAATTTCTTTTTAAAAGAAAATTAACAAATACAGCTGCAGATTGTAAAGAAGAGGAACATAACAATCATCAACACATGAAAACAAAGCTGTTGATAATGGAGTTTTTCCAGGAGGGACTACGTCTCCGGGCCCCGTGTCAAGATAGGGTAGGTCGTTGCATTAAGTGATGTCAATAAAGATGATGTACACAAGAGATGATGTCTTGATCATACAAGGAAGAATGTTGTCATGCAGGAGTGGCTCTAAGAGATTTTCCATAACTAGAACTCTCAATGAAAAGACTCCTATCAGTATGACACGAAAACAAGCATGGTGCGCATCCCACCAACATGGCACAAAAGGGATGTCAAAGAAAAACACATGCATGAAGACAACAAGAGTATCCCAGCAACATACAATAAGGGATCTCAAAGCATAACATGAAGATTTATGATAGAAAGTACATCATATAGAAGATTTTTCATAACATGAAGCAAGGAATCATGACAACATGTAATAAACAAGATCCTGCATCAACATCAATCAAGGATCCATGCAGCATAATGTAAAAGAATAAGTAGATGGACAATGACCATATACCTCACACCACGGGCCGTCTGAAGAATAAGATGTCACACAGCTAAAGCTGCTCGAACCATTGTTCTCAATGCATCGATCCTCATGAAGATGGATGCTTGCACAAGAAAGTGGACATTTGAATCAGACTGTCAAAAGTGATGAAACTGAAACTTGCTTAAAGATCAATTTCATAGCATCGATTGCAACAAGAAGAATCGATCACAAAGAATAATCGATCACAAAGAATAATCGATCAAAGAAGCAGAATTGATCATGAAGAGAAGAATCGATCATAAAAGAGAAGAACTTCTCTGGACTCTCGATTCTATAGCTTGCTGGCTATTTGGCTATGTAGCGCTCTGGCTTATGTCACTGCAGCTCTGCGATCTGTCAGAACTTCAAGCGCTCTCTATCACGCATGCTTCTTTGTAGCTCTATGGCTCTGTGGATTTGAAGCGCTGCTCTGGCTTCCTGCTTCTCTACGTACTCAAGCTCTCGAGCCTCTCTCCACTTAGCCTCTCCACGTAGCCTTTCGGGCTCTCTGCCACACTACTCTCGCCCTCTATCACGCATGCTTTTAGCCTCCCTCGGCTCTCTGCATCCATGCTCTCGGAACTCTAGCACAGGCTTTCAGGCTCTCGGGCACTCTCTGGCATGCAGGCTCTCTCTCCCTCCTTCAGCCTCGGCTCTCTGTCACCCATTGTGTTTTATAGTACATTTGGGACAAGGCTGCTTCAAAATTGGAGGTCTGTTGCTTAAGAATAGAAGCCTTTTGTATAGAACAATCGGCGGGTGCAACAACCTTAAAAAATAGCCTTTTTATCGTTTTACAACGATAATACAAAAACCATAAAAACATTGAAAAACATTGAAAAATCTCAAAGTTCAGATTTCAGATTTTATAAAATCAGACCTATAAATCGATCGGGTCTACGCTATATCGCAAGTCGCTATTGCTTTGGCCCCAGGGTCCTTCCTTTAGCATCCGCCGACACCAATCATTCTGATTGCCAATATCGGCGATCACTAATCACATCCACTACACCCAGGGGTCCCGGCCCTCGGCCTTTGGGTTTTGCCGACGTCGATCCTCCATTGTCGATCTACAACCCTGTATAGCGCCGATATCACAACTAGTATTCCCTCGACCTCCAATTAGTCGGAGATCACTGATCGAGGGTTCTAAAGGCCCGCTTAAGTCTACCCTTGGCATGATTCGAGATGCGATTTTCCTTATAAAGGCTTTAAGTCCATTTTTTTTTATGAAAAAAGCCTCCCTTTTCCAAAGGAACTAAGGAAAACACTTTTTGCAATAACTTCATCATCCGGACTCAGATTGACGAACCGTTCACACCTCCATGATCAAGAAGATGAGATCTACACTCTAGTCCTATGTCGAAATCATTCTAAACACTTTTATTTTTGAGCGTTTCCATGCCATGGTGTTTGAAGATCCACTTGGATCACATAAGGTGGTTGTTGATAACCAGGTTGAATGTGTGGTTGTCCATAACCTGTAAAGCCTTGTTGACCAGGACCTTGGTAAGCTTGATATTGAGCAAACCATGGTTGAGCCTATTGAGCAAGTCCAAATTGGGGTTGGAATTGATGGAATTGGGGTTGTTGAAATTGAGGCTGCCACGGTTGTTGAATCAATTGTTGTTGTTGTTGGTACAATTGTTGTTGATTTAATGGTTGTTGTTGCCCAACAATGAAAGGTTGGCCAGGTTGTGAATAAACTATACCAGTGTAAGCTTGGGTCAGTCCAAATAAGGGTATACTAACTTGAGGTTGCTGCTGAACCCCGGAAACAAGTGGTTGTTGTATGGCAACTTGAGGAATTTGAACTTCTTGACCTGAAACTTGTGGTTGCAAGGTAGAAGGATTAGTTTGTACCGGTTGAGATACAACAGTTTGAACTTGTGACTATGGTACAGTAGTAACAACAGGTGTAGTAGGAATAGCTGACACATTTTGCATTGGTTGTGTTGGATACACAAGCTTGGGTTGAACTGGGATTGTTGATTGCCATTGACAAACTCTAATTCTAGATTGACCTGAATACTGTGGGATATTACCATATGATGGTCCTCCAGGATAAGGAGGATATGGTGAATAAGCATATTGCTCTCCATATGGTGGAAATCCAGTATTTAATGGATACATAGGTCTTTGTTGACCAGATTGCCCAACTTGATATTGATATGCAGGATCAAACTGTTTAGTTCTCGTTAGACAAGAACCAGGTAAAATTCTAGTTGAGGAGATGGGTGATGACCATGGTGTAGAAGCAACCCTTGAGTGGGTTCCAGATAAATATTGGTAACCAACCGGGATGGACAGTTCACCATAAAGGTGTGACTCAGGTGTGGTAGAAAACATCGAGGAGGTTGCAACAGAAGATTCTGTTGCAACTGCATCAAATGATACAGTCTGAGATGTTGATGGTTGTTCAACCATAGTTAACTGACACAAAAGTTGTCCTAAAGAATCGACGGGTACTTGAAAATAAGTAGGATCAAATAGAGCAGTAAAATGAGTATGAGGGTAAAGATAAAGCCCAGCTCCAAAGTGGAAAGGTGTTATAGGTGTAGAATCTTCTTCCAATTATTCCTCTATAGAAATTAGACCTGGTGGAAGAACTTCACCGTCAGGTCCGTAAAAGATTTCTGGTATTGACAAAGTTGAAGTTTCAATAGTTAACGATGTATGAGGGGTAACCGATTGATCTTCTTCCCGTAAAGTAACAACTTCTGAATGTTCAAATTCGAAGTCCAGATGTTCAAGTAAATGAACAACAGTTTCAGTAAGAGGTTCCTGAACAACTTCAGGTTCAGATGTAACTTCTGTTTGAACTGGGATAGGTTCTGGATTAACTTCTGGTTGAACTGATTCAAGTTAAAAAGTACTTTCTTTTTGGGCAACTTCAAGTTGAGGATCAACTTGCTGTTGAACAATATCGATTACTGTTTCACTAGGATCAGTGCTAATGTGCTCAGGTAATTATGAAACTTCTTCTTTAGAAACAGATGTACCAGAAATGGTTGGAGTAACTGGAGTCTCAGTACTTACGGAAATATATGATTCAGGTAATTCAGATGAAGAACTAGGAGTTCTTGATGTACTAGACTTAGTTAAGTGAGATCGCTTTTGTCCGAATAGGTGTCGCTTCGGGTGGCAAAGGCGATTTGTTCGTTGTTCTCCGCAAATGACGGGGTAAGGGTTTATGTTCCTCCACGATTGTTGATTAATTTATTATCAAAAAAGAAGTAAACAAAAAGGGGTATACTAGGCAAAAGGTTTACCAAGCAACTGTGAATTACATAATACCTCCTGGAAAACTAAGAAGTACGGGCAGGCAATCTCCCCAAATGCTATGTTTGGTGTATCACAGTTTACAAGGCGGCTAACTTGGTTACGTAAGGATGGATAGCAAACTAGAGTTTTCCTCCCATATATGCCCGAAGGTACATGGAGGCCCAGTTCGTATAAGCATTGTCTAATACAAAACCGCATAGTGAGAGCATTCCCATATACTTTACGTACTGTAACACCACCTTATATACCCGAAGGTATATGGATGAGCTATGATATACTGACGTACATGGAATGAAGTATCACACTTGGGATGTATTGCATAAAAGTTAATGACAACTGGTTTGTTTTACGACGGCAGAACACATCTCTAGCCTAGAATCACTAAATGTTCTCTTTAATGACAATGCTCCATTAGGTAAATTGATGATCTTGCTTAGGAATTTGCCTTCCAAGTTCACCACATGATGTACTCTGAAATTCCTAGGAATGTAACTATCATGATAAGAATTCTTTCCATTCAATTTAATGATGAAAATCCTAGCTACTTAGGGATAGAGCAATGAGAATTCTTTTGATCAAAGAGCAAAGAGCACAATGTAAATGCAATTTCCCTACACTATTCCTATGAGCACCCACAAACTTTTTCAATGCAACATGCATGCTTTCTTTTTTATTTCATTAATGTGAATATGAACAAAAGGAAATATGCACATACAATCAATCAATCTTTCATAAGAATGAATAATTTTACGATAGTTCTAATTCGAAGGAAGAGAAGAATTTACGACACTTTATTTCGAATGAAGGTTAATCAATTATATCCTAACTTTGACTATTGATCGATAATTACAAAGAAAACACGAATAAAAATGAATCAATCCAATCAAATTTGGGCTAGACCAGGAGATAACAACTCATTTTCTGAGACATAGTATTCATTGATTAATCAGCAAACAATCAAACATAGAAAATTTGGAAAAAAACTCTTTCCAAAGGCGGGAAACTGATCTTAGGAGGATCAGCATAGCCCACAGTGGGAGATAGTGTGCTTTAGAGCACTATCCCTAAGTCAGGTGTGCTCTGCAGCGCACTATGTCCCTCGCAATTTGCACTGGTGACAGTAATCCATTTCAAGAGGCAATTTGACACAGTTTTGACCAATTTTTCAATGTAAACAACTGAATTACAATCTATGAACACAAATAAGGTCTACAAGGATGTATTAGGAGGTGGATAAGCTATTAGGAAAGAGGATTCTCTCCCCAGTGGAGTCGCCAATTTGTTTTGGAGAATTTAGCATCTACAGATAAATACTAATTCCCTAGATAAGTAGCTGTATCTAGAACAACAGTTTAAAGTGTTTTAGACTTTTCCTATAAGCAATAGATAAGATGAGAAGATAGAAGGCCTACCTGTAGTTCTGCTTTCCTCTCGTCTCCCTTGTATCGATTCCATCGCTCCTTCCCGTACTTAATCTGCTTGAGAAGTACCCTGTAAACACAACAAAAGACAAAAACTGATCAAAGCATACGATCTATTGAATATAAGTGAAAGGAATCATATACAATTCACACACATAAGAATTATGAAACAATACAAACATATGGGAAAAAGGTTCAAACACTTTATTAGATAGAAGAAGGAAATACAACCATTGGTGTCTGATTCAAAGCCATTCCTCCAGCTTGGATCCCATCCACATCACATCAAAAGCATGACAAACTTGTAGCATCATTATACTTGCTTTAAAGCCAAATCTCATAGTAGCATTATCTCCTTACAATTCAACATAATCCAGCCCCTAATCACTTATATGAGTGGTCAATTTATAGGAAGATGAAGGAGGTTTTGTCATAAATGGTGGCATTGAATGGCCTTCCATACTTAGAATTAGTTCCATGGAGGAAGGGATGAGAGGATAGGATGCACCTTAACTCATTCCTCATCCATTTTCGAGATCATAGGAGTTGATAAGTGAGGGAAACTTCTAGATGACTACAAAAGATAAGAATATTCCTTAAACCCTATGTGAATTTCGCTCATTCTCGCCCACCGTAGGTGAAAGGAAGCCTAAGTGCTCTACAGAGCACCCTGGCAGTGGGCTTAACTGCTCTGCAGTGCACCTTCAAAAGGGCTTACTTGTGTTGGTCCCTCTAGAAGCTATTTCTAGATATCTTCAAGTCATCAAACTGTCTAGGAAGGAGGCATTCAATGGGGTGACTTGTTTAGGGCATGAAGCAACTGAAATTAGGGTTTGATGAGCCCTAAAACATTGATCTGGATGTTGGGGTTTGATGTGCCTAAATGGATCTGTAACATATACGAACCCAACAACAATACATTAAAATGTGGTGATGTAGACACACCATTCAACTCAAATGCACAAGTTCTTACCCAATGATGAAATCGCTTCTTGGTACCTATAGCCAACTGTACCAACCAATATTATGTTTTCACTTCTTTATTAAAACCACACTTATCCACTAGGTTAAGATTAACATAACTATAATTAGATCGAGGGTCAATCAAAATAGAAACAACGTGATCACAAATCTTACCCCATCCATCTCAATAATAGAGGCCTGGTGATCTACCTTCTTGTTATCCAATGTTGCATAGATTTGAGGAACACTCTATCCAACATCCCCCACTGTCTGGGCTTCCTGAGCACTATAGATCTGCAGTCTACGAACTTGATGTTGTAGACAATCTCTCCTACGATGATCTTTGCTACAAATCCAAGACTGTACAAGCTTCCAACTTGCACCCTTGTTCTGCTCCTCAAATTGAAATCCTTGCCCTTTGTCAGATGCATTGAACTTCTTGAATGGTGTTGCATTCTATTTGTTACCTATGTCCTGAGGCCTTTCTCGCTTCTTATCCCATTTCCCGTTATTCCTCGCATTGCCTTTCCAGTCTTTTTTAGTCTCAAATCTGTGCTTTGATGGCTCATAACAATGCTTTAGCTTTTGGATGGCCTCCTCCAATGATCTAGTCTCATCAAACTCAATCCTATGTTTGAATGTTATTGGAAACCCACTGATGAATCTCTGAATCTTGTCCTTCTCCTCCTTGAGGTAAGGCACATGTCTCAACAACTCTAGAAATCTTCTAGTGTACACCTCATTGGTCATAGAGCCCATCTTTAGCTCATAAAACTATTTTCCCCTATCTTCATAGTACTTCTCCGATAGATACTTCTTCCTTAATAGTCTATCAAATTCACTCTAAGTCAACTCCTCCTCATTTAATATTTCTGAAGTTCTTTACATCTTCCCACTAGATATCTGATTTACCTTTAATACTGAATGTAGCTATTCTGGAATTCATGTTCTCTGAGTAATTGTGCAATCTGAAGAACTTATTTATTCTTAGCAACCATGCTTCTACATCCTATGTTTTCTTCATTTCCCCATTGAATGTGGGCAACTTTGATTTCTTGAACTCATTTGGAAAATATCCCCTATCACTCCTCATGTAAGGATGATAATGATGATGACCATGATACCTGCCAGAACGAGAACTAGAATAGTACCTGTGTCCATCACCCCTCTTGTATGGACTATCCAAGAACCTTCCATCTCTGATCATGTCATATCTATCTGAAAAGTACCCACCAGGAGGCCTACTTCCTTATGCCCCATTAATTATATCCTCCTATCCATGGTTGATCCAAGGTGGTCCTTGTCTCTGTAGTTCTGACAAACTTTGAAGGTTTACTATAGTAACCCTTGCTTGTTTCTCCTGTGCCTGCATGACTATGTCATTATCTCCTTTACAACTTCTTATCTCTGCCTTCAAACTTCTCAATGTGTTTGCTAAGTCAGAAGAATGCCCAACACCATGATGCTCATATGATCCATAGGGAGAGTCTCGGGAACTTTGGTCTACCATCCTTCTAGTCATCTTTGTTGTTTCTCTTCTTGTAAGGTATATCATGTTAGCTAAACCAAAATATAAATAAACCAACATACCTCAGTGTATTTCAGGGAAGGATATATTGTCTGCAAGACCAACTAGATTAGTGCAATATATATATATATATATATATATATATATATATATATATATATATCAACATTTATTCACTGTTTCAATCATTATCCAGTCATCAATGCATGACCATACCAACCACATGCTATGACCTCATGCATGAAAATTACAACCACATCAACATATGCATAATGATATATAAGCAATGGCATGAATAACCAATGCATAAATGACATACACTCATGACGACCACATTGTTATGTGAAATCTATGACTGTGGACAAAAAAATCTTCCCTAGGCATGGTGGACTGACCTAGAAAAACAAAAAATCAAAGGTACTAATGTTTTCCTTAAATTAAATATATAATGAGATGAAGCCTACTTAGGATATGTCATATGCTTCGCTCCTTCCTTGGATTGAATGCTCCAATCCTATCTCTGATCGCTTTTATTATAACCTGCACAGTTAGATAACACAATCCAACGATCCATAGAATCTATGTAGCATCATCTAATCATATGGTATTGAAATATATAAAACCACAACATCAGATATAGGAAAACAAATAACTCTTTTCATTAATAGAAATGGAGTGAGTTACAACCAAAAATAGGTGTTGATCATGTAAAAGAACTCCTCCAATTTGACTCGTCCTTTCCTTGTCACAAAGTGCACCCTAATCATCCAAATGCATGGGAAGCTATGTCTCACATCAATAAAAAAGGGTAGAATCACTCTCCAAAATCCAACCCCTTGCCTATGGATGGCAGTAAATATATAGGTGAAGGAGGTAGTTCATGAATTCTTATCCTTTTACCAATTAGGGCTTGAGATCCACTCTTGATGGGAGGATGAGATCAAGGGATAAGGGATGAAAACTCCAAGGTAGGATAGGATAGGATTCAAGAATTTTATCTGAGGTAAATGGTTATAACAAATCCTGGAAGCTTATGTTATAAGAGGCTTCAAGGTTCTCCCTCTTTTTCCTATATTTCTAGAATCAATGCAGGTGCATAGTGGAGCAACCTATAGGTGATCAACGCATTCCACAATGGAGAAACCTAGTTGTCAACACTATCCAATAGGAGGGCAGGGAGCGTTGGTTTTTAAAATTACTGAAACAAGGTGTTTTCAGGTAGAAACTCAGGGATAAGAATGAGTCGTGCTTATGGATTTGTGTTATGATGATGAGAATGAGGTGAAAGGAAGTTGATTGATCTAGTTGAAGGCTTATTGATCAGATGTCACAAAATGGACTATAACATATTTACGCCTAAAGCACAAAGTCAGAAATGATAGCTAATGGCTGAAGTGATTTACCTTGTGATAAGTCGGGATCAAGAACAATCAACAAGATCATTATCTGTTACAATACATTTACATCATTATATATTTGTTGAGGGAGGCATAGCCATGCTCAACACATAAGCTAACATTACATGTACAATGATCAAAAGACATGTCCACAGATGACTGATGGTTGACCATGACCGAATGGTTGTATGTATGATCATAGCCATCATACATTGTGATCTTGTATTACTCCTAAAATCACAGCTCGAATGGATGAAACTAGACCCAGGATCTTTTATCTCGTTCACATGTCCAACAAATGTATGAGTCTAACCATGTGAACCAATGAGCTAAGGTCGAACATGGTAGACAACATCTAATTGTCGACCAATGATGTAAGCCATTAACGGACGTGAGAGAAATCACTGATGATGTTAATGTCTTTCAAGGTACTCTAGTACAATCCGTATGGTGTGAATAAAGGAGTTAATGTCGAACACTGCATAAACTCATTCGATCGAAGGCCAATGATGAAAACTATTCGCTGAGAGTGAGGAAACTTGCTATTGATGTATGCAAGAACCAAGGTACCAAGGGGTGTTTCTAAGTCAGCTTCCTGGATAATGAGCTGATGTCGACAGGAAGTGACCCGTCGCAGGAGGGCCTTTATGTATCCCCCATCAACGACATGAAACAAGTATGATGATTTGAGACAAAATGATTAGAATGATGTTGATACAGAACTGGATCAGGAAAGGCAAACATGGAATGAAGGCTTAAGAGTATTATAGCAGATATTAACTGAATGACTTCTCTTGAACACAACGACGAAACTAAATGGAGTTGGCAGCATTGACCCAAAACTAAAAGTGGAGGCTTTGAAATAGTATGATAAACCAAAAGACAAGTAGATTTTCCAACCCAACAACCACAGAGATGAAGTGGAAGAGTGTTGTATTCAAGAGAGACTCGTTGACATTAGAAAAATGGAGTACCTTATTTTCACAATTTCCCAAACCATACTAGTCAGTACCTCTTTATTTTTTAACAAGCTTGAGGAGGATAACATATGCTTGATCTGTAAGTCCATCCTTCAGATGAATCCCTCTGAGAATATTTAACGAAACCAAAGAAGGAGTGGTTCATTCTCATCATGAACGATGAGTCCATCGTTGTTTGATGTTTTGACAAGTCCAACGAAGGTATAAATAGACATCTTTTTTATGTTTAGAGAGTTTGAAAAAGAGGCAGAAAAGAAAGAAAATAGATAGTCCCTTAGGTCCGAAAAGGAAGAAAATAATACCCAAGAGAACCTCTTAGCCATGTTTGACTAAGGTATTCCTTTTTCGTAGTTAGTTTATCTCAGTCCAAAAAAGGGTTAAACTTATACCAAGTAGACGTTTTTTCATTTACTTTTACTAGTTCTAAAAGACAAGTGCTCGACAATATTTTCATATTTAGGGACTCTGAAAAGAGCTAAAAAAGGACTCTAGGGTGTTCCCTTTTTGTAATTTTATGGAGTCTGAAAATGTGATAAAAGTATACTCCTTGGTCAAAATGATCTGTTCAAAACATGGTAAAAATCGTTAAATAGTTGTCGACTTGCTCAAAACATCCTAGAAGGATTAAACATCCCTGTTTCATGGTAAAAATAGGTTGTTACTAAGTCAAAACATTAAATTCGAATAAAATAATGGAAGAAACAACCCTAAATATCCAAAATGACTATTCATATTTACCATTTCACATTTACCTTCAATAGTGAGAGTTCTAACTAGTTTTTTCCGTCGATCTTTTGTAGTTGATTGTGCTCAATCTGATGCATCATTTCAGGTGACATCACTTCTAGGTAGGAGATAAAACCTTTCTCTTTTAATTCATGGTCCCATTTTATGATTTCATGCAATTTTTTGGTATTTTTGAGGGCCTCGGGTTTCTAAAAAATCTCCTTAGGACCAATGCAGGCCCAAGGAGTTGAAAAATGCGTTCATCTAAGGTAGGATACACTGCAGGAAGGGGTGCAATGCTTTGTCTTCTTCTTTGGGGGTGCATTAGGCACAAATCTTAAATTTGTTTGTCAGTTTCCCTTCACTTTTTTTGAGTTTTGCTGCATGGAAAGAATCCTAATGAGTCTCCCTTTGATGTTTTAGGTATTCATTAGCATAAAATGGATTTCATTTGGAGAGAAAGAGAACATGAAGATCATGATTTAAATGTATCTAATGATCCTGCTACCATCCAGGCACTAAAGGATTGTGGATTGTTGAAATTCTTTTGCCTTCCTAGTATGAGGCAATAGATGGAGCTACTAGAATATATTGTTAATGCATGGGATGTGCAAGCACATACATTTCGGTTTGGAGAACATCTTCTTGAGATCACAATAGATGACATATATTTTTTGACTGGTTTATCCAAGAGAGGTGCGCCCATCTCTCTCCTAGGTGGGAGAAGGGGTGGAGAATCATTGAAAGGCTATATCATTACTTACTGCAGACCTTGATCCAAACTTTGGATACAATTCCATATTAATTTATTTTTCCCTAGAACAAATTCCACTACTTTAGCCTCCGCAGATTATGCTTGATCCCATTGATCTGAGGGTACCACAAATGAGGAGGTGGATAGATCATATGTCTTGACATGCAGGTCCGTCGATGATAAAATTCTCACTAGCCTTCCTTGGATGTCTGTGCAAAGAGTTCATTATGATCAATGATTATTCGTATGTAGGGATGGATTTCCGTGATGATTCTGAGCTCGTGCTTCCTGAGGGTGAGTGATAGGATGTTATAGGTAAGATATTTTGACCATTTGAATTTTTTAAAGATTAACATTTTTTTTGTGTTTTTGATGTTTCCTAGACTTAAACTATTGATTTGTGATGCATATATTGGGCTTGTCGACCGATAGATGCTTCATATCTTCAATGTGCAGGATAACAACCACAAGCAATGGTAGAACCAACACAGGTTACTACAGTAGGACGGTACGCACTACGAGATCTAAATGTAGCCGAGATCCTAACTGAGGTGGAGCACCACATGGAGGGGTTGACTCATGGGATAGATGAGACCACGATCGACCAAGTTCCGTTGCGACTTCAACAACACACCATCGAAGTGCCTAGCCATATTGGTCAACTACTGCACAAGATAGCTCATGCAGTGGCTTGTTATCATGAGCACTTTGATTAGTCTACTTAGATATTTGCATGTAGTTTTGTATATGGGCTTGTTGTAGGGAAAACCCAACACCCCCCATTATTTCAAATAATGGGGACCCTTTCTATTAATTTTTGGCTAAACATCTTTTATGATTTTCATTTCAGTTAATTGTCTTACAATTTTTTTATTTTTTTTTATTTTCATCAGATTTTTATTTTGATTGTTTCATTGAATCCGACTTTTCACAAGCTTTCCATCGATACTTGTTTCGACTCATTTGATCAACCGGTTTGTAAATGGCACTCCTTTCAAGTCTGATCATTTTCTCGTCTCGAATAAAAAAGTAAATAAATGTATAAAATCTCGATTTTTCGTAGCTAATTAAGTTCAATAGTCATTCATTGTCAATATAGACTCTTATTTATCTTTTACTAATATTCTTTCATTTTTCACTAACAATCCTACAAAATGACCCAGATAAATTGTACAAAAGATGAAAACGTGTTTTAGAATCTTGGTAATTTACTCCAATTTATTATTTTAAAACAAGTTATCAAGACCGGATTCTCAAAATTGCAAAGTGGTTAGTCTAATTTGTAGGATTATTAATTCCGCGTGGACCCACTTCATATCACTTCCTTCCTTCCAAAATTCTGATCTAAGAAAGAAATACGATTCAAAAATTGCAATTTTAAAATTGCAATCAAAATTTGCAATGCAACATTTGTGATTACGATACATCGCAAATCACAAATAATTTTTTAAACACTTGTATTAAATTATCCAATATACGATTTAAAAAGATGATTAAATATTTTTATTCTAAGTTTCTCACACTCATACCTCCCCGTCCTACGTCACCTGCCACAACTCCTTATCACTCCCACCTTATCGGTCCATTACCCCAAACTTCCACCCTCATTAACATTCTCCACCGTCACAATGCTACGTGACTTTAAAAAAAATTGTATTAAAAATTTGTTTTTATATATAATATTATATTATTATTATAATATAATTATAATATTAATATAATAATATTTTAATAAATCATCAAATTATATTGTTATGTTAATTGATTTCTGTAAATAACTAATATTTAATTAAGTTTAATTATTTAAATATAATTAATTAGTATTAATTAATTAATAACTATAATCTAATTTTTCGGCCTGGAGTATGCCGTAAAACTGCTTCTGCTTGGCTAAGAGCTCGTCTTCCTCGGACGTAAGGAAACAGGTTAACGGCCCAAGACCCAGAGGCATCTGGCAGGAGTCAGAGCCTGCTCCCGATTACGGACCACCAGTAGGGTTATGCCAGGTGGCGTGGTTTTCCTATTTAACAGTGATGAGTCAAACCCAGCATTCGCGGATAGCAGCCAGAGATGGCTGTCCTCACTGTTGGTTTGACACCTGAGTTGATAGGTTTTACCACCTTCGGAAAAAAAAACTATAATCTAATTTAAAATTAGATTTTTAATATAAAATTTATATTTTTAGTCTCAGCAACAAAATTTCTAGAATTTTGACAATTTTAATATACCAATTTCATAAACTCATCAATAGAGTTGTACTTGGCTAAATGAGGTCCAGAATGACTCATTGGAAAGATAAAATCATGGAAAATATTTATAAAGTGGTTTCATTTCCAGATTTAATCATTTATTGGGTCTAAATTCAACAGAAGATCAGGCTCCAAATTTTTAATAAAATCAAATTTATGAGTTTTATTTTTTGCATTCTCATTTGCCCACGACTTCTTCTGAGTGCACACTGATTCGTCAATAATCTCTTTGACTAATTAAATCATCATAGTCATCAATAGAAAACTAACATTTCCTTTTCAATTATTTATTTAATTGAATTTGATTGGATTTATTTTAATTCCAGATTTAGCATTTTAGTTTTATTTTTGTATTTTAATTTTGTTTTGTTTTGTTTTGCAAAAAGAATAGTTGAAGAGACGAAAAGAAAATAATCCCAATCAATGAGAATGGTTCAACAATAGAAGAGTGAAATTTTGGACCAATGAAAATTGATTGAACAAATTTCTCCTTCAACAAAACTTTCTTGTTAAGAATTCTTTTGAAACTATTAATTTAGAGTTGTAGGTGGGAGAAGAGAAAATCTCAGATCTGGGGATTATTGAGGATTTTTCTTTTGCATTCTGAATTATGTATGATGGGTAGAGTTTGCACTTCTGTAGCTCTTATTGTAACAACAGAAGTTCAAACTGTTGGCATTATGGCTAAAGTGTTGTCCTTGATGGCAACTCATACAGGTGATAGATCACAGTATAACAGGTCAGTAGCAGAGATTGATGATCAGCCCACAAAGAATGAAGAAAATAAGAAATTCGCAGGTGCACCGTGCAATAGGTGCGGTCATAGCCTGGGTCCGCAGGTACTCCGTTCAGAAGGTGCAGACATGTTCGCAGGTTAACAGAACAAAAGGTGCGGTCCTAAAAGTTCACACACTTTCATGCAGAGAAAAGCGCACGTGTGGGAATCTTATGGTTGTCGGGTCCGTGGTATTGTGTTATTATGGTTTTGGACCATGGTATTGTGAAATGCCTAAGGCTATAAAAGAGGAAGGAGATCATTTGGCTAGAGTATGCTTATGGGTTTAATATCTTAAGGAGAGCAAAATCTGAAATTCTGGTTGGTGAGTGATATCTAGATCTACATCAAGGAGAAACCTGAGCTTTATAGGGCAAATCTATTGATGGGTCGAGATCTCCTTTGTGCATGATCAGATATGTAGATATGATAATCTATGGCATATTTGACGTCTGGACCGCAGGTGCAAGACGTTTCAGGTGCGAAGATCCGCAGGCCACTGAAGGAGAAAGCGCGAAGATACGCAGGTAGATGAAGGAAAAGGTGCGGAGGTTCACAGGCCAGAGATCGGTGTAGGTGCGGAGGATTGCAGGAGGATCGCAGGCCAGAGACAGGTACAGTGCGGAGGTGCGCAGGCAACCCGCAGCCGTAGGTGCGGATGCCCGCAGAGAAGAAGATTGCAAGCTACGGATCCTCGCAGGTTAGAAGCCTATTCAGGTGCGGATACCCGCGGATCAATAGACGGTGCAGGAGCGGATACCCGCAGGTTTCCATTGAAGAAGATGCATACTTTTCTTAAAATATGTTTTAGCTGCTTCTGTTGTTTACTGAAGTGTTCTGGGTTTTGAAGTGATGTCTGGTTAGTGGTATTATGTTCTGATAATAGCATTCAGAGAAGTGATTGATTGAATGATTATGATTAGCTTCAGTATTGATGGATGAATGGATCAGGTTCATAATGACTTATCCTTATATGATCTGATCGACTAGATTTGATTGCTGACACGCATACTATCCTTGTATATATATTGATCTAGTGATTGGGTGATTCAGAAGATTGATTGATTATGTGCTTCAATGATATTTATGAGTCCAGTATGAAAATTGGATGAAATGTGGCCTTTCAGATTATGTGTTGTGCTTCAGGTGTATCCAGTCTGAAAATGTATGAAACGTGGTACCCGGAGGAGAGAAGATTGTAGGTCGGCGCCTACGTACTAGTATCTTAGCTAGTACAACAACTAAGGGGGTGGTAGCTCCCTTCCAATAGTAGTTGAAAACTTTGGAGCATTGTAGCAGGTAGCAGCCTGTGTACTGGTATAAGACTGCACCATTACGGAAATATTGTAAAAGGATTTTCTTGTTAAGAAGAAGATTGAGATGACTTGCAGTAGGTGGTTTTCTCCCACATTGGGTTTCCACCTTATATCATGGTGTTCATGTGTGTGATGATCTGTTCTATTTTACTACACCTGTTTACTGTTAATATGGTTGATAATGTTCTAATGCACTCATTAAGGATCAACTAACTGAATCATAAGAAGTTGTGGAAGTAGCATATATGAATCTGAATATGGAAATGAAAATTTTTTATTGATGTGATAATACTGATTCACCCCCCCCTCTCAGTATTATTTCGAACAATTGGTATTAGAGCAGGTCCTTTGGTAGAAGCTTGATCGCTTGAAGGAGATCCGTGGAACTATGGAAAAGAAGCTTAAGAAGAAAGCACCTAAGAAGAAGAAGACATCTTAGAAGAACTATGACAGTGGGAGAATCGATTGGGGATTAGGTGTAAGAAGCTCTTCAGATTCAAAATCATTTCAGAATGAAGATGAACTATCAGGTATGAATTTGCTATCCTCTGATGTTCCAGCGATCTATCCATTTGTAAAAGATGAAAGTGATAGCGAAACAACTGAATTTGCTCTTATGGGTGAACAAGAAAGATATCAAATAGAGACAGAATTTAAAAGGCTTTCAGATAAAATCAGGGATCAACAAGATCTATTGAACAAAAGGGAATGTGACTTCAAAGAAGAAGCTACCAAACTAAAGGCCCAACTAGAAGAAGGAAACACGGTAAGGAAGTTATTCAAGGACAAATATCAAAAGTTGCAGGATGAAGTAACATCACTAAGAGATGAAGTCAATGAAAGAAGCACAACCATCAAGAAACTCAGAGATAGATCCAGTTACTATGAAAGTCTTGAAGCCACGATCCACTCACTAAAGGAAGATCTTGAAGAATCAAAGAAGCAGAATAAAGATCTACTCCAAGCTATTGAAAAATAGGTAAACGAAGTTAGCAGCTTAAAATCTCAGCTGGAATATGCCTTCAGAATTCGTCAATTGCAGCAGGATCTGAATGAAGAACAAGAAAAGGAGATTCTCAAACTAAGGCATCAGTTGGAAGAAGGAAGGAAAGCTGAAGAACACATGAAGAAGTAATGTCTAGAAAAGGAAGAACAACTTCAAGTTGAGGTAAATATCTTGAAAGGTAAATTAGAAGAAAATGATAAACTGTTACGAATTCAAGATAGTAATAAAGCCTTGGATGATATTCTTAGTAGTCAAAGGTCTCCTGCTATCAAGACTGGTCTTGGTTTTCATGAATCTGTTGAAGGTGAATGAGGCAAGGAACTCTAAAGAGAAATCTAAAATGATTAACAAGGAGATAAGAGAGATGAGAGGTCAACCCCATCAACAATCAAGGAAAGAGATTCTTCAAAGAAAATCTTTTACTCCTAACTATGGAAGTAATAGTCGGCCATTTACTCAGATGAATAATATTGAATGTTATGAATGTCATAATCTTGGACATGTTGCAGCTAGATGTAGAAGAAGAATGGTTCAAGATCATCACACAGAAAGATCATCACATTCCTGGTACTTTAATGGATATTGTTTTTCTTGCAATATGTTTGGTCACAAAGCTGCTGATTGCTACAAGAGGAATATAAAACATGTAAGATGTTATGCATGTAACAAGCTTGGACATATAGCAAAGGAATGCAGGAACAAAGGACGAACATCACACCAAAAGGAGAAAACATCATCACACTTGAAGATATGGAAGAAGAAGGAAGTATAGTCAGAAAGATGTGGCACAACACAATATACTGAGACACAGCACAGCACAGACATAACAAACTCAGGGGGAGCTGAAAGTGTAAAACTTCAATGTCCTGAATCTCATACGCAAGTTTCTTAAAGGGAAGTCGCGTATATGTTAGAAAATTATATATTATGGAGCAATGGAACACATAAAATATTGCAGAAATATAAACACAGAAAACGCACAAAACAAGAGAGACACAGATATACGTGGTTTACCCAGTTTGGGCTACGTCCACCCTGAACAGCCAGTCCTTCCTTTCTATTATCCAGCAAAATGAAGAGACACAACCTACAACAAATCCGCTGTAATATCCTCTTTTTTCTCTCACAGTCTCACCTCTCTGTTTCTCGCTCACAGAATACACATCTATTTCACAACCTCAAATACAATACCCTCATACAAAGAGAGGGGTTGCCTTCTAGGGAAAAAAACCCTAAACTAAACATAAGTTCTACCGTCAGATCATCCGCCTAATGAACGGCCCAGATTGACTAGAAATTACTATACTTTTACAAGGAAATTTTACATTTGTTTTTAGCTTCGGGGGCGCTGCCCCCGCCGGGGGACCGCTGGCCCCCGGACCCCTCAACTGGGGGGGATCGGACCCCCCAGACCCCCGCGGGCAGGACAAGTCCCACTCGCACCCCCCCGCGCGAAGGGGTGTACAAACTTCCTGGGGTATACATCCCGCTGAAACAAAGGCCTCTGAACAATCATGCTCCACACACAACAATCTCCCACTTGGAGAATGATTGTAGAAAATCCACCGCTACTTTATTTGCTAGAAAATGACTCCTCTTTGGACCTAGCTGTTTCTCATCTTCATCGTCATCTTTGAAGGCCAATTGAAACTGAGCATATTCTCAGTTTCTCCCTGGTTACAACTTTTGTTAGCATATCTGCAGGATTCTGGCTAGTGTGTATCTTTTCCAGCTTCAACTCTCCATCTTCCAACACTGATCATATGAAATGGTACTTGAGCTGTATGTGTTTAGTCCTAGAATGAAATGTTGAGTTCTTTGCAAGATGAATGGCACTTTGGCTGTCACTGTATAACGTGCCCATATCATGCTCCTTACCCAATTCACCCATAAACCTTTGTAACCAAATCATTTCTTTACTAGTCTCTGTAGCAGCAACATACTCTGCTTCTATTGTTGAAAGTGCAACAACACTTTGGATTTTTGAAATCCAACTAACAGTTGTTCCACCAACAGTAAATACATATCCTGTAGTGCTCCTACTGTTATCCCTGTCACCTGCCATATCTGCATCAACATATCCCTGTAGAGAAATGTTTGCACCACCAAAGCATAATGCTTGATTTGTGGTACCTTTCAAATATCTGAGAATCCATTTCACTACCATCCAATGTTCATTTCCTGGATTGTTCATGTACCTGCTTACAACTCCCACTGCATGTGCAATATCAGGCCTTGTGTAGACCATTGCATACATTAAGCTTCCAACTGTTGATGCATATGGAACTTTAGACATATAATCCATGTCTTCTTGGGTCTTTGGGCACATTTCCTTACTAAGTTTGAAATGACTAGCAAAAGGTGTACTAACTGGTTTTGCATTGTGCATATTAAATCTTTTCAACACCTTTTGTATGTACTCATTCTGAGACAATGTTAATTTGCGATTTTTCATGTCTCTAGTGATTCTCATACCAAGGATTTGTTTTGCAGCTCCCAAATCCTTCATTACAAATGAATTTGCCAATTTTCTTTTGAGTACATTTATTTCCTGCATGTTAGATCCTGCAACAAGCATGTCATCCACATACAATAACAATATAATATAGCTGCCATCATTTTGCTTTTTCAGATAAACACAATGATCAGAGTGACATCTAGTATAGCCTTGTTCAGACATAAACTTGTCAAATTTTAGATACCACTACCTTGGAGCCTGTTTTAAGCCATACAAGCTCTTCTTCAACCTGCACACTAGTTTCTCCTTCCCTTTCACCTCATATCCTTGTGGCTGCTACATATATATCTCTTCCTCCAAATCCCCATGGAGAAAGGTTGTCTTTACATCTAACTGCTCAAGATGCAAATCTTCAGCTGCTACAAGACTTAAAATAGTTCTTATTGAAGTCATTTTAACAACAGGAGAAAATATTTCATCAAAATCAATACCTTTCTTCTGTGCAAACCCCTTCACCACAAGTCTAGCTTTGTACCTCTGTTTTCCTCCATCTTCTTCCTTCAACCTATAAACCCATTTATTCTTCAATGTAGTTTTCCCTACAGGCAACCTGACTAAATCCCAAGTCTGGTTATGCATTAAGGAGTCCATCTCTTCTTCCATGGCTACCTCCCACTTCTTCCTGCTTTCAACCTGCATTGCTTCTTCATAACATTCAGGTTCACCAGAATCAGTCAACAATAAATAATATAATGAAGGAGAGTATCGTTCAGGGGGTCTACTTATCCTGGTAGATCTTCTAACACCACTTTCAGGTGTTTGGGGTGCCTGTTGCTGTTGTGGTGGTTGTTGTTGTTGATTATTATTATTTTCAGGCACCTTTACCTTTTTAGTGATTTCATCAAGAACTGCGTATTCCTTGTTTTCTTTTTCCTGTTTCTTTTCCTGCAACTGATTCTTATACAAGAAATTTTCATTGAATATTACATCTCTGCTCCTAATGATTTTGTGATTTTCATAATCATATAAGCGATAACCAAAATCATTAACACCATATCCAATAAAGGTACATTTCTTTGACTTTGCCTCAAGCTTTGTTCTATTTTCTTTATCAATATGGACAAAGGCCTCACAACCAAAAGGCTTTAAAAAAGAGTAGTTTACCTTTTTACCTGTCCATGCTTCCTCCGGAACACCACCATCCAAGGAACTTGAAGGCCCTCTGTTTATTAAATAAACAACAGTATCTACAGCATCTGCCCAAAACTGTAAAGGAAATCCTGCATGCATTCTCATGCACCTTGCACGCTCCATGATTGTTCTGTTCATCCTTTCTGACACACCATTTTCTTGTGCTATTCTTGGAACTGTCTTCTCTCTGGGAATTCCATGTTCTGGACAGTACCTATCAAACTCTTTGCTGCAATATTCACCTCCATTGTCTGATCTAAGACACTTCAATTTCTTTCCTGTCTCAATCTCAACCAAAGCTTTCCATTTCTTGAAAGTATCAAATACATCAGATTTATTCTTAATACAATAAATCCAAGTTTTTCTAGTTGCATCATCAATAAAAGTAACATAATAACGAGAGCCACTGAGAGATGATACCTGAGCAGGTCCCCATACATCTGTATGCACAAGCTCTAATTTTTCATTCTTCTTTTCTTTCCCAACTCTGAGAAATCTGACTCTCTTCTGTTTTCCATAAATGCAATTCTCACAGAAGTCCAAATCAACATTCTCAAACCTGGCAACAAATTCCTTGAGTGAAGAATCTTCATCCCCTTTTCACTCATGTGTCCGAGCCTATGATGCCATAATGCTGCATCTGCTCCTTTGGAAGTTAAAGCATTAACAAAGTTAGAAATACCATTGCATAAATACAATGTACCAACCTTTTCGCCTTTTGCTATTACCAGGGATCCTTTGGTGACCTTCCAAGCTTTATCTGTGAAAGTTGTCACACAACCTTCACCGCCTAACTGCCCTGTTGAAAACATATTTTTCTTTAGATCTGGAACATGCCTTACCTCCTTTAATAGCCATTGGTTTCCATTCTGTTGTTTTACAAGAACCTTACCCATTCCAACGATTTTACAGGGTTTATCATTACCCAGACGAACTTGTCCAAAATCTCTTTGAACATAGTCATGAAAGTATTTCTTATCAGGTGTAGCATGGAATGAAGCCCCTGAATCTACCACCCAAGAATTAGTAATATTTTCGAGAGAAAGAATCAAAGCATCTTGTAACACCTCACCTGTCACATTTGCTTCATGATTGTTTTCTTGCTGTGCATCTCCTTCTTTTCCCTTTCGAGATCTACAATCTTTCTTTAGGTGTCCTTTCTTTCCACATTTCCAGCACACTATCCCTGATCTGGACTTGGATCTGCCTTTCCTTGATTTATTGCGATATCCTGAGCTCTTTCCTCTTTCCATTTTTCTTCCTCTAGACTCTGCACTTAAAGCATTTCTTGATGTCTCACCGGAGCTTTTCCGTCACATTTCCTCACTAAGGATAGCACCGACAACATCATCAAACTTTAAAGTACTAGATCCAGAAACGGAGTTACTAATGGCCATTACCAAACCATTCCAACTTTCTAGTAATGAGCACAAGAATAACAGAGCTCTAACTTCATCATCAAAGTTTACCCCTACAGAACTTAACTGACTTGTCACTGTATTAAAATCATTTAAATGGTTTGCAACAGATCCACCTTCCGACATATTCATATTAAATAACTGTTTCATAAGAAATACCTTGTTTGAGGCCGAGGGTTTTTCATATAGTTTCGACAACGTCTGCATCAAACTCTCTGTCGTGGTTTCCTTCGAAATGTTGAAGGCGACTGACGCAGCAAGGCACAATCGTATTGTTCTGAGTGCCTTTCTATCGAGAATGTTCCATTCTTCGTCTTTCATACCCGTCGACATCTTTGTTTTTCTGCCCAATGGTAGGTATAGATCTTTCTGATACAGATAATCTTCCATCTGCATCTTCCACAGCGAGAAGTTTTGGCCGTTAAATTTCTCGACCCTAAACTTACCATCTTCCGCCATTGCTCCCACTCGAACCAGGAACCCTTCTTTCCTGCGAGTTTATCAGCCAAATAGACCTTTGGCTCTGATACCAGTTGTTAGAAAATTATATATTACGGAGCAATGGAACACATAAAATATTTCAGAAATATAAACACAGAAAACACAGAAAACAAGAGAGACACAGATATACGTGGTTCACCCAGTTTGGGCTACGTCCACCTCGAACAGCCAGTCCTTCCTTTCTATTATCCAGCAAAATGAAGAGACACAACCTCCCGCACCCCCCCGCATGGAGGGGTGTACAAACTTCCTGGGGTATACATCCGGCTGAAACAAAGACCTCTGAACAATCATGCTCCACACACAACAGTATATACGCGAGTTAGACACTGCAAAGTCGCGTATATGTCAGTCTGAGGAAAAGCAGTGGGGACAGGCTCAGAAAAAGGATCTGATATGATTCAGTCCATTATTTGCTCTATTGGTTAATAGTTACAGTCTGCTGAGGATGTTTAGAAGTGTTTTGATCCTAACTTGATGATGATGATGCCTTGATGCTCATTGCTGATATATGCATGATCAGATCTAACAAATGGCACAGGTTGAGGGGGAGCATATGCCTTTAATAATTCATTGTTGGCATTATGGTTAATAGTCCTTGGTGATGATGCTTATGTTATATCTTGCTATGATGTGGTTATGAGTTGTCCATGATAAAATCTCATATGATTCTTGGGGTTACATAGTTGATGTTCATATCATATTTGTGGATTGATTCTTAGATGGTGCATATATGATGCTTACATGGTGATCTTCATAAGGATAAGGAGAAGTACATAGCTTGAATTCACATCTTCTTTACTTGATGATGAGTCACTCATATGTTGTTGTAGTCATATGCATAAAGAGCATATATTACAGTTATGATACAAGATTCCTATTGTTCTTGGCACATATATGGATGAGGATTGTTGGCTGGATACATGGATGATTATTCAAAGTTACATTGTTGGAGACATGATGATGATGAGTTCTTACCTATATGTTGATAGGTTGTTTTGTACATATGTTGATTGATGCAGATATTCCCGATTGATGATACTTGGTTCATGCAAATTTGGATGGCTATGGTGTTTCTCACATATGATAGAATGTGAATGATTTTGTATATACAGAATTCTGTTCAAAAGGATGAGTTGATGTGGACATACCTTGATGATTCTTGCACTAATACAAGTTGCTGGTCTTGTTGCTGTTGATAGATGCTATAGAGCAGATCATTCAATGTTGTTGCTGATGTTTATCATGATGTTTGTTATAAATGTCATGTATATCTTTCAATGTAAAGGTCATATCAATACTAATGATGTAATAGTGTGTCTCTATCTATTGTAGTCATTTGATAAGATCTCTTCAGGTCATGTAACAGCCTATGTTGGTTTCCCACTATGCCTGGGATGAATGATGTTATTCTCTTATGTTATCATATGTAAACTTATGATATATCACCATTGTGATGGGAGATAGATGTATGTATGAGTATTTGGCGATAGGAAGGTCATTTATGATGTATAGAGTCATGTTCTTCTTGTAGAACATCTTTTTGCAGACCTTGCTTACAGTCAGGGGGAGCATGAACAAGCATATTTCAGCAGAGTAGAGATTTTAGCATGTTCTCAGAAAGAGCATGGACAGATTGGTGCACCATGACATATTCAAAAGGGGAGCTCATTCAGAGATTTCAGCAGGTACTCAGGGGGAGTATGGACAGAAAAGGAAGAGAATATCTTGGTCCGCCCTTTGCCCTTGATGTTAAAGGGGGAGAGTGATTTGGTGTTGTTGCCATCAAGTCCAAAGGGGAAGATTGTTGGCATTATGATGCATGTGTTGTACTTGATGGCAACCCACTCATAGAAGAACATCTCACTTATATACAATCAAGAGAATCCACAGAAGAGATATCAGATGTGACATAATACATGGGATGCGGGATAGCTCAAAGGAATCAAATGACAAGTCCTTAATATGACAAGTAAGCTTTGCCATCAAGTCCAAAGGGGGAGATTGTTGGCATTATGGCTAAAGTGTTGTCCTTGATGGCAACTCATACAGGTGATAGATCACAATACAACAGGTCAGTAGCAGAGATTGATGATCATCCCACAAAGAATGAAGAAAATAAGAAGTTCGCAGATGCGCCGTGCAATAGGTGCGGTCATAGCCTGGGTCCGCAGGTACTCTGTTCAGAAGGTGCAGACATGTTCGCAGGTTAACAAAACAAAAGGTGCGGTCCTAAAAGTTCACACACTTTCATGCAGAGAAAAGCGCACGTGTGGGAATCTTATGGTTGTCGGGTCCGTGGTATTGTGTTATTATGGTTTTGGACCGTGGTATTTTGAAAGGCCTAAGGCTATAAAAGAGGAAGGAGATCATTTGGCTAGAGTATGCTTATGGGTTGACTATCTTAAGGAGAGAAAGATCTGAAATTCTAGTTGGTGAGTGATATCTAGATCTACATCAAGGAGAAACCTGAGCTTTATAGGGAAAATCTACTGATGGGTTGAGATCTCCTTTGCGCATGATCAGATCTGTAGATCTGATAGTCTGTGGCATATTTAAAGTCTGGACCGCAGGTGCCAGACGTTTCAGGTGTGGAGATCCGCAGGCCACTAAAGGAGAAAGCGCGAAGATACGCAGGTAGATGAAGGAAAAGGTGCGGAGGTTCGCAGGCCAGAGATCGGTGTAGGTGCGGAGGATTGCAGGAGGATCGCAGGCCAGAGACGGGTACAGTGCAGAGGTGCGCAGGCAACCCGCAGCCGTAGGTGCGGATGCCCGCAGAGAAGAAGATTGCAAGTTGCGGATACTCGCAGGTTAGAATCCTATTCAGGTGTGGACACCCGTGGATCAATAGACGGTGTAGGAGTGGATACCCGCAGGTTTCCATTGAAGAAGCTGCGTACTTTTCTTAAAATATGTTTTAGCTGCTTCTGTTGTTTACTGAAGTGTTCTGGGTTTTGAAGTGATGTCTAGTTACTGGTATTATGTTCTGATAACAACATTCAGAGAAGTGATTGACTGAATGATTATGATTAGCTTCAGTATTGATGGATGAATGGATCAAGTTCATAATGACTTATCCTTATATGATCTAATGGACTAGATCTGATTGTTGACACGCATACTATCCTTGTATATGTATTGATCTAGTGATTGGGTGATTCAGAAGTTTGATTGATTATGTGCTTCAATGATATTTATGGGTCCAGTATGAAAATTGGATGAAACGTGGCCTTTCAGATTATGTGTTGTGCTTCAGGTGTATCCAGTCTGAAAATGTATGAAACGTGGTACCCAGAGGAGAGAAGATTGTAGCCCGGCGCCTACGTACTAGTATCTTAGCTAGTACAAGAGCTAAGGGGGTGGTAGCTCCCTTCCAGTAGCAGTTGAAATCTTTGGAGCATTGTAGCAGGTAGCAGCCTGCGTACTGGTATAAGACTGCACCAGTACAGAAATATTGTAAAAGGATTTTCTTATTAAGAAGAAGATTGAGATGACTTGCAGCAGGTGGTTTTCTCCCACATTGGGTTTCCACCTTATATCATGGTGTTCATGTGTGTGATGATCTGTTCTATTTTACTGCACCTATTTACTGTTAATATGGTTGATAATGTTCTAATGCACTCATTAAGGATCAACTAACTGAATCATAAGAAGTTGTGGAAGTAGCATATATGAATCTGAATATGGAAATGAAAAAGTTTTATTGATGTGATAATACTGATTCACCCCCCCCTCTCAGTATTATTTCCAACACAAACAATGTAAAAGATTGTTGCAGACCAGAGCCAAAGAAATGGATTCAATAAATTGGTATTTCGAATACTACTGTTTTAAATACTAGTTTCATGTTATGATGGCAGGAATGTGTCATTTTATTTATATTTGTGCACTATTGTCGGTATGAGTAATTTGTCTCAATCATATGTTATTATTTATCTTTGCTCTTATGGGTTGAATTCTGATGTATGAGTAACTATATACTAAAAAATCTGTCTTTTAACACTGGTTTCACAAAAAGTGATATGGTGTGAACTTCTTCCTCATATTATTGTTTAATTTTTCGAATTATTGATTTAAAAATCAATATCATTTTGTGAACTTCTTCCTAAATGTTGTTGGTTTATTATTTCAGTTAAGAGGTCTCTAAATATAATACGTTTTAGTATACATAATGTCAGTTAATTAAACTACTTCGTTAGCTTGATATTCATTATAAGCCAGACATACTGAAATCCCAATCATTTAAATATCTTGCTCTCATTTGAGGTAGATCTATATATGCTTAATTGAGATAGGATTGGGATTTAGTTCTTTTTGCTTGCATTATAGAATAAGTTTGCATTTAGACTTAATTTTACATTCTTATAAGTCATCTTCCTAAAGAGGCAAACTTTAGTTGTGGCTTGGCTGAGCCCCAGATTAGCTTAAGGATCACTTTCTTGCCTGATCAGCAGAGGGTTGATCTGATATTTCTTCTCCATTGGTGGATGAAAGTCATATTGTAAGCCATTTTGGAGATTGAGAGAATGTAACTGGACCTAGTTGAACCAATCGAAACCACCATTCCAAACGGAAAAGGAGTTGCTTTAAGGTCTGAACTGGGTGGTCATCCCCCAATATTGTTGCAACGAATTCCGACACTTCAACAGGGCTGTGTGGCCATATATGTCTCGGGCACAAATTTTGTAACACCAAACTCTCTCTCTCTCTCTCTCTCTCTCTCTCTCTCTCTCTCTATATATATATATATATATATATATATATATATATTCAGTGTTTCTGTGTTCCTATTGTAGTTTCAAGGATGTGATGTGTATTGAAATTTATTTACATTCATTGCAAATGTTTATCTAAAACATGATTAGCAAGTGCATTTGTCAATGTATTCATATTTCTAGAAATGTGTTCATATTGTATGAAATCAAAATGTCTTTCTAGAAGGCAAACCCTTAAAAACATATGCAAGATGGTAGGACTTCTAACTGAATAAATATTAGCAAGTTGTAGTACCATGAGTTGTGAGTCAAGTCTAATGACTAAACAACGAATACCATGTGAAATAGCATCAAAAAGTAGCTCCATCACTGCTCTATACTCAAGGATGTTATTGGTAGAGCGAACAATACAAATCCCTTGTAGACTCAATAACTCGCCACTTAGAGCAAAGATAGCCCATGCTGTGGAGGATAGGTTTCGAGTACTACGACTAGCACCATCAGCATAACCAAAATACGGTTCAAGGGATGTCAACATCTATAAACCAAATGTAAAAGGAATCAACATAAACCTTAGGAAAATTTAAAGAGACACACCGTAAACACACTCAACATACCTATAGATAACAGGTACACAATGTTACTATGCATTAGATCAAGCAAAGTATTTTTTAAATTACAACCCATTCCTAGGTTGTGCCAATGGAATCCCATCGAAATAGAATAACTCATAGGCCCCTTTTGCAAGGACACACTTGACAATATATGGACCTAACCACATATGTTGAAACTTTCCTGAGCTTAACTTATAAGATTCTTGGTCATATAAAAAAACAAGGTCTCCTTCTGAGAAGACACGAGGCTTAACACTTTTGTCATATTGCACCTTGATACGTCTTTTATGAGATTCATTAGCTATAGAGGCATCGTGCAGTGTCTCATTTAATCGAGACAGATGTTAAAGATGTTTCTCTTCTACAGAAGTGGTAGGAAGAAGTTTGAAAACTAGTTTCAGTGATGGAATCTCACATTCAATTGGAAGGATTGCTTCTAGACCATAAACCAACTAAAAGGGTGTAAATATGGTATTAGTCCTTACTAAGGTTTGGTATGCTCACAAGGCAACATAAAGGAGAAAATTCCAGTCCGATTTATGGACCCCTACCGTACGTTGAAGCATAGTTTTAAGTACTTTATTGATAGCCTCAACTTGTCCATTACCTTGAGGATAGTAGGGAGTGGAACTTTCATGGGAGAGTCCCAGCTTAGAAATTAGTTAGGTCATCATATGATTCTGTAAATTATTTCTATGATCCGTAACTATGGCTTGAGGAACACCAAATCGTGTGATAACGTGATTGAAAAAGATAGTATGCAACCATTTCGTTAGTGTTGTTAAATGCAAGCATCGCCTCGAACCACTTAGTAAAATAATCTACAGTGGCAATGATATAACCATGCCCCCGCACCGAGTGAGGCTTATATGTCATGAAGTCAATACCCCATTTTGCAAACGGTCCGACGGTGATAACAAGATGTAATGGAGCAGGTGAAGCACGGGTCTTGCGATCATAAATTTAGCACGCATGGCACTTCTGGACAACGAGAATACAGTCTCAAAAAATGGTAGGCCAAAAGTAACCAGGGTGTAATATTTTTTGCATAGTAGCGTAGCCAGATAAATGACTGCCACTTGCCTCCAAGTGGCATTCATTTAGGACTTTCTTGGCCTCCTCATGCGTGAGGCACCTTCGTAAAATCATATTAATACTATGTCTATAAAGAGTGTCGCCAATGATGATGTAATTCTTGGCTTGGTATCAAACAAGTTGTTGCTCGAAGCGAGAGGTATCATACTAGAAAGTTTAGGTCTAGAGATAAATCAGAATGTCTCCATGCCATGGGTTAGATGATGAAATCATAAAGAATGACTCGTCAAGGATAGAATCGACAGATGTCAATTCAGAATTAGGGTAAGGAAGGTCGCATATAAGCTCAATGAAAACTAAGGATTTCTTAAACTTGGATTTGATGAATTCCAAGTCAAACTCTTGCAGTATGATGATCCATTTAGATATTTTTCCCTCAGTAATTGACATGACAAAATATATATCATAGGGTTGCAATCTGAAACTATAGTAGTTTTTCGGAGCAAAATGTAATGACAAAACCTTTGAATGGCTTGACCGACCGCCAAAGCCAACTTTTCTATGTGGGTATACCTGATATTGGTATCATTGAGATTTCAACTCAAATAATAAATGGGGTGTTCTATCCCTACATTGTCTTCTTAGACAAATTCCATTGCTATGGTAGAAATGGAAGAAACAAGACACAAGAAATAGTCACGCTAGTAATCAGGGGGATATAATAGAGATGCCTGAATCAGAAAATATTTGAGGGCATCAAACGATTTCTGAGATGCATTATCCCACTAGAAGGGAACATCTTTATTAAGTAGGTGAGTGAATCCTTGATCAACTCAGCGTAATTCGTGATGAAATGTTGCAGGAAGTTGGATTTCCCTTGAAGTCGTTATAACTGAACAAGTGAAGAAGGTGCAGGCATGTCGATGATTCCCTGTACTTTCAGAGGATCGATATGAATTCCATGTTTCAAAATGAAAAAACTAAGAATCTGACTAGAACTAATGCAAAAAACAAATTTGTGTGGATTCATTTGAATATTATAGTGTCTACACCGTAGGAAAATAACCCTAAGATGCATCGAGTGATCAGTCCAATACTTGGAATGAGTAGGGATATTGTCCAAATAGGGTTGCAAATGTTTAATATCATGAAAAGTGTAATCCATTGCCTGTTGAAATGTGGACCCAACATTCTTTAGACCAAATGGGAGTTTCCAATAGGAGAATGTATCCCAGGAATAGATAAATGCAATCTTAGGTTGATCCATTGGGAGAATGTTGATTTGATTATATCTGGAGAAACCATCCATGAACGAATAGATCTCAAAACTAGTGTAGTCATCAAAAATATGGTCGATGAACGAGGTTGAGTAATTGTCCTTTGGAAAAGCGCAGTTCACATCCTGATAATCGACGCATACACGGATTGTTCCCTATTTCTTAATGACATGGACAATATTCGATACCCAATCAGTGAGAGGAACGAGGTAGATGAAACCAACATGAAGGATTTTTTCAACTTCACTATTTATCCTAGCAGCGTTCTTTGGATGGACCAGATGGAGGCACTGCAGGACTAGTTTAGCATCAAGATTCATTTTAATCTCATGCACTACGATATTTGGGTTGATACCTGGAATTTATTCATAGGTACAGGAAAATACATACTGAAACTCTTGAAATAGGGCTTTATAAGTATCTATCTCGGAGGGAGAGCAAGATTCACTAATATGTAGATTTTCGACGATACCCGACTTAACAGAGATATCAAGAGGTATCGTCTCTTCGATATTTGAGAGATTCTTCTCAGAATTGACTTCATGGATAGAAATGGAACTCATAAAAGATTCAATGAAATTGGTTAGATACACATCACTAAGATTATCCTCGATGGAATCTGGTAAGGAGGAACGATGGTGATGATCGTCCTACGACACATTGTGTGGGATCATGAACTCCATGATGCTCTCATTGGTAGAGAATACATGAGAGAATGGATCAGAAGACATGCCATAATCCAATGATCAATCAACCCAATTGATTGAAGAAAAGGTATGAGCCATAAAAGTCGTATATATAGCTTCATAATCTAGTTCAATAGGGCTAAGTGGCATTTGGTCACCAAAAATATGGAAATTAGTTTCATCTGGTACGATCCATGGATCAGCCTGGAAAGTAGAAGATGATATCATATTGATTTTAAGAAACAGAAGATGAGTTGTTGAGAAGAGAAGGAGGAGGAAGTGAAAAGGTTCCCTTGAGCAAGGAATCCTTCAATAATCCAACCCCAACATGCTGATAGGAATGTAGAGTTTCCCCTACAAGAAAGAAACTTCCAGTAATGTGAGAATCAAAGGAAAAAAATTTGAGTTGGTCAATGGCCACAATATTTTGCTTATGAGGAAAGGCGATCATATAGAAATAATTCGAAATGACTACGGCCATGGCATAAACCCATGTACGACCCAATAGAAGATTATAATCAAGAGGTCTGTCAATAATTTCCACTTCTATGGATATATATTTTCCCCCTAATTCTACTTGTAAGGAATTCATAATACCACAAGGCTTATATGTCTCTTTTCAAAAGACTTCAATGTGGTGGGTGTTTGACTCAGTTGAGGTGAACCAATCACTTTCTAGCAAGACATAGACATAATGCAGGTCAAGGCTCCCTCGTCCATAATAGAGCAATGAATGTTATTACTACGGACGATGACCTGAATGATAAAATCCAATTGGGTTGGAGGCAAGGAGTATATTTTTGATGACTAAAAATAACTAGGTTGGAATTCGATGGATCCACACATCTGATAGCTGAAAGAAAATCCTTTTTATGGGTAGGGTAGTTTTGCAACACTTTGAGGGTTGACAGAGCTGATGGAGACTAAGCCAAGTCCTCAACTACATTATAATTTTAAGCAGCCCTGGCATGAGGGTTGAAAGAAAAATTATGAACAACACCCTTTGGAGGTTTAGTAGTCAAATCCGTAGGAATCATGAGCAGAGGAGGATTGGATGGAGGTGATGCTGAATTAGCAGGTTGATCAGTAGCCTTACCATTCTAGGGATTCACATCACCATCATCCTTGTTCCAAGTAGCCACCATAACATGAGATTTATGCTTCATTAAGGAGAGCATTAAAATCGTGTTAGAGGAAGATTGGTCTCAAGCAAACATATGGGTCGCCTGATTTGGAAACGGGTCGATCAACACAGCGAGGGAAGTGGAATATTTCAAAAACTGATTCACTTCAGTGTGGTGAAGGTAGTCACGAGTAAAGTGCTCATCATTGTAGATCAATCATGGGTAACGAGGCTTTTGTTTCTCACAGATAACTTATTTGTTTGTTTATCCTGCGTGAAGATTTTTTCTGATTTTTACCTTTTCCTTTCTTCTTGCTTCCTAGTTGTTGTTGACATTTTCCTTTTTCAGATGAAACGACATTTATCTCAGAAGAAGAAGACATAGGAGGATTGGACAAAGAGTTTTGGGAAGAAATAGTTAGATCACTACCATATGCTTTTCTCATGGTCTGTGAACTGACATAACCAATGATTCCATCAACAACATGAGATTATTTACTAGAAGTGGAAGGAACAATGTTTGAAGGTCTTAGGGCATCTAGAATCTTTTCATAGAACGTGCCAGATTGGGTATAGATGAGGTCCAAAGATTGAGCACAGGCAATTACTTTCTCTTTAGTCACAACTTCGCCTTTAGCTACATCCTCTGTGATAGAAGGAAACAAGGATTTAATTAACCATTCCACTAGAAATTGATCCAGAACATAGGTCTTAACCAATCAATGACGATGCTGCCACCCATGAATGTGATCTGAAATTTGAGTGGCTTTATTTTGTTTGAAGTTGGTTAGAAGTTCCATTCCAGTTTCATACCGGGTGGGTAACTGGAAATGTGTAAGGAAGGTGGTAACAAAAGAACTAAAATCATGAAATGAATATCTAAGTAACTCAATGTACCATTTAGCTACGATACCTGTAAGAGTACGTTGGAAAATACATAATCATATGGAATCATCATTAAGGGAGTTCGAAGAACACCATAGATGACACATCATGACATGGGTCGACAGGTCTTCTCCAGGACTTCCATTGAATTTTGGGATATCGAATGGAAATTTGGTGGGAATTATTGGCCACCAAGACAAATGAGTGATGGAATCATTGGTAAGCCGAGTCAAATACATAAATTTTGAAAAAGGGTAATTGTCCGTTAAAATCTGGTGGAGGATAGCCTAGATAAGAAGGAATAGCCTGAGAAACAGGTACTTGCGTTCCTAGATAAGGATGGTTTTGATAAAGAGACACCTGGGCACCAAAATAAGGAGGATTCTGGTAACCAGCATACACATAACCTTGCTGATCAACACTAGGGTAAGCTTATAAAGGCTGGAATGGTTGAGTTTGGATATGTTGACCTTGAGAAGGCACTTGAGGAACAACTTGATAAGGTCCATACTGTTTCCCTGTGGGATTTTGCATTATCCCCACATAAGGTGAGTTCGATTGGGACTGTGCCATAATATACACATTCTATCCTATCGGAACTTGAGAAGTACCTTTCCCAAGTGGTTGAGACTGTAAGGTACCTTGTAAAGGTTGGGTAAGTGGAATTTGAGGGGTACCAAATTGTTGGGTGTGGAGCCTGATTATCTTCTGTATTCAAAGGTATTTCTGCATTGGACCCCAGTTCGAAATGGGGCAGTGACGTCGCCTGTAAAATATTTGTTGTAGGGGGGTCCAAGGGGGGTGGCTGCAACCTTTGGGAGCCCTCCATTGGTGGAGGGATCTGGGGCAGCGCCCCTAAAGCTAAGAATAGATGTAAAATTTCCTTGAAAAATGTTGTAATTTCGTAGTCAATCTGGGCCATTCATTAAGTAGAGATTTGACAGTAGAAGTTATGTTTAATTTAGGGTTTTTTCCCCTAGAAGGCAACCCCTCGCTATACATGAGGGAATTGTATTGCGTCTATGCATATCTGGATTCTGAGTAAGGAAGAGAGAAGAGATTGAGAGAAAAGAGGGAATTACACCGGATCTATTGTAGGTTGTACCTCTTCAGTTTGTTGGATAATATAAAAGGAAGGACTGGTTGTTTCTTCGTGGACATAGCCCAAACTGGGTGAACCACGTATATCTATGTCTCTCTTGTTTTATGCATTTTCTGTGTTTATATTTCTGCAATATTTTATGTGTTCCATTGCTCTGTAATATATAATTTTCTAACACAAATATCAATGGAATAGTTTGAGATGCAACGACAGCCTGTGAAGGTTGAATTACATGTATTTAAACTTGTTGAGGTATGGATAGATGTGTAGGAATTTGAGATGAAGATGGCACATGTTGAGGATTCAATAATCGGTCCCAAATTGAACCAGGTTGGACGGGCATACTAGGTTTCCAAACACTGGCAATTATCCCAAGATAAGGAGGATTATAACCAACTTGAGGTATACCAACAATAGGTTTCCCCCTTACCATAATAGGAGGCGGTGATGAAGGCAACTACAATCCAGATGGAGGGCACCCAACATAAGGAAAGTTAGGATGTTGAAGATAACCTTGTCCATTAACATCATGGCCAACCTTCTGTTCAATCATAGGTGTAGGCAAAGGAGAAGGAGTAGAATATGTAGCATTCATAAGAGAAGTACAAGATGGAATTCCTCAAATGGATGACATGGGAGAGGTCTAAGGACTAGAGGCTACACTAGAGAAGGTACCAAATAAATACTTATAGCCAGGTGGGATGGATGGGACACCATATAGATGTGCCTCTAGTGATGTTAAAAACATGGATGAGGAAGCAACATTTTATGTCTCAATCATAGTGGTGGACATAGGTTGGGAGATCAAATCATATCCAATCATGGTTAACAATCCTAATGAAAATTGTCATGAGAAATCCATGGGTAATTCCAAAGAATCAGGTAAAGGATTTTGTGTTGGAGTCTGAAGAGGAGGAAGAGGATCAATTTGATAAAAATGAAGTCCACTCCAATGGACAGGACTAGATGGACGAGGCTCTTCTTGCAGGATCTCTTCAATACTCACAAGTTCATATGGAAGAGGTTAACCTTCGGGTCCAAGATATATAGTTGGAGATTATGTATGAGACAAAGGAAGAGGAGGGGAAGGACCTGAAATAACATATGAAGATGGAAAAGGTTCCTCAAGTTCAAAAATATAAGAACTATAGTATCTGACTCAGGAAAGTCAGGCTTAATAACCTCAGGTAATAAGGTTTCAGGGGCTTCAATTTTAATTGTGTCAGATTCACTAGCAAGAGTAGAGGTGATATCGGGCTCAATACTTAAAGGGAAAGACAATTCTGGTTGATCAACCTCAGGAGGAGGACCAGAAGTTGTTCTTGAATTTGTCGATTCAGTAGTTTGCGTCTTCTTATGCTTCTGATGATAGCCAAGAGTAGCCTCTAGTGGAAGTAGAGACTTATTTTGCATTCTGTGCGAGCAACAGAGTGGGTGATTTGTTCTTCCATGTTGGATAATAAATTTTAGAAATTAACAAAAAATAAATCAAAAGAGGGTAATATAGGCATAAAGGATTACTAAGCAACCGTAAACTGTAATATACACCTTGGCAAAGCAAGGAATTAACGTATGACAACCAATCTCCCTGAATGTTGTGTTCAGTGTATCATGGTATACAAGGTGGCAGAATTAGTTATCTATGGCGAGGATAACAACCTATAATGGAATCCAAAAATAGACTCAACGATACGTGGGAGTACAGTCTGTAGTAGTGCTATCTAATGCGTAACCGTTCGATGAGAGTGTTCCCATATACTTACATGTGTGGAGCGTCATCTAATATACCCAAAATTACATGGAGAACAATTCTATACACTCATGTACCTGGAATGAGATTTCACCCCCAGGATACAATGCTGGAAAATAATGACAACTCTTACGTTTAACGACACTGAAACATGTCTCTAGCCTATACCTCTAAATGTTTGTGTTAATGTTCCAATTTTCCTTAGGTTGATTTAATTAATTTTACTTTTTATCTTCAATTAAGTTTAAGTTTTAAGGCTCATTGCTAAAGTCACCTGAATATCCTAAATTGAAAACTAGCATGAGGAAATTGAATCTTTCTCATTCAATGAAAATCTACTTAAGGAAGGGAGAAGTCAAAGAGTATGCAACAAACAATATGCAAAATGTAATTCCCTTTTCAATGAAACTGTTCCAATTTCAATGCACACACAAAACTATAAATGCCAATGCAAAGATTTTTCTTTTCAAGTTACTTAATCCTCAAAAATGAAGAAAACTAAGATGCGAATTCTAATCAATGACTCAAATAATATTTTTAGAATGATGACTAGAACACCAATTCATCTAAGCACTCAATGATCAAACAAAATCAGTTTGAAAATAACCTAATGATAATAAAAAGGGAAAATCATCAAAAAAATCCTTACCAAAGGTATCAAGACAAAAGAAAACCAAATGGAGGCTTTAGAGGGACCACAAGACACTCAGAGACTCAAGGAAGAGCAACTGGAATCAAGGTTGGATCAAAGAGACAATCAAAGAAAAGGCAAACTTGTGCATGAACAGGGGCCAACGTAGGTGCAGAGAAGGCACCAGTGCTATGCAATGCAGGCACAAAGAAAGATGGACTAAGGTGCAATGCTCTGTCAGAGGACCAGGGGGTGCATTGGTCTAGGGATGCAAAGTTCCGACACAAGGATTGTAATTGAGACTCAATGAAAGGTATTCCTAGGTATGTTCTTGAATGGATAAGATGGTAACGTTCCAAAAAAGAGGTAAGAAAAAAACAATGGAAAAAGAAACCACCAAGGGAATACACCATTCCCTAGTGGAGTCGCCAATTTTTTATGCGGAATCTACGACTGTGGTTAGTAGTATCTTCCCTAGGCCTGGTGTACTGACCTAGAACAACAAAAAGACAAAGGAACTAATGTTTTTCTTAAAGTAATTAGATAATGGGATGAAGCCTACATGGGATCCATCATATGTTTCACTCCTTCCTTGGCTTGAATGCTCCAATCCTAGCTTTGATTGCTATTATTAGAACCCAGTCAAATAACATAAGCCAACGATCCACAGAATCTATGGAGCATCATCTAATCACCTTATTCAAAATATCATCATTGTATTGAATTATATGAAACCATAACATCATATATAGGAAAACAAAGAACTCTTTGCATTAATAGAAATGGAGTGAGTTACAACCAAAAATAGGTGTTGATTATGCAAAAGATCTCCTCCAAGTTGAATTGTCCTTTCCTTGTCACAAAATGCACCTCTAATCATGCTAATGCATGGGAATATATCTCTCACATCAATATCATAAGGGCATAATCACTCTCCAAAATCCAACCCCTTTCCTATGGATGGCAGTAAATATATAGGTGAAGGAGGTAGTTCATGAATTCTTATCCTTTTACCAATTAGGGCTCGAGATCCACTTTTGATGGGAGGATGACATTAAGGGATAATGGATGAAAAATCCAAGGTAGGATATGTTAAGATTAGAGACTTTTATCTGAGGTAAATGGTTACAACAGATTCTGGAAGCTTCTGGAATAAGAGGATTCAGGATTCATTCTCTTTTTCCTAAATTTCTAGAACCAACTCAGGTGCATAGTGGAGCAACCTGTAAGTGATCAATGCAGTCTAGAGTGGAGAAACCTAATTGTCAACACTCTCTAGTAGGAGGCTAGGGAGCGTTGGTCCTTAAAATGACTGAAAAAAGGTCTTTCCAGGTTGAAAATCAGGGATAAGAATGAGTCATGATTAGGGATTTTTTTATGATGATGAGAAGGAGGTCAAAGGATGTTGATTGATACAGTTGAAGGCCTATTGAGCATATGTGACAAAATGGCCTATAACACACATACAACAACAACACCATCAACTTCCACATGGTGACATCATTGCAACCATGACCAACACCACACATATGCAACATGCACATAGACCACAAGAATACATAACACATATATGCAGCCGACATGAATGAATGACCAACACACCACCCATCCAGTCTAAGGGGTGAACCATGCTCTGATACCACTCTGTAACACCCTCCTCCCACATCTACCCAATTAAATGACCAATTGGGGTAAACATGTGACAAAGAGTTACTATGATATGATTTATGTAATAGTTAAGGAACTGGAACTGATGTGACATAGCCAAACTGACCTTCTACACATGCAACATAACCCCCAGGAGCCATCCAACCCATCCTCGTGACCAACCCCTAAGACAAACTAAAATTTTGTTGCATTAAAGCCTTAATCGCTCCCTTAACATGGGAATGCATGCATCTGGGAACCTCTAGTCATTCCCACAACAAGCCATGCCTGTGACTGGGGACGTTTCTAGGTAGTTCTATGCCAGCGACTCCAGATTTTGTGCCACCTTTTTAGGGCTAGGACTCAGGCCATGGCCCAAAACTCCATGAAACTTCCATAAATGAAAAGTAACATTAAAACATTGATACAAATGCAAATACTTGGACAAGGACTTGACTGGGCCCCTACTAGCCATGACAAACATTTTGTCAAACATTTCACAAATATGCATTCTACAGGTTTAAACAACAGATCTTAGCATAGGGGTCTCACACTTGTTTGAGGATCACTACGAAGAATTCTTACCTCATCACAATAACTGCATTACCATCTATTAAGCCATATATATATTGTACATTCAATGATTAAACAAAACATGATGGGAGCCATACATTTTCACTATCATAAAACTCATTCATAACCAACATATAACCAACGGAAATATCAAGGATATAACAGCCATATAAGCCACATATACAAGTATATTACCCATAAAATACCAAGGATAAAGAGAGCTCGTATTAGTGATTGCATAAGACGACTAGCTATGGGATTTCCACGAACCACTGACCATAGACTAGGCTGAACCAAATATTTCTTTTAGCCAATCACCCTTTGCCATATTCTAAGCATGAATGTGGTATCTCATAAAACAAATCATTCAAAACCATCTAGGGATTCCAGAGGCCAAACCGCGTCAATCCTCAACCAGTGATTCTACCTCACGATCGGACATCACTAACCATCACCGGATTGGTCTCTACCTAAGTTTTCTAGGGCTCCAGAGGTTTGTTCCAACTAGGGCTTCCAGGACTAGTAACTTAACCCATAGTTGCCACCAGGATTCCAGAGCGTTTTTCAAACTAGGGCTTCCTGAACTAGTAACTCAACCTACCAAGGGCTTCAAGAGTGTTTGTCTAAGCAAGGCTTCCAGGACTAGTAACTCAACCCAATATGTTACATGGCTTCTAGATCATTTCTCCAACCAAGGCTTCCAGGAACTAATAACATAACCCACAACCAAAGGCACAAGAAAACAAAGGTAAAACCCACAACATCATGGCTATCCAAGAAATGGAAAGTCTAGGCAAAACCACTATCAATCCAGGAAATCCTCCATGCCAGTGACAGATCATAACCAAATAACCATATGCATATGTCATGCATGCCAAAACTAGCAAGGAAATGATGCATGCAACTTGGTACTTGCAAGAAAAATCTATTGTAGCTATTGATCCCAATGTCCTCTTGCATTTTCTTTCTTTTCCTTTTCCTTATTTCTCCAGATCCAAAGTATGCCACACTCCTCCAAGAGTGCTCCAAGAAAACTCTAAGTGTCCAATAGTATGAGAGAGAGAGAAAGAAAATGAGAGCTCCAAAACTAAACTAATCCTCAGAATTCTTTTTATTAATGAGGCTTCTTTTTTCTTCAATTTTCCATTATTTTCCTTCATTTTCCTCCTCACATGCAACCTGTGACCTTTCACCTTCATTTTCTCCTAATTTTAATTATTTTAATAAATAAATGCCATTTTTACTTTCCAAAGCCTTAGCCCATGCCTTTTCCAATTTCCATAGCCATTAATTAATCACAAGTTATCCCTATCACTATGTTTCTACCCAACATTTAGCTTGGAATAAGTGTCCCATGACCAAGGTCTTATTTTACCTTTATTAATTTTACATGGATATTTGACCAGGGTTGTTATAGGTATAGGTGATTGGAGTGGGAGCAAGTGTTGGCATTGTAGTGTTGTCATTGATGTCAACTAGCGCTCAGCCTTGTAATCACGATTTCTATGCCTTGTACTAGTTTAATGTATGGAATTCTATGATTGTTACAATGTCTCAAGTTTGCATATCACTGTTTTGAATTTGAGCTACAAGTTAGGTGGATAAACGAGGCATGTATGTGGTAACACACCTTGTATAGTTTTTATCTGCATTATAATGCACATTGTAGAGCCTTTTACCTTCATTATAATGTAATTCCTGAGAGGAGGAAGAGCGTTACTCCCTATAGGTGGTTTTCCCCAAATTGTGTGCACACCCAGTTAATCCTAGAGGTATTTTCCTATGGTTTTTTACACTTTGCACTTGGTCAAAAATTTCGAGGAAGTTTGCTCTTAATCTAGAAGATGTTTAAAATATGAACAGAGATGTCAAGTGCTCCATTACTATGATTGCAATTATTGATATAATCACTTCAACAAATTATTTATAGGAGAATGATTTGAGGACTTGTGGTTGGATGTATTTTGAGTGTGAGCTATTGAGAGGAATTTGAGAGAAGAGCAATGTGGTTGTAGTAGTTTACTGAAGATTAAAAATAAATTTGAGTTTGTTGTTCAAGTCCCCCTCAGTATTTGACGATGAAAATAAAGAGATAGAGTGAGAACTTGTAGCAAATCATTTTTTTGATGTGATAGAGTGTTGTATGCAACTATATGGATGAGTTTACTATTGTTGATTGATTGTTTGCATAGAGATTATTTTGCTATTGTTAACATATAATTTTGCTAGGTTGTCGTAGCTATTTATTATTTATTTTCATGCATTTTTATTTGGTTGTATAGCTACAATTTCAATATGTACGTATGTTGTTGGGGTTTATCAGGTGGATATATTTTTCATGTGATTTATTATATGGTTGAGTTTATGATAGATGGTTATGTATCTTGCTGGTTATGCTTATGCATAGATTGGTTTTTTCAAGGAGAATGAGAAGATTTTTTTTTGTGAATCTAGTCTGAAAACAAGATGAAATGAAGCTCATGCTTGTTTGATGCAGATTTCAGGGGCACTAATTTGAAAATAGATGAAATTATGCCCATGTGGATTTGAAGGCCGGGGCCTTCATTGTTGTAGGTAGAATCTTGTAGGCGAGTGGTGGTTTTCCAAGTGAGTGGTGGCTTCCTTCTGGTAGAGGTCAAAGAACTTGCTCAGGGAGTAAAGGCTTCCTTTTAGTGGTGGCTAAAAAACTAATGAAGATGGTGGACTTTAACAGGTGGTGGCATGTGTAGTTTTTGGAGTGGTGGCTCACATAGTTTGCAAGTAGATTATTTCACACTAGTGGTGGTTAGTGCATGTATATGTAAAGAAGAATTTAATTAATAATAATTAAGTAGAAGAAGATAACAATAACAATGGTTTTCCTAGTTGGGTTTTCCACCTAACATCTGATGTCCTTATGTGATGATGATTTGTGTGGTTATGCTTTGATGTTTATATGTTGTTGATTAATTATGCATGTTGTTCATATGATTTATATGCTTATGTTATGATCTCGAAATGTATAATGTGTTTCTAGTTAAATGATGCATATTAAGTAATGCTTAAAAAGGGAAAAAAGTTTTAATAATTAATCTAGTTGGTACATTGTTGATTCACCTACCCCACACAACCTCTCCACCCCACTCGGACTCTTAGTAGTGATCTACATTTCTAGTAGTAAGATCCTTAGGAGGATAGAGAAATATCTTATGCACCAACATTAGTTAATATCACCTACAAACTTCAGAATCAAGATACATTATTTACTTTCCCATTTTCCTTTCTTGTATGTCAAATAAGTTAAGAGATTAAATCTAGGAATAAATTTTTGAATGGTATATCATTATTCTATCATGTCTTGGAAAATTTTTGGAGCAACCCACATGTCCACGGGGTGAATATTCCTCACAACAATATAATGTAATCAATATTTGCTTCATTATATGTTTGAGAATAATGCATGCAATTTTGTAGGTATAAAATCCATTGAAAACAAATAAGTAAATTAAAGTGGTAACTATTTCATAACCATAAAGGTAAATTAAAATTTAAGTATAAAACATTTTCAAACACTTTGTAACAATTGCTTGAGATTATACTCAATATTGATAGTAGTTTCTAATTTTTTCTAATAAAAACCTAAATCTTAATATCAATGTAAGCTAACTTGTTAATGCATTGAAGAACCTACAAGTCATCAAAGAAATCATTTAGTTCCTTGGAAGAGTTGAACAAAGAAAAACACTTGTTACAAAATAACACAACAAGGCTATTATGTATTTGACCACTTGTCAACTCATTATAACAACAATTGTTCCATACAAAAAGAAATCCATTTTTCATATTGTGATTCAACCCCTTTTGCATTTTTCCCTTGACCATCGTTGTGCCAACAAGAATGAATTCCCTTTCAGTTTTGTCTATAATTGCATCCAATTTTTCATTTGAATCTGTACTTCTCGTATTATTCATTCTAAACTTTGTACCGCTCTTCATGAATCTTATAGTATGTAATCACCATGGTAGTTAATCTAACATCATCATGCTTTCTTATAATATTAGTTATGGTGGCGTCCTCAAAATCCTAAGACCAAGAAATCAAATCAAGAAAATTCCCAAATGATCAAGCAGTCACATAGAGCTACGATGGCCTCAGCTACGCTCGCGCTATCCGAGAACTCAATCAGCTTAGGCTTGCCTACTGTCAAATCTCTAACAACATGGTATAAAAACACGATGGCATTGGTCAAGAAAGGAATAAAGCATCTTTGGCTGGGTGCCTGTTGGGTCTCCAAAATGTATTCACAATTTCATACACTTTCACCTTCATTCCCACTTTATTACCTCATTTCATCACATTTTCATTACATTAACCTCCATTTTCATTACCATATGGGTTCATATTTGTATTTTCCAAAGTTATTAGTTTCAAGTATTTAAAGTGAATTTATGATTAAAAGTTAGAAAAATAACATGTATTTACTTATACCTAAAGATGGAATGAGTTTGGTGACATGTGTAGGTGTTTTGGAAGTTTCCAAGACACTCTTATGTGGCCTCCAAGGTTCAATTTCGAACTCTCTTCAAAATTGAAAGGAGATTTGGAATAGGAGTCAAACATATCTCATGGAGAAAAATCATGGATATGTGTCTAATTGGTTGAGACTTTTATGGATCTAAGGAGAGAATGGTGGATCACCATTAATGAGGTAGTTGTTTAATTTTTGTATAAATAAGAGAACATTCTCCTTTCATAAAAAAGAATTTGTAATGTGAAACTTGTAATATTGGAGAGGTTTAGAATCATGGAAGGAGATGTAAAGTGAGGATGTAATGAGATAAGTTAGTGATAGGCTTGTAGCATAGAGTTTGAGTTGATAGTTGTAGATTCTTCTTTTTGATGTAATTTGTGAATTTATAGAATACATGATGTTCCTTTGATTTTCAATAGTATGTTTTAGTATAACATTTCAATTCATGCAAGTGTGTTTCAATTCTCACAAATGATTTTTACTTCCGGAAGTGTGTGGTGTGATTTATTGCTTTCTAGAATAGATTTATTTTTATGTCAATTGTCATTTTTCATTTAATAGATTAAGATTTCTCTTTCGAAATTGGAAACCGATCTCTAGCACATATGGTGCATGTGTGCCTCGCAAGTCCACAGACCCCTTAGTTGATAATTTATGTTAAGGAATTTAAGAAATTAAATTACCTCTACATTTTCGTGTCATTTCCGCAAAAGGCGCACATGGGGATCAAAGTTTGATTTTGAATTCTTTTTTTTTAAATTCTGATTCGCTTCAAGTTTTAAATTTAGAATTTCATTTTTTTTTCAATTTCATTTTTCATTTTTTTTTTACCTGCAATTTCATTTTTCATGCAATTGTAGTTTTCATAGTTAAAATATAATTTCATTTTTATTTTACATAATTAATTTTTCATTTTTCATAAATAAAAAAATCATTTTACTACATAGAATTAGTTTTTATCAGATTTTGACAAAATAAAAATCAATGTTGATAAAGTTTTTTTTTAGTTTTCGAAATTTTTATTTTTCGGTGGTGCTATAAGAGCCACCCAATTTTTCCAGTAATTATAAAATAAATAGAGATGCGAGACATTAGATACTGTTCTGGCAGTTTTAGCAAAAAAAAATTTCCATCTCAAGTAATGAATAGATAAACTTCAATCACGCTGTGAAACTTTGTGATTTTGCTTGATTTTTTGTGAATAGTTTAGATTGATCTAGAAACTAGACGAGATCTGGTCAAGATCTCACTGCTTGATTAATCTAGCCGAGATATCTATCTCTGGCACCAACAATAACATCATGGAATAAATAAACTCAAGTCATCTTAGCTGGCTGCCCGATCTTTAACACAACGCAGGAATCCCCTCACCGAGTTAGCAGATAATGATCTTAACTAACCAGGATTCCACGCAATTCCTAGCTTCATAAGTGGTGTAAGTAGAGTTCGATGTAGCAGAGGTATTGGTAATAGAAGGCCGCACCTAGAGTTCTGCCAGTTATCCTAATGCTTACTAGTCAAGATGCAAGAATTTTGATGTTGTCCTTCATAGCTGGGTTTCAAAGTTCATGAGTAGATGTGTGGTTCTGTTTCCAGTTGCAATAAATTTCTACATCACATAGTGGTTTATTCAGTTTATCGATGGATTCTTTAGTCCATGATCCAGGTGGATGTTGGTGGCCACCCACCTATCCCATTTGGACCCCCACAACTGTCTCTTTCAGTTTTTCAGTTCCCTAAATTATAGCACAGTTTACTATTTTTAGCAGTTTTTCGGGTCCTGAACTTCCAGAGCCGTTTTGAGGCCCTAAACAACGTTTTTTTGGGAATCTGGGGCAACATGGGTCCACCTCCCAAAGTGGTAGTGCTCGGATAGATCTTTCTAATGAGCTATTGTACGCGTCAAACGGAGATCGTATGCCAAAGTTACGACCCCGGGAAATTGATGTACCAATTTACCCAAATGGGGCCCACAATTTGGCGTTTCATCTTCTAGGGTTAGGTTTCGGAATGTGAAAGGTTTTCCATTGTTTCTAAACAATAAATAGGCCTTCGAGCCTCATTGTAACACAGTTTTAGAACAGTTCAGAGGCATGTAGTCACCACATCTCTTCTCAGAGATAAGCTACCATCGCCCTAGCTGGTTTATTTCCATTTCTGGTTGTAAGCATATTTCTGTATTTTCCATTAATGAAATGAAGTATTATTTCCGCTGCATCTTTGTGTATATGGTTATCTCTGTAATTTGTTACGTTCCTGTTTAAATCCGGATCAATGGTATCAGAGTGGTCTGCTTTTTCTCTGTTTTTCTTTGCATGTCCCCAACGAGGTCGGGATATAAGGAGTTAGGGCTTGAATTGGTCGAACCTTTGCAAGACCAGCCTCACAAATCCTGACGGCCTCCCATGGCGGATGAGAAGAAAGACGAGGGGGCAGGAGATCCTATCAAAATCTTGCTCGAAGAAGCGCTCGAGCGGCAAAGGAATGCGATGATGGATAGCTTTGCGCAGATCCTTCAGCGGCTACCCAGAGGCGACGCATCGACTTCCAACAGCGACTCTGGAAACGCCACACCGTTTAAGGTACAAGTTAATTTTGAAATCCCCATCTTCGAGGGTCAAATAGACGCAGATGCCGTAGATAAATGGTTAAATCTGCTAGATGGGTATTTTTCTGTTCATGAATTTTCAAGTCGGGAAAAGATTGTTATCGCTCTTCTCAAAGCCGCCCCCCACATCAAGGACTGGTGGGAAACCTACTGCGAGCAGAAGGATGAAAGTACAGGCTCACTATTTTCAGCCGCACCCACTTGGAATGACTTCCGGGATGCCATCAAGGAGCAGTACTACCCTGTCGGAAGCTATGAGGACAAATACATCAAATGGACCACACTGCGGCAGGGACGAGACCAAGATGTGCCGGAGTTCACAAACATTTTTCATACCCTTCGCACACAGTTGGGTATCAAAGATTCTAAGCTGCATCTGGTACTCAAATACCACAACTGCCTACACAGATACATCCAGGAAGAGATGGGGTTCTTGAACATCTCCTCACTCAGCACAGCATACCGATACGCTGTCAAAATCGAGCAAAAGTTCAAACAAAAGAAGCGGGACTTTGGATCTACAAATCCGAAGCCCAAAGGACAAAGCCAAGGCGGGGTGACCCAAGACAACCCATCGAAGCCGCAAGAAAAGAACAACACCGCGAAGCCGAAGAAGGACACAGGAAAGTGGTGTGAGTTCCACAAGAGTCCCACTCATAACACAAGTGAGTGTCAGACCAAGCAGTCGCTGTTGGCCGAATTGAAGGCTTCCGAATCAGATGGATGTTCTGACCCTGAGCCAGAACTTGACAAGGCGAATGGCAAAGGGAAGCAAATCATCGATGTGGATCCCAGCGCCACTGTTGCCACCGCCAAGATCCAGAAAGATGAGCCTGAAAATCCAAAGGAAGGGGAGCGTCTTTTCCACTCACAGATGTGGGTGAAGGGTTCGCCACTATAATTCATTGTCGACAGTGGCAGCTAAAAGAACCTCGTTTTAGCGGAGGTTGTGAGTATCACCACACCCACAGCCGTACAGTATCGGGTGGCTTCATGAAGGACGAGATCTCAAAGTTCGCCAGCAGTGCCGCTTTCCCTACAGCATCAAGCTCTTCACAGACGAGGTATTGGTGATGTTACACCTCTGGATGTTTGTGATGTATTACTAGGCCAACCATACTTGTGGAGGCGACATGTTGTGTATGAATCAAGGCCTCGTGTTGTCATTATTTCTTTGAATAATTCATTATACAGGATACCGGAGGTAGCCCCACCTACCGCCACATCTTTGATCACCGCTAAGAAAGGCAGCAAGCTCATCTCCCAAACCAGGAAATTCATCTGTATGGGAAAGATCGTTGCTACATCCATGGCCCCCGTGAAGGGTTCCTCCATGCAGTAGCAACAGCAAAGGGATACGGTCATGACAAGACACAGGAACAACTTCTCCTCACCCACAGGGGTACCACACAAGTTTCAGGTGGGCGACAAAGTCTGGTTGCATCTGCAGAGAGAACACCTTACCAGAACCCATTAGAAACTGAGACCACTCCGACATGGTCCTTACACCAGTACCAAGGCTATGGGAAACAATGCTTTGAAGCACAGCATTCCTCCATTCCTTCGCTTGCACCGAGTGTTCAATGTGGACCATCGTCGACCATGCTTCCCACCATTTCTGGACACATCAGAGATTGCAGAACAGCTCACCAGAGACCCATCTCAGCAGAAGCTTCCTCATCTTAGAGAGGAACTCAACGCAATGGGGACCATTGCTTCCTAAGGGGGGAGGAATGATCCAGGTGGATGTTGGTGGCCACCCACCTATCCCATTTGGACCCCCACAACTGTCTCTTTCAGTTTTTCAGTTCCCTAAATTATAGCACAGTTTACTATTTTTAGCAGTTTTTCGGGTCCTGAACTTCTGGATCCGTTTTGAGGCCCTAAACGACATTTTTTTGGGAATCTGGGGCAACATGGGTCCATGGACCCATGTTGACTCCCAAAGTGGTAGTGCTCGGATAGATCTTTCTAATGAGTTATTGTACGCGTCAAATGGAGATCGTATGCCAAAGTTACGACCCCGGGAAATTGATGTACCAATTTACCCAAATGGGGCCCACAATTTGGCGTTTCATCTTCTAGGGTTAGGTTTCAGAATGTGAAAGGTTTTCCATTGTTTCTCAACAATAAATAGGCCTTCGAGCCTCATTGTAACACAATTTTAGAACAGTTCAGAGGCATGTAGCCACCACATCTCTTCTTAGAGATAAGCTACCATCGCCCTAGCTAGTTTATTTCCATTTCTGGTTGTAAGCATATTTCAGTATTTTCCATTAATGAAATGAAGTATTATTTCCGCTGCATCTTTGTGTATATGGTTATCTCTGTAATTTGTTGCGTTCCTGTTTAAATCCGGATCAGTCCAATATATAAACTATGGACGAACTCCATTTATTGCAGAAGAAGGAATTTGTGCCTTCAACTCCCATTAAAGGAGCTCAAGCGGAGTTTGTTGCTTAGTTATCGAGGATGAAATACAAAAGCAGAAGTTTAAGTCATGTTGTGCTCTACAACAAACCCCCCATTTCATACAAATTTTATTCTCAAAACTATAATATGAAATGGGTCCCTTTTTATTTAAATTGGTATCAACTTAGTATTATTCAAAAAGGTCCGAAAAAAAATAAAAATATTATAAAACCTTTTGATAAACCAATTAATCGGTCTTATAACATATAAATGAGTAATCTTTTATCATTGCGATAAAGTGATCGCAAGATCGCATATCGCAATGACAAGGGAGGCATGACTTAAAAGACCCATTGATTTTCTCCGATGCGACAATGCACAAAAGGCTATCGGATATCGGCAATGACGAGTTATCATAACAAAAGCCCCTTTCGCTCCGATGCGATGCGATAACGCTATCGGCGATCAGAGACGTACCATGCATGCTTTTCAAAGCCCTCAGTGAAAACTCTTGATGCGAATTGGCGATATCGCTATCGGCAATCGGGGATTCCGAAAGGAACCAATGTAACAATTTAAGCTTTCCCCCGATGGCCGATTGCGATAAAGCTAAAAGCGCGGATTTCAAAAAGGATTGATAAAGCTGGGATATTACGGTTAATTAGTATTAAAGGCCTTATCTTCCCGATAGCGATTCACTTACGCTCAACTGCCAAAACATCAAAGCCACGCTTGAATGAATCATTCGGCCAATAAACGATATGATGAGCATTTAAAGGATTGACAGGTTTAAACGGCCATTTAATGAAATAGTCAGTCTAAAATCTCTTCACAGATTGTATCCGCGGCCACCTTAAGTTAATCCTCCATCATGCATTGATTAATATATGTCGTTCATATTTGGTTTGCGCCTCCAATTCTCCGCATTACGCTCATTTTCACTCCTGTGCAAAGCTCTTCCGAAGCAGTAAATTCAAGCAGAATGGGGAAGAAGTCTAAGAAGACCGCAACAGCTTCCGCTTCGCCAGCCACAGGACAACCCACCGCTGATCTAGGAACTAAAAGAAAAGGATTGATATCCGACACTACATGTCTAGGACTCGGCAAAACTACTTGGCAAAGTACCTATAATTTGATTGAGGCCGAAGAACCTGAGGTAACAGTAGTGCAAGCCACAACAGATACGACTTGGAAATCTGATGCTACTCTAAAGGATTTATCCGACTCTTTCCTTCATCGGATAGCAGCCCGGGAACAAATTCTCCCATATACAGATGTAGTGAGGTGGGCAATTGAAGAAATCCCAATCACGAACAAAAACTTTTGCACCATGGATGGGAGAATCTTCGATTCATTTCAACCTGATGATTTGAGGCAAATGTACCATTTGCCTGTACCAGAGAAGAAGTACAACAAGGCATTCTTGGAAAAGTTCAGAAATGAGAACGAAATTGAATCCGAACCCATTCGAGATTGGAGGAAAAATCCAGCAAAACACAAGCATGAGTCTTCGGGTAAGTACTCTGTTGATTCTTTGTGTTCTCCTTATTGTTATGCCAGGATAATGATGTGTAGATTGTGGGGGTTGCATGATTCCGCAAACTTCACTATAGAAATGGTTCGTTTGATGGAGACAACATGTAATAGTGAAATAATGGATTGGGCAACTATACTGTCGGATAAGCTAGCAACCGCAGTCCTTGAGTTTAGAAGCAAATCCTGCATTACTGAAAGGTTTATTCCCCCATTCTACTATAGTGCCTATATCTTGGACACCCTGTGTTTTAATTCTGAATTTCTTGTGCTTGGATGGAGATGGACTCCAAAAGACCCCATGCCCATTCATATATACCATCAGAAGTTATGGAAAGCTCACTATAAGCACCATTTATATCAAGTTTGTAACGGTTTTATGTTACCCATTCACTATTCTATTTTTGATAAACCTGCTCCTAAGATTTCCTACCAAGCAGGGGTTGACTTGACATCCATAGGAAGATGGTTCGGAGAAGAAAAATTCACCTATGTAAGAGTTTTCGGCAGCCAAGCCAAACCTCATGTCCTCCCTTTGTACATACCTGATAAACTGTTAGCCAGGGAGGTAGCCTATCAGATTACATCCGAAGGAGTTACACAGACTCTGAGGAGTAAAAAGAAGCAGGTTTGGCCTCCTTTTCCTCTAAGATGTGGTGTCTACGCTCTGCATGACTTTAAACATGCAGAGAAAGAAGCTGATAAAATTAAGGCACTAAGTCTAGCAACTCTTCCTAATAGGTGATTTGATCCAAACAAAGTCGCCTATAATGCACTTGAACAGGCAAAATTGACTAAATTTGATCATAAAGAAGATATGTTCGATGACCTGTTCTCCTCAGCCAAGTCAATGTCCCAAGTTAAATCGCTGGCCAGAATGGAATATAAGGATGACGGGTTAGTTGAATTTAATAGACTTAGAGAACAGAGGTTGCAAACTCTGCCTCTAGATCTGTTAGCAATGACCCCAACGACAGAATCAAGCGAGCCTGAGCAGCGACTCACTAAGGAACCTCCTACTACATCAAAAGAGCAGGAGGAAGTGCATGCAAAAGAGCAAGAGGAAACCCAGGCAAAAGAGCAAGATGAAACCCAGAGAAAAGAGCAGGAACAAAGTAGCACAGAGGTGAATGTAGATGCCCAGATTGACCTGAAATTGCTCCAGGAATGGCAGTAATTCGACTCAATCATCAGCAATCTTGAGTGCTCGAAGGAAGCCGAAACATCAAAAGCAGCTGACACACAGGAGACAACAACAAAACAGGTTCCAAGTGGAACCAGTGGCCTACCCAGTTCTACAGAAGTAGAGATAATTCCTAAGGATCCCTCCGATCAGATTGTTTTGCAAGTAGAAGAAATTCCTCCCTTAGATGTCTTTTACAACCCAAAATCACAAAGTTGTAGTAAAATGACAGTGGAAAAGGAGAAGGACTTATAAACCTTCCCTGTTCCCTGAACAAACAGTGACGGGCAACGTGGTTTGGAAGGAGGAGTTTGATCCCTCTGATGACCTAACAAAACTGTCCCAATATGCTGGAGCCTATTCAGCATCTACCATAGACAAGGCATTAGAGGTGAGTAATTTATTAAAAGGAAAAGACCAGGATATCTTTTTGCTACAAGCACAACTATCGGAGGCACAACAGAAGGCAGAGCAAGCAGAACGGCAATGTTGGCATTATGATTCTAGTTTGGCTCTATGGTACAAGTTTTGTACTTGATGGCAACTCACTCAAGTGGCAAAACTCTGTTTAGGCTCTCAAAATGATGAAAATTACGAGGTTCGCAGGTGATTGGTTCAAAAGGTGCGGACCCGCAGGTTCGTCGTTCATGAAGTGCGGTCATACTCGCAGGTTACCCGTTCAGAAAGTGCGGTCCCCCAGTTCACTCACTTCAAGGCAGAGAAGTGCGCTCACGTGGGGTTTCTTATGTTTGGCCCGTGGTATTTAGCCCGTCGTTCATGATCCAATGGTTTTGGCCCGTGGTATAGGATTGAATTTAGCCCCGGTTTGGATCCCTTGTATTGTTTATTGATGGTTTTTTCCCATGGTGTGAATAAGGGCTTGACTATAAATAGGGAAGGAGATCACTTGGCTGAGACATCTTTAAAAGTTGAATATCTGAAGATCTAAATTTTGGGTTATCAGTTTTAAAAGCTAGATCTAAATCAAGGTAAAATTTAAAGGCGAATCTATTGCTAAGTCGTGATCTCTTGGGCGCATGATCAGATCTATGGATCTGACTGTCTATGGTACATTGGAGGACTGTTGATTTGGCCCTAATCAAAGGTTCACAGGCGATCTACAGCGTGAGTGTGGGGGTACGCAGTACAGAAGAAGGCGCAGTGCGGGTATACGTAGCGCAACTGAAGACGCAGTGCGGGGTACGCAGTACAAAGGAAGGCACAGTGCGGGTATACGCAGCGTAGCTGAAGGCACAGTGCGGGGTACACAGTACAGAGGAAGGCACAGTGTGGGTATACGCAGCGCAGCTGAAGGCATAGTGCGGGGTATGCAGTACAGAAGAAGACGAAGTGCGGGTATACGCAGCACAACTGAAGGTGAAGTGCGGGTATCCGCAGGCTTATATTGGTGAAGTTGCGGACCTATTTTGAAATATTTGTTGGCTGCCTATTTTCTATTTGCTGCTGTGTTCTAGGTTTAGGTTACTGGTGTTGGTTTTCTGTTTACAACATTCTGAGAAGTTTGGGTGGCTCATTGGTTTGATTGTATAAGGAGATTGGTTGATTCACATGTACTTGATGTTTATTTGATGTTCTTGGATCCAGTCTGAAAATTAATGAAAAGTGGTCCTTGAAAGAAAAGAAGTAGGGGGTTGTAGCTCCCTTCCAGGAGAGACTGGAAAACGAGAGAGAGTTGTAGCTCTCTGCAGGTTGCAGCCTACATACTGGTAAAGGACTGCACCAGTACAAAATCATTGTAAAAGGAGTTTCTAATTGAAAGAAGATAGAAACATATTGCAGCAGGTGGTTTTCACCCACATTGGGTTTCCACCTTATATCTGGTGTTCTTTGGTGTGACTATCTGTTTTTCTTGTTCATGCTCATTATTTTATGGTACTGACATACAATATCTGAAGAATAATTCAAAGTATGAATATATTGAAAAGAATTTGATAATACTGATTCACCCCCCCTCTCAGTATTATTTCCAACAATTGGTATCAGAGCCAGGTCCTTCTGAAGGAGCTTGATCGCTTGAAGGAAGATCTTTCATCATGAGCAACTACGAGAGGGAAGCATCAATCAGGCCAGTGATTTTTGATGGGACAAACTTCGTGTATTGGAAGGTAAGAGTTACTGCCTATCTTCAATCTTTGGGTACAAAAGTCTGGGACATCATAGAAACAGGGTATACTTTTCCATCAGCTACTCCTACAGATCCAGCTGAGAAGAAGAAATATGAAACAAATGCAAAGGCAGTCAATACTCTTCTAGGATGTCTATCTTAATCAGAATTTGTGAAAGTTATGCAGTATAAATCCGCAAAAGAAATATGGGACAAGATTGGTCTGAGCTATGAAGGAGATGATCAGGTAAAACGTGCAAAACTTCAAACCCTCAGGATTCAATATGAAAATCTCAAGATGTATAATGATGAAAGTGTGGCTAACTATTTTCTTTGTGTGGATGAGATTGTTAATTGTATGAAAAATTTGGGTGAGGAAATAAAAGAGGCTGTTGTGGTTGAAAAAGTTCTAAGATCTTTGTCACCTAGGTTTGAATCTAAAGTTTCTGCTATAGAAGAAAAGGAAAATCTACAACATCTTAAAATGTCACAACTGCATGGAATTCTAACTGCTTATGAAATGAGGAAAGGAGGTCCATCTGACAGGAGAGAAGCTACCTTCAAGGCTTCAGGCAAAGGAGAGTACTATGAATCAGGACATGAGTCAGAAGAAGAAGAAGAATCAAATTTTGTCAGAAATCTTCAACGGGGTGCTGGACGGTTCAGAGGTAAGTTACCCTTCAAATGCTTTGCTTGTGGAAGAGTAGGTCACTATGCTGCCAAATGTCCTCATAAGGATAAGATCAACAAGGGAAAGGAACCTATTAGATAGAACAAGAAACAGAATGCAAATAAGAAAAGCTACTACACTCATGAAGACAGTGATGGTCTATCAAATAGTGATGAAGATGAACGAGGTAATGACTATAAACTTTTAATGGCCTTTGAAGATGATGATTACATGGATGCTATAGATGTGGATAGTTTCTATGAAGAGATTTCTAGACTCAAGACATGTATAGAAGAAAAGAATGTGATCATTGATACTCTCCAATTTCAAATTGATGAAAAAGAAAAATTTCTTGAAAAGTTAGAATGTGAAATTGTTGGCCTTAGAAAAGAAATTGAGAAAACAAAGGCTATTAATCTTAAGTTTGTCAAAGGATCTGAAACTCTGGATGAGATCATCATTGTACAACGTTCTCCACTAAACAAGACAGGTCTGGGGTATAATGGAGAATCATCTCAAGCATCCACCTCAAAGAGTTATCTTGATGCAACAAGAAGGAATGAGCAAAAGCACAATGGAGATCACCAGGTAAAGCAGGGACGAATTACATCAAGAACAAACAAAGACTACCAGGTAAACCAAGGGAAATCTGTCTTAAGGATGAACAAAAGCCACAACCAGCCACAGGTAAAATCTTCTCAACCTGCATCAAGAATGGATGAGAATAGAAATTACAATCATTTGGCCGGTAGATTTGATAACCGCAGAAGTTTCTTGAATGGCCAATGTTTCTCTTGCCATAACTTTGGTCACAAAGCAGCTCAATGTGTTGCATATAAAATAATCATGACTAGAGAAGCTCAAAAACAAAGAAGTATGACTGGGATCACAAAAAGGACCTATAACAACTTTTCGGCTCTTGAAAATGAAATCGAATGTTCTATTTGTAATAACTTCGGTCATGAAGATTCTGAATGCAGGAGCAGGTTTCAGCAGACAAAGGAACAAGCCTCAAGCACCATAACATGGAGAATAAAGGAACCACAATCAGAAAGATGTGGGATAGCCTTTTATGCAGAGGGACAGGAAAATCTATGGTACATCAACAGTGGATGTTCGAAGCATATGACAAGTGATAAAGAAAAACTTGAATCATATTCTGCTTTAGAAAAGGGAAAGAAAGTTTCTTTTGGAAATGATACTCCTGCAGCTATAAAAGGAAAAGGCACAACTCAATTGAAAGAAAAGGTCAAAGCTGGAAATGTTTTGTATGTTGATGGCTTGAAGCATAACCTTCTGAGTGTCAGTCGGATGTGTGATCAAGGAACCGAGGTAATATTTCGATCAAATGGATGTAGTGTTCGTGATCTTGATACAGGGAAGACAGTGATCAAAGATAGAAGAACTCCAAATAATCTATACATATTTGAAGAAGGACAACAACAATGCTATTTGAGCAAGGATGATGAACATTGGTTATGGCACCGGAGGTTGGGGCATCTAAGATTTTCACAAATAAGGAAGGCATGCAAATATCAGGCAGTTCGTGGTCTTCCAGATATCAAAATTCCAGACAACACCATATGAAAATCATGTCAGTTTGGTAAGCAAACCAGAACCAACTTCCCGGAGAAGGAAGGATCAGCCAGCAGGCCTCTTGAACTAGTCCATACAGATGTATGTGGTCCTTTCAGGACAAGGTCACCATGAGGAGAAGAATACTTGATATTATTCATTGACGATTTCTCCAAGTTTGTTTGGTTAGGACTTTTCAAGCACAAAGACAAAGCATTCGAAAAATTCAAATCCTTCAAAGCCTTGGTTGAAAATGAATCAGGTTACAAAATTAAGTGCCTCAGATTCGACAGAGGTGGGGAGTTTACCTCAAATGAATTTTTCGATTTCTGTGAAGAACATGGGATAAGAAGGGAATTCTCTACAGCCAGAACACCTTAGCAAAATGGAGTGGTGGAAAGGATGAACAGAACAGTCCAACAAATGGCTCGTGCTATGCTTGATGAGTCTGGAACTCCCGCAACTTTCTGGGGAGAAGCTGCATATGCTGCTGTTGTTATTCTCAACAAAACAAATGTCCGAGTGAACAGCACTCAAACTCCTCGTGAGCTCTGGTATGGTGAGACTCCTTCGGTAAAGCATTTCAAAATTTTTGGGAGCAAATGCTATATTAAGAATACTGATGAGAAACTTGGCAAACTTGAACCTAGAGCAGATGAAGGTATTCTTCTTGGTTATGCTCCACACAGCAAAGCATATAAGTGCTACAATAAAAGACTTGGAAGAATTGTTGACAACATTGATGTAGTGGTTGATGAAAAAGGATACATTCCTAGGCAAGTAAATCATGAAAATATCGAAGAAAATGAAGACTACCCTCAAAGACAGAATGATGAAGAAGAAGAACCTCAAGGAGCACCAAAGGAACAGATAAGGATAGAAGAGAAGACTCCATCCAGGTACGTTCAGAAGAATCATCCATAATCTCAGATTTTGGGGCAGAAAGAAGCAGGTGTACAAACAAGAAGAGCAATTGCGGAAGCTTCAAGCTATTTGGCATTACTCTCCTCCATTGAACCACAAAATGTAAGAGAGGCATGCAAAGATGAATGTTGGGTCAAAGCAATGGATGAAGAACTTGAGCAGGTCGAAAAGAATAACACTTGGGAGTTGGTTCCTAGACCAAAGGATAAGAATGTTATAGGGACAAAATGGATCTTCAAGAATAAGTTGAATGAAAATGGGGAAGTAATTAGAAACAAGGCCAGGCTTGTTTGTAAAGGATATGCCCAGCAAGAAGGAATAGATTTTGAAGAAACTTTTGCTCCTGTGGCAAGACTTGAGGCCATCCGAATGTTCCTTGCTCTCTCAAGCTTTCAAAAGTTCAAAGTATTTCAAATGGACGTGAAATCAGCCTTTCTGAATGGAGACTTAGAAGAAGAAGTATACATTGAGCAGCCAGATGGTTTCATTCTTGGAAATGATCCAAATCTTGTATGCAGACTGAAAAAGGCTCTCTATGGTCTTAAACAAGCTCCAAGGGCTTGGTACTATCGTTTGTACAAATATCTTCATCAACAAGGTTTTTCAAAAGGATCAGCAGATAGCAATCTTTATATAAAAATTGAAAATGACAAATTCCTAATACTTGTTGTGTATGTAGATGATATTATCTTTGGCAGCAATGAAGAAGCTATGAGTCAAAGCTTTGCCTTGGTGATGCAGAAAGAATTCGAAATGTCTTTGCTTGGAGAACTGACATATTTTCTTGGATTGCAAATCCAACAAAATGAAGGAGGGATCTTCTTGTCTCAAACCAAGTATCTCAAGCAGATTTTGAAGAAATATGGTATGGAAGATGCAAAACCAGTATGTACACCCATGGTCACAGGATGTAACCTCAGTGCAAATGATGAATCAGCAGCAGTGCATCAACCAACCTACAGATCTATGATTGGAAGTCTACTTTATTTGACAGGTACCCGACCAGACATCATGCATGCAATGGGAATAGTTGAAAGATTTTAGGCAAATCCAAAGGAAACTCATATTCAGGCAGTGAAGAGAATTTTTAAATATCTTCAAGGGACTCAAAACTATGGCTTATGGTATCCTAGAGATACAGATCTCACACTTCATGCTTATACAGATGCAGATTGGGCCGGAAGCGTGGATGACAGGAAGAGCACAAGTGGTGGTGCATTCTTTATGGGTTCCAGATTAGTATCTTGGTTCAGCAAGAAACAGAGCTCAAATGCTTTATCTACAGCTGAAGCGGAATATGTGGCTGCTGCATCTTGCTGCACGCAACTCCTTTGGATGATGCAGACCTTGCAGGATTTTCAAATCACTTGTACAACACCTATCTCCATCTTATGTGATAATACAAGTGCAATCAGCATTTCAAAGAACCCAGTCATGCATTCAAAAACCAAGCACATACCAATCAAGTATCACTTTCTCCGGGAACAAGTGCTTGAACAAAAGGTCAAGTTGGAGTATGTTCCTTCTAAGGAACAAGTTGCTGATATTGTTTTCGGGAAAAGTGTCTATTCAGAACGACCCTATCCCACAGGGTTTTGACAGTGACCTCAGAAACAAACAAGGAAAACTACTCTTGTATTCTTCTTTATGAACTATAAACGAAGATGATTAAGATGAACCGACCTGTGTCTTGCGCTAGTTGTTCGATCCAATCTATCCTCTCTTTGCCAGCTTCCACCGATCTGCTCCCTCACTTGCCCAGCGTCACCAAGTTCCTGCAAGTTCACAGAAGAGAGAAACTACACAAAGACATAGATTTATGTTCATAAAAAGCTTAGGATCAGATTTAAGCTAAACATACAAATATAACACACATCAGATATACAAGCATGTAGGAGAAACTCAAGTAGTTTTATTGATAAAACAAGAAGATCCAGGAGGAGTTACAACCGATGAGTCCTGATCCAGCATCAACCTCCCAGCATAGAATCCCTTCTTCACCTCCAACAAAGCATAAATCACCCAATACTCTGATATCAATCACAAAACCAACAGCAATTCTCTGCAATGTACAAAATTCCAGCCTCTGGATCTCTTGGTGAGGGATCCATATATAGATGTATGCAAAGAGGATGAGTCATCCCATGAGTTGATTAGTGGCTTCTCTCTGTCAGTTCTTGCTTCCACTTGGAGACTAAGAGCCTCTTACTCATCACTGGTCGAATTCAGTGAAGCAAGTGTCATTGGAGAAGATTCTGGAAGCTTCCATTGTCTCTCCACCTCGTTGAATGACTCTGCCACTTGTCATTTACCGCTCAACGCACCCTGGTAGTGCATTCAAGTGCGTTGCAACGCACCTAGCCAGTGTATTTGGGTGCTTTGCAACGCAGCCAACTAGTGGAGCACTTGAAATGATCCTGTTTTGACTAGTTTTGAGCAGTTTCTGGTGGAGAACTTCTGGGAGAAGCTGTAATTTGTTGGCCTTGTTTCTTTAGGAGCTGGAACAACATCTTTAGGGACTTAGGATCCCTTGGTTTATGGACATTTCATGCTTATAGCTGTAAGGCACAAAAATGTCTATAATAGTTGCCCCCTAAAGTATGAGGCCGTTTATCGGGTGAAATGCTTTATTAGGAGGATCCGAAGTTCTTCTGATGCTGGGGAGGAGACCTGTAATAAGATACAATACAATACATTATCTTCATACTGTTTTCATGATCTAGCTGAGGCGGGCATTCCCATGCTCAGCTTTATAAATTCATTTTTATGTACATAGGACAGACAATCGTCTGATGGTAGACTGATGATTCTGATGAAGTCATCATCCTTTTGGTAGGATGATTATCTGTGCTGCAATGCTGTACATGTCAATGTTTTTATTTTTCCTGAATATATATCGCAGCCCGAATGGATGAAACTAGATCCGGGGTCTTCAATCTCGTCCGATCTTCACTCGAAGTACAAGTCGATCCATGTGAGAAATGTTTTGAAGTCGAACATGGAAAGACATCGCTTGATTACCAGTCGATGATGTAAACTATTAACAAGCGCGAGAGGAATCACCGATAAGGATGATGACCCTCAAGGTACTGCAGTACAATTCACGTGGTGTGAATAAAGGACTTGGCGTCGAACACCACGCAAAATCTTTCGGTCGAAGGTCATTGATGTATACCTGTCGCCGGAAGTGAGAAACTTGCCATTGAGGCATGCAAGCTTCAAAGTACTGAATGGGGTGTTCCTAGATCAACTTCTCGGATAATGAGCTGATGTCGACAAGAATCGATCCGTCAAAGGAGGGCCTTGATGAATCCCACATCAATGACACGGAACGGAGCAAATGATTTTGATGGAGGTGAAAACGATCTGATGATATATGGTTCAGGATGGCGGTCATGAAGGAATGAAGTATAATGTATGGTAGTGGATGGAACACGGGTGACTTCTCTGGATGACTTCTCTTGAACATGTCGGCGACACTTATGCGATGGATTGGTATCATTTACCCCAAATGTGGATGGTATGGCGTGACCATGGTGATGTGACCGGTGAATGAAACAACCCAACCCGACTCAAGCACGGAGTGGAAGTGTCATGTTCAAGAGCGACTTTCTACCAATAAAGATTCTTTGAGTTTACTTCCCAATTTTTCCCCAGTCATTTATGACCAGTACCTCTTTATTTTTGTCAAGCTTGAGGAGGATAACATATGCTTGTTCTATAATTTGCCCTTCGGGCAAACCCATCGCTATGTTTTAACAAGCCTAGCGATAGTGAAACTCGTTCTCGTCTAAAGACAAGTTTGTCGCTATTAATCTTTTTAACGAGCCAAACGACAAAGATAACTCGGTCCTTTTCCTTTTTAGGGAGTCTGAAAAGGTACGTAAAGATAACTACGGAATTCCTTTTTCGTCATCTAATCCCTTAAGTCTGAAAAAGTATAAAATAATACAGAAGGGATGAATTTTCGATAATTTTAACGAGCCGAATAAAACAAGCGCTCGATATTTTTGTGCAATAATCCCTCAAGTCCAAAAAGATTAAAATCTAGAGGAGGGATAGCGCTTCCAGTAGCTTTAACGAGCTGGAAGGCCAAAGCTCGGCAATCTTTTCATATTTTACGAGTCAGATGAAAAGAGCTTAAAGGAGACTCGTCTTTTGAGGAACGAGTGATAAAACGGGTAGCAGCTGATTCCAGGTAAGGTTTGGAATTTTCCAATCACGGCAGTGTCACAAGGATGGCTAGTGAAATCACTCTTCGCAGCTGTTCCTCAAAATGGGTAAACAATCAAATGGAGGTGAACGATCGGCCAATGGAAAAGTGGAGGTGACGGTGCAAACATGACCAAGGCTTTAATGGCTGAAAATGCTTCATTCACGGTGGTTATTTACCGGAGGATAGTTCATTTTTTAACGAGCTTAAACGCGGATTGAAACACTTGCTCGGTCTTATGTTTATTTTTTAACGAGCTTGAACTATGCGCTAAAACTGCTCGATAATCCAGTCATATGATAAGAATGTCTCATATAAAAACGGCAAATTTTAGATTTTTGCCCCACATCCTTACTTTATGCAAGTTAGATGACGACTAATCCTACGAGTTTAAAGGGTTAGCCTACGGGTTTAAAGGGAGGACCTAAAAATTTAAAAAATAAATAGTCGCCCTTTGCTTGCACTCCAAAAGGTTTGCATGCCCCCAGGTATAAAACAGAGTTTCGAGGTCTCCCTCTATTCGAGCTGACAAAACATTCATTTTATCAGGAAGGGTCACCCTTTATTCGAGCTGACAAAACATTCGTTTTATCAGGAAGGGTACTACCTCTTACAGGTTACCCAAAGATTGTTCTATTCACGGTGCAAACAAAACACTTCCTCGGCGATGTCTACCGAAATAGACAAAGGTGAGTGGCGAGATCAACCAACTCTCATAACTTTGACAAGAGAATCTTATTCTAGAACAACCCCTCTTCCAATCACGGACGTGGTACGGACTAGTCATATTCTCCCGCGGAAACCTACTCTATACCCGAAGTTTTCCTGCCGAAGCAGACCAGGACGCATGCCCCCTGGGTTTCAGTCATATCCCTCCGAATTACTCGCGCTCATCGGGAGGACGGACTGGGACTTGAGACATTTCTTGCGTGAAGAGACCATTTAGGGGCGGTATATGACTATTTGCTATGCGTGATCCGGGAAATGAAAGCTGGTCCACGAGCTTGACCACTCTTCCTTCGTGCGGAAAACACATTACTCTAAAGAGTGAGGAGACGATGGCTCCCATGCAATAAATATAGTCTCGTCCAAGGAGTAGGTTATAATCCAAGGGTCCTTGAACGACCATGACGTTCATGCGAACTGTCTTCCCTCTCAAAGTTATGGGCACATTGGGAAGGATCCCTAAAGGTCGACTGGTTCCTTTATCAAAGCCTGTCAGATTTCTCATTTCAAGCAACAGCGATGGCGAACCAAGCGCTTTCCAAGCAATAGAGGAAAGGATACTCACAGAAGCCCCCTCATCTATGATGGTACCAGCCATGACCATTCTATATATTTGAACGATAATTCGGAATGGTATGCTTGCTGGCAAACGGGGTCTGCCTAGTTGATTCCAGTCGAAGGATACAACTAGGTTGCTTGGAGGTGGGACCGAGTAGACGGTCGGGTATGGCTCTGACGAACTTCCTTCCTGCGGTAAAGGAATGGGTAGATTGCCCCCATGTTTGTCGGAGTCTGTGTGGATGAAGAGAATTTGGACGGTGTCATCCTTATTCTCTTCAGTGACTGTATCATTCGAAGATAAAACCTCTGCAGACAAGACCGGGTCAACTGCCGCCTCGACCTTTTGACTTTCATCTGGTATGGATTCAGTTGGTTTATCTTCAACGATAGGTGCTTCAGCTGACCACCTGAGCGGGCCAGCTGGGTTCTCAACTAATGACGGACTTGGCAGGAGTTTTTTATATCCAGGAGGAAGTCGTAACGGTGAAACCGAACGATCATCCAAAACTCTTTTAGCCTCGTCTAAGAAGGGACAACGGTGGAGGGCATGGTCGCCTTCACACAGTCTACAGGGAAATCTAGCTTTCCCTCTTTGTCCTGGGGCTTCACTTTCACTGGTTGACGGTGTGCTTTCAACATGATCTCCAGAGGTTGATGACACCGGATTGTGAAAACGAGGAGACCAGTCCCTTAGTATCCGGGGGATGCAAGGACAATCTCTGTGAAAGTGGTCTCCTCTACAAATGACACATGGCGATTTAGGCCTGGTCGGTGCTGTGTGTGGATTTTCATTAGACGACACTCGTTTTCCCTTATTCGCCTTTGGCTCCTTCTTCTTTTTCTCTTTCTTCTTCTTTTCTTTCTTCTCCTTAGGAACTTGGTTTTTAGCTTTACCAGTCCCGTCAAGCGAAGAGGAAGGAAGAGAGGAAGAATTAGAAGAAGTAGAAGGTTGGTGGGTAACTCTGGACTCGTCTAACTGCTGATTCGATTGCTCAGGAATGGTGGTGTTCTGAACAACATTGGTTGAGAAGAGCCAAACTGGCAAGCCAACTGTCAGTCCTGGAAGCGACAATGTGGCCATATGGGGCTCACCAACATCTCCCCAAGAGGAGAAGGGACTAGGATTTCCACCAAGGGGAATTCCTTGGTTGGTAGGCTCCATTTTCTCAACCTAAAGATCAACGCAGGAAAAGGGTATGAATATTCCGCTTAAAATAAATTTTAACACGCTTTGACACAACTTGCTTTTTCAGTTTTAAAGAGTCGAGAAAAAACAAAAGATGACTCTAGTCTCCTTCGATTTTTAATGAGCCTGAAGTGACAAGTGCTCAGATGGACCTTTTCCGTTAAGGAGTCTGAAAAGGAACGAAAGGGACTGCTCTGGAGGTCTAGGTAGAGGGAGTGCCAAACCAATCGCAAAACCGCAGAATACTTTTTAGGGTACGGGCGGTCAATCTTCCCGAATGCTGTGTTTAGTGCATTGCGATCAGTAGGGCGGCCGACACGGCTTCCTATGGATAAAGGTTTTATGCCTATAGGGGTCTCCCAATATATACTCGACGGTACGTGGGAGCACAAGTCCGTACTGGCACTTATCGTCTCAAAGTGGAGGAATCACCCAACCAACAGTGAGGACAACAGTTACCAGGCTTTACGACGCCGGAATACGTCTCTAGCCTAGACCTCTAGATGTTGTGCGTTAAGTTACAAAGCGTTGTTAAGTTCATTGAATTTATTTTAGGTTGATCTTTCTTATGAAGTTTGCCTTTTGGGTTCACCACGAGATGTAGATGTAATTCCTAAAATGCAATCTAAAGATGATAAGCAAGCTTTTTATCTCTTTTCAGCAATGAAAATCCTAGCTACAAGGGGAAAAGAAAGACACAATCTTTTCTCAAAGAGCAAAGAGCACACTGTAAATGCACTTTTCCTAAATCAAGCCATACAAACTGTCAATATGCAAATGCACTTGTGCATGTATTTGTTTTTCACTTTCTTAATATTGATGCCTAAAAAGAAAGTTGTTGTACAAATTTGAATTCGATTTCAAGTGAAAAACACAAACAAGCTTCTTTTTGAAATCAAAAAGTAAAGATGATTACGACACTTTATGATTTTGAAGTAAACACTTGTTTCGACACTAGAAATTCACGAATTCAAGCCAAAGACAAAATTAAAAGCGTAATCAACTGTCAACAGCAAACAAACTTTCTCCTAAGATCAAAACGACACTTACGACAGATCTAGATCTAAGGGCGACAGTATGACCAGTTTACTTTTGCAATGGGAAACTGTAAATGACGTAACAAATACACAAAAACAAATACAGTTTCTTTTATACAACTGAGGTGGAATTAAGGCAAAGAAAAGGGGCTTTTCAACAGACAAACACACTGATCACAGGCTGCAAAAATCAGAGGCAAAACTGGAAAAGATGAGCAAAGAACCTCAGCTAGGCAGGGCTAGGCTGATCAACGCACCTGCTACACAGAGAAACTGAATTGCAACGCAGGTAGCCCTCTCAGGAACTGCGTTGAAATGCAGAGTCTCTTCACAGAGCCTGCGCTGAAGCAGAAACGAGAATTGTCTCTGGGTTCTGGGTCACGGTTTGCAGTTTAATCTATGGTTTTTGGCCGGATAAAAGCAATCAAATGTGTACAATCAGAGGGTTGATTTACAAGAGGTTTGAGAGCTATCACAAAGGGTAATCAGATCATTTGTGAGTCAACTGTTCAGATCATAAACAGGCCCAGTGAATGGACTAGAGTAGCAGATGTCTACTTTGCATTTGTAAATGGCAAATGCAGTTCGATTCGCCACTCCTAAGTTTATGAGATGAACAACAATAGAAACACAAATAAACTAACTAGACACGATCCCCAGTGGAGTCGCCATTTTGTTTTCGGGAAAAGTGTCTATTCAGAACGACCCTATCCCACAGGGTTGTGACAGTGACCTCAGAAACAAATAAGGAAAACTACTCTTGTATTCTTCTTTATGAACTATAAACGAAGATGATTAAGATGAACCGACCTGTGTCTTGCGCTAGTTGTTCGATCCAATCTATCCTCTCTTTGCCAGCTTCCACCGATTTTCTCCCTCACTTGCCCAGCGTCACCAAGTTCCTGCAAGTTCACAGAAGAGAGAAACTACACAAAGACATAGATTTATGTTCATAAAAAGCTTAGGATCAGATTTAAGCTATACATACAAATATAACACACATCAGATATACAAGCATGTAGGAGAAACTCAAGTAGTTTTATTGATAAAACAAGAAGATCCAGGAGGAGTTACAACCGATGAGTCTTGATCCAGCATCAGCCTCCCAGCATAGAATCCCTTCTTCACCTCCAACAAAGCATAAATCACCCAATACTCTGATATCAATCACAAAACCAACAGCAATTCTCTGCAATGTACAAAATTCCAGCCTCTGGATCTCTTGGTGAGGGATCCATATATAAATGTATGCAAAGAGGATGAGTCATCCCATGAGTTGATTAGTGGCTTCTCTCTGTCAGTTCTTGCTTCCACTTGGAGACTGAGAGCCTCTTACTCATCACTCGTCGAATTCAGTGAGGCAAGTGTCATTGGAGAAGATTCTGGAAGCTTCCATTGTCTCTCCACCTCGTTGAATGACTCTGCCACTTGTCATTTCCCGCTCAACGCACCCTGGTAGTGCATTCAAGTGTGTTACAACGCACCTAGCCAGTGTATTTGGGTGCTTTGCAACGCAGCCAGCTAGTGGAGCATTTGAAATGATCCTGTTTTGACTAGTTTTGAGCAGTTTCTGGTGGAGAACTTCTGGGAGAAGCTGTAATTTGTTGGCCTTGTTTCTTTAGGAGCTGGAACAACATCTTTAGGGACTTAGGATCCCTTGGTTTATGGACATTTCATGCTTATAGCTGTAAGGCACAAAAATGTCTATAACAGATATACTCACCAAACCATTGCCCAGGGAGACCTTTGAATACCTCAGGCAAAAGCTGGGGGTTGTTGATACATCATCTTGTTGTTGACTCTCTTCTGATTGTTGGTTGTACTTAAGGTTCATCTGGAGTATATGCGTACATTTGCTGAATTGCGGATTGGTCGAAGATCGAATGGCACAGGTTCAGGGGGAGCATATAATGCATTGTTGGCATTATGGAGGAAGTACAGAAGGAATATTGCTGCAATATGTCTCTATCTCTTTCATGGTCATTTATGGTGTTTGGTGGATTATGGTTTTTCCTTTGCAGATCTGTTTATAGTTAGGGGGAGCATGTTCTTAGGGGGAACATAACCCTTTGCCCTTGATGTCAAAGGGGGAGAATGACGTTAAGGATCTTGAGGTTGCCATCAAGTCCAAAGGGGGAGATTGTTGGAATTATGATTCTAGTTTGGCTCTATGGTACAGGTTTTGTACTTGATGGCAACTCACTCAAGTGGAAAAACTCTGTTCAGGCTCTCAAAATGATGAAAATTATGAGGTTCGCAGGTTATTGGTTCAAAAGGTACGGACTCGTAGGTTCGTCGTTCATGAAGTGCGGTCATACTCGTAGGTTACCCGTTCAGAAAGTGCGGTCCCCCAGTTCACTCACTTCAAGGTAGAGAAGTGCGCTCACGTGGGGTTTCTTATGTTTGGCCCGTGGTATTTAGCTCGTCATTCATGATCCTATGGTTTTGGCCCATGGTATAGGATCGAATTTCGCCCCGGTTTGGATCCCTTGTATTGTTTATTGATGGTTTTGTCCCATGGTGTGAATAAGGGCTTGACTATAAATAGGGAAGGAGATCACTTGGCTGAGACATCTTTGAAAGTTGAATATTTGAAGATCTGAATTTTGGGTTATCAGTTTTAAAAGCTAGATCTAAATCAAGGTAAAATTTAAAGGCGAATCTATTGCTAAGTCATGATCTCTCGGGCGCATGATCAGATCTGTGGATCTGACTGTCTATGGTACATTGGAGGACTATTAATTTGGCCCTAATCAGAGGTTTGCAGGCGATCTACAACGTGAGTGTGGGGGTACGCAGTACAGAAGAAGGCGCAGTGCGGGTATACACAGCGCAGCTGAAGACGCAGTGCGGGGTACACAGTACAGAGGAAGGCACAGTGCGGGTATACGCAGCGCAACTGAAGGCACAGTGCGGGGTACGCAGTACAGAGGAAGGCACAATGTGGGTATACACAGCGCAGTTGAAGGCACAGTGCGGGGTATGCAGTACAGAAGAAGACGAAGTGCGGGTATACGTAGCACAGCTGAAGGTGAAGTGCGGGTATCCGCAGGCTTATATTGGTGAAGTTGCGGACCTATTTTGAAATATTTATTGGCTGCCTATTTTCTATTTGCTGTTGTGTTCTGGGTTTAGGTTACTGGTGTTGGTTTTCTATTTACAGCATTCTGAGAAGTTTGGGTGGCTCATTGGTTTGATTGTATAAGGAGATTGGTTGATTCACATGTACTTGATGTTTATTTGATGTTCTTGGATCCAGTCTGAAAATTAATGAAAAGTGGTCCTTGAAAGAAAAGAAGTAGGGGGTTGTAGCTCCCTTCCAGGAGAGACTGGAAAACGAGAGAGAGTTGTAGCTCTCTGCAGGTTGCAGCCTCCATACTGGTAAAGGACTGCACCAGTACAAAATCATTGTAAAAGGAGTTTCTAATTGAAAGAAGATAGAAACATATTGCAGCAGGTGGTTTTCACCCACATTAGGTTTCCACCTTATATCTAGTGTTCTTTGGTGTGACTATTTGTTTTTCTTGTTCATGCTCATTATTTTATGGTACTCACATACAATATCTGAAGAATAATTCAAAGTATGAATATATTGAAAAGAATTTGATAATACTGATTCAGCCCCCCCTCTCAGTATTATTTCCAACAGGAAATTGTTTACACAGCAACAAATAAATAATCAATTGAATAAACAATTGCAGGAAGAGAAACAAAGAATTGATTCCAGTGCAGTTCAAAAGCAGAAAGAGCTGGCGGAAGCATTGGCACAACTAAAAGCAATGAATGAACAAATGCTGAAGTCGAAAGATGACCAAATTGCTCAACTATCAGCCCAAATACAGAAAACCAAGAATCTTCCACAGCCAGTTGAATTCAGAGCAGAGGCATTACATATAAACAAGGCATTAGTGACATAGATAAAGTTGTTATGTCAACAAATCGCCCAGGCAGAACCTTTATGTGACTTAACAACATCAATAGGTGAAAAATCAGACAAAGCTAGAATAGACTTGGATCAGGCCGATGAGACCTTAACTAATTTTCTTGAGTGGCAAGACACTGATGAGGGACAGGCAGCTAATTTGCCAAAAATCCTAGAATCGCATAAAGAGATATTATTTACGGAATGACAGTCCCAGTTAATGAAAGCAGAGAGAGCAGTTTCACGATGCAAATTAACCACAAGTAATTTGGTTGAATTGATTAATGATACTCTCTACTTATCTAACATGATTTCTCAATGTACCCTAGGTAAATTGACATCGGCTAAAACATTGGAGCAGTCATGTTATCCAGAGCTGGAGAAAAATGGGAGATTAATCGCGGGAATTAACAATTTGACATGGGACACCTATTGGTTGTTCTTAGTCAAACCATACAGCCAGAGAGTCGCCCTCAAGTGCCTCACAGATGCAATCGGGTGTATTATTCCCGATATACAGGATGCCACCTATGCTGCCCAACTCAATTCTCGTCTCAACCAACCACCAGAAGTGGAACCAATGTTTGCGATATGCCAGCTCAGGTCTAAAGGCAAACAGCCTAAGTGATGAATCATGCCGCCGACTGCCAGATTGCCGTGAAGAAGATATTCAGAATCAAAGTTGTACCAATTAAATAGGATTTTAGTTTCATAGTTAGTTAGTTTTAATCAAGTATTTATAGACCCTTTCATGTATTTAGAAAGGGTCATAAGTTTTTTATATGACTTAAACCTGAAGTTGCACTACTGTACTTCAGGCATATTCTTTTATAAACACTGGACCAATTATTCTGATTTTGATAACTAAGCTTTTATGTGAATGTGCACTACTGCCTTTGTTTAAAAGTGTTTCTGCGTCGAAAGAAGGAATCCAAATAGCGATTGATATTGGGAGTGATTTGCAGCTCATATGGTACTATTATCTATGTCTGAGTTCATTCCTTTTATGTGAATTGTTGTTTGATCGCTCTTGCTATTATCAGATATATGCATGTGTTTTAATAGCATTCTTTATACTTTCCACTATTGGATGTTTACAGCATGCTTTTCTTTTAATCATACATGTATCAGTAATATAAAAAGATAGGTGTAACAATGTGTTAATCACTTTGTTCAACTATTTGAACAAAGTAATCATTAAGTAAAGGAATATCTATGTTTATTGCTTAGAGTCATCTACATGCCTATCAATGGACAGAGATTATCAAACGTTGCACTTCAAAGAATAGAAGTCTCCCGGGATAGAATAGTTATTTATATTTTCACTGATAGATTAGGTCATCCATTCATTATCATTTATTAGAATTCAATTACTCATCCATCCCCTTTTATTCATTATTGGGAAACTGGTCCCATTATATCCAGTCGGAGCCACCATTCCAAACGGAAAAGGAGCTGTATTAAGGTCCGGACCGGGTGGTTATCCCCCAATGTTGATACAACGATTTTCGGGGCATCAACATTTTTGGCGCTAGAAGGAGGGCCTAAACTATGAATGGCGAGCAAATCCAAATCTATAGACCATTCTCAGAGTAACTCTCCCTCCACATCACCTCGTACTTCCCAATTGCATGCTGGTTCTCCAGTATCCAAGCAAGAAGAAGAGGAATCAACTACCACTGCCCTCACCCACAATACTCCAGAACAATTAAGTCCCGAGTCCCCTGAAGTTCAGTTACTCATCCAGAAACTTCAAGGCTTCTCGATAACACCACAGAAATCTGAAGTATCTCAAAGTAGTGAGACTTCGCAGTTCAATTTACCTCATCCCCTCACGAGACTTCAGAGTGAAAAGCTCGGTATTGAACCTTCTGAGTTCCCTTTACCCAAAAGGAAAAGGGCCAAGAAGAACACTGAAGGATCTGACAGTGAAACACTTTCATCCACATCCTCCATCTCATCTTCCCCTGTGCGAAGTCAACCATCCACCCCTTCATTACACATTGTTGTTCATCAGGGATTAGGAACTTCAACATCTCAACCTGCGCAATCCTCAATATCAACTCCTTCCCAAACATCTGGAATTTCAACAGTAGTATCATCCACTACTGGTGTTACAATGGCAGATCCATGGACCAGGCCTGGTGTGGTCAATATGCCTGCACCATTACATGCATTACCTGATGCTCCTGAAAAATGGCTACCCAAGTTTAACCCAGATGATGGAACACAAGCTGAGGAACACATTAATAACTTCATGTTATCAGTTAATCTCAAAGGAGTAACTGAGGAAGATGTTGTAGTTAGGCTCTTCCCTTATACTTTGCAAGGATCAACAAGATCCTGGTATTTTTCCTTGCCATCTGGTTCCATTACTAGTTGGACCACTTGCCAAGAACAGTTTCTCACTAAGTATGGAGATGATAGGTCTTTAGCCACATTAATAAATGATCTCTCCAATCTTAGGATAGAGCATAGGGAACCAATTAAAGAATTCAATGCACGATTCAATAAACTCTTGAATAAAATCCCAACGGCTTCCAAACCAAGTGAACAAATCAGAAGCGAATGGTATATAACTGCCCTACCTGCCAATTGAGCAATTTTTGTAGACAGGGCTGCAAAACCAACTTTAGCTGAAAACATGAAAGAAGCACTTGCTATGGAAAAACGTATTAATGCTCTAGAGAAGAAAGCTGCTCTGGAAGATAGAAAAGCCAAAAAAGTTTCTTTTAAAGATGATTCAAAGAAGAAAACCCCAAAAGATCCCTACGATATGGAAGGTCTGCAAAAGGTCCTTAAGACTTTGTCAAATGAAATGGTTGAAATCAAAAAGCAAGTAGCAAAAACCTCAACTAAAAGGCCTTTTAGAACTTTCAAGAAAAGTGAATCAAAACCACCGAATGTTATATCTAATGCAGATTCAAACCCTGAAGAAGAAGAAGAGGAAACAATCTCACCAACTAATGATGAAGAAGAAGTTGTTGAATGCCATGGAATGTGGGATTTCATATTACCTAACTCCGATACAGAAAATGAAGAAGAAGCTTTTCCTGTCACTACTAGGAGTAAAGGTGCCCTTGAACCCATCCAGGCAACTTCAAAGAAAAGAAGTGCAGGTGCCACAACAACAAAGGAAAAGGTATCCGCAAGGAAGCTAGCTGCAACGGTTTCCCAAAACCAACCTTCATCCTCAAATATGCCCTCAACATATAAAACATTAGTAGTATCCAATTCAATGGATTACAATATCGTTGATGATATGAAGAAAACTAAAGCAAACATTACTATGTTTGAACTTAGTAAACTAAAACACCAGCAGAAATTGCTTCTCAAAGAATTGAATGCTATTCCTTCTTTACCTCTTCCCAGTGCTAAAGCTGCAAATGATTCAGGACAACCACCTTCTAGCAGGATCGAAGCTACTGATACGATTCTGATTGGAGACAGATCCAATTCCCATACTCCTCCTTTCCTACTAACCTATGAGATTTATAAGCGTAATCTGTACAATTGTTTGATTGATTCAGGGGCATCCTCAAATATAATGCCAGCTTCGGTTTGTTCCAAACTGAACATTGAACCCCAGAAATCTGCAATTCACATTGTACAGCTAGATAGAACTAAGGTACAGGTTATAGGAGAAATCAACTTCGTAACGATCAGGTTATCGGCCGATCCGCGAGTAGTTCAAAGAATTGATATCCTAATCGCTGATATACCTGAATTTTATGGTTTAATCTTAAGTAGGGATTGGTCCGAAAAGCTCCATGGGTATATTTCTACCGATTGGTCCCATATGTGGCTACCCTACAATGGAAAGCCAAATCAAATAAAAATCAATCGGGAAAAGCACATGACCCACACCGTCACAGAGTTCGAACAGGAAAATCAACCCATAGCATTTAATAACAATATCTTAGGGAATTATTCGTCGGAATCATTCTTTGGCAACTTCACAGCCCAACCATCTCCTTTCTCAGTAAACAATTTTTCATCTCAGATTGAAAATTATTCACAAACAGATAGGTCAAGATGTTTTGGTGATACTGAGAAAACTGTAAATACAATTGTAGAGAATTCTTTATTTTGGTCTTTATATTTTGATGGCTCTAAATCTAATGAAGGCTCGGGAGCAGGATGTATCTTGGTTAGTCCGCAAGGAGAAAAAACAATGTTGTCCTGTAGGTTAGAATTTGAATGCACAAACAACACAGCCGAGTATGAAGCCTTAGTCCAAGGACTGTACAAAGAAATCGGCCTTAAAGTGCAATATTTGAAAGTCTTCAGCGATTATGAAATTATTGTCAAACAGGTGAGAAATACAATTCATTTTCTTTCAAATCACCTCAAGCATTATCAATCACTGGTGCAAGAACTCACCTCGCACTTTTCAGCATTAAATATCTCTTCCATTCCCAGGTCTCAAAATTCGGCAGCTGACTTGCTAGCCAATGTTGCTTCCAAACTTCTACCTTCCGAAGATTATAACCCAGATATAATTTCAGTAGAATTGCTCTTTAGGCCATCAATTCCTGACAATTTCACTAATTGGAGAGTTTTTAATCACGATGAAGACATTTTACAATTCCTGACCTCTGAAAAATCCTATGATGATCAGATTATAGAGGAGAGAGATCATGATCTTCAGATGAGAGAAAAGTATGAAGAAAACTCAATACCGAAGCCTGTGGTGAAACTGGAGGATCTTTATGACATTAAAGACATATTTAAACCTATGATCAATACGAAGCTCCACAGTTCCACCTTGAGGTTTGAGTTGATTAATCTTGGCAATGAACAAAATCCTCAAAACATTAATCTGGGATTAGGACTTTCACTGGAAGAAAAAAAGACATTCATTAGACTATTAAGAAAGAATAAACATGTCTTCGCTTGGAAGTATTATGATTTAAAGACGTATGATACATCCATCATCCAGCATACTATTCCAATGCTCGCAGAACAAAAACCAGTTCAACAAAAGCTCAGGAAAATACATCCGAACCTAGAGAGTCAAATTAAAACTGAACTTAATAAACTCTTAAAGGCCAAGATTATTTTTCCCATTCGACACTCGAACTGGGTCTCCAATATGGTGCCTGTTAGGAAGAAAAATGGCGATATCAGGATTTGTATAGATTTCAGAAATCTGAATAAGGCAAGCCTAAAAGACAATTTCCCATTACCTACTATGGAGCAGATACTCCATTCAGTAGCAGGCTCTGAATTGATGTCCTTTTTAGATGGTTTTTCAGGATACAACCAAGTTTTGGTTCATCCTGATGACAGACTTAAAACTACATTCAGGACAAAGTGGGGAACTTATGCTTATTAGAAGATGCCTTTTGGACTGATTAATGCAGGAGCCACGTTCCAAAGAGCGATGGATATAGCTTTCAAAGGATTGATCAATAAAACAGTAGTTGTCTACTTAGATGATATTATTGTATTTTCTAAAAAGAGAACCAATCATTTGCATGATTTGAACCAAATCTTTCAACGCTGCAGAAGGTACGGTATTTCACTCAATCCTAAAAAATCCTTCTTTTCTCTTGACTAAGGAAAGCTTTTAGGCTTTATTGTCTCCAAAGATGGCATTTATATTGATCCGAATAGGATCAAAGAAATCTCTGAAATCCCTTTTCCTCATAATAAAAAATCCATGCAGTCATTTTTACGCCAAATCAATTTTGTTAAAAGATTTGTTCCAGACTTTTCTCACATTATTTTGCCACTACAAACTATGATTATGAAAAATTTAGTTTTTAGATGGGGATCAGCAGAAAAGGAAGCATTTGATTTAATCAAACAATCAATAATTAATGCCCCCGCTTTAAATACTCCTAATTTTTCTAATCATTTCATGTTGTATACTATCGCATCTGATTTGTCTTATGCAGCAGTACTCACTCAGATTAATGATCACAACTTGGAAGCACCCATTTCATTCTATAGTTCAAACTTGCAGGGTGCCGAACTGAATTACTCTGAAGTAGAAAAACAAGCATTTGTTGTATATAAAGCTGTCAAACATTACAGACCCTTCCTTTTAAAAGCCCATACAAAAGTCATAGTTCCTTTCTCTGCAGTAAGACAACTATTAATCCAAAGGGAATTAGGAGAAAAAAGGGAAAACTGGGTTACAGCACTTCAAGAATATGACTTGGAAATCAAGCCAGCAAAGATTGTTGGAGGCCAAGGTTTTTGCAGGTTATTGGCAGGAGCATTCAACATTAAGCAACCAGGTGATACAGAACATTTCGAAGAAATCAATCAGATAAGTATTATTGATTCCGAATCACAATATGCAAACTTGATCTTCTATTTGAAAAATGGATATGCACCCCCTAACCTGTCTTATAAAAGCAAGAGGGCCATTAGATTGAAAGCAAGAAATTTCACAATTGTTGATGATGTACTTTTTAGGCAAAATTATGATTCAATCTTATTAAGATGCCTAGAAAAACCTGAAGCACAAAAAGTTTTGCAGGAACTACATGATGGACCAGCAGGAGGAAATTTTGGAGCTGACACAACAGCCCACAAAATCATTCATGCTAGATATTATTGGCCCACCCTGTTTAGAGATGCTCATGAATATGTAAGGAAATGCCGAAATTGTCAAACTTCTAGTGGAAGAAAAAGAAAGCCAGCTTTCCCTTTGCAACCAGTCAACATTGAACAACCATTTGAGCAATGGGGATTGGACATCATCGGAGAAATCACTCCACATTCTTCCAAATAGCATAAGTATATCCTTACTGCCACGGATTATTTTACTAAGTGGGTTGAGGCAATTCCGTTGAAGACAACAAATTCTGAGGCAATTATAGAATTCATAGATCAATTCATCATTACCAGGTTTGGTGTCCCAAATGCTCTTGTTTTTTATAATGCATCTTATTTCTCAGGCAATGCTATGTTTGAATTCGCTATTAAAAGAGGATTTAAATTGAAATATTCTGCTAATTACTATCCCCAAGGTAACGGTTTAGCAGAATCTACCAATAAAAATCTAATCAAGATTATAAAGCGAACAATCGAACAGAATCATAAAAACTGGCATAAATCTTTGATATTTGCACTATGGGCTGATAGGATAACACAGAAAGCTTCCATAGGTTCTTCTCCATTCAATCTTGTGTATGGAAAAGAAGCAGTACTACCAACAAATCTTGTCCTTCCTTCTCTAGCCCTAGTTCAGTTTATTGAGGAAAGCCCTTCTTCTTCTATTCAACTGAGACATGATCAAATCCTAAAATTAGAAGAGGAAAGAGAAAAAGCCAAGATTATTCATGCAAAACATCAGCAAATTATCAAGTCATCCTTTGATTCAACTTCATCCGGTTCAAAACAGTTTCAAGTCGGTGATTTAGTTCTGAAATGGGACAAAGCCCATGAGGATAAAGGAAAACACACCAAGTTCCAGAAAATGTGGCTTGGGCCATTTCAGATCTGCGAGAAGATAGGTCATTCGACCTTCATATTACAAGATTTATTAGGTTTGAGAGATTCTCTCCCTGTTAATGGCCTTATCTTAAAGAAATTCTTCAATTGAGGAGGTAACCCCTTCTCCTTTTTAGTTTAGAAAAATTTGTAGTTTGTAGGACCATTAGGAAATAAAGTTGTAAGGTATCTTCCATTGACCTTTGCTGTATGAAAAAGTTGCTCAAGGAAGTAGTGTTGATATTTGCTTTTAAAATAATAGAAGCCTTAGACAAAAGGGATAATGTCTAGGAAACTAGGTATAATTGCATTCTAAACCGCATTTCAATTGTTGTGAACTCTTCTCAAAATTTAGAAATATTGTAAATCATTTTATGTTTTCAAATTGGTCACAAAAAAGGTTATCAATATCAAAACAGAAACTAATCCAATTTCAACATCTTCAACTCTTACCTTGTCATCCGTTCTCTCTTAAGGAGAAAATTGTCCATCCCATTCGTTGAAGTTTGTAATTACTCAGAGTGTAATTCTAAAATATTTGATATAAAAGATAAGAGGTCTTATTACAAGCCTACTTACCATGATCATTGGGAAATAGTTTAATCGACATTACCAACACTGCATACCAAAACAGGGTAATGGCTTATTATAAGACAAGGGGTCTCATCACGAGCCAACTTTTTCGGTTAGATTACTACCAGTGAATGGCATTGTCACTCAGCTGGCCACCAAACCAGGACAATGAATTTTTATCTTACAAAATAACAGAAAAGTAAAAGAAATACAAAATATGAAAGCATGATTTGAATTCATTTTGTTAATTATACTCTGAAGTGGATGGGATAATGGACAGTAATATGGTTAAAAGGTATCCCTGTCGAAACTATGAACATTTTCTGGTAGCAGAGGCTCTACCTATGACAGACAAGTTAATTCTAAAAGCTGATTTGGAAAGGTTTTCCGTTTTATCATTATCAACCAATAGAGGCCAATTTAAAACTTAGAATGTATCTAATTTTAAACAAGAGAGGAAATTAGCAAATATAGTTTTATTTTATTTGGAATGCATATATACCTAGTTATATTAGAATTTTTCCTCTTTGATGAGATTCCTATTTAGAGAAAGTTTAATTATTTCAGTACTTTTCAGAGATAACTGTTTCTTCCAGCGAATCGCCAATTGTTGTGCTCTACAACAAACCCCCCATTTCATACAAATTTTATTCTCAAAACTATAATATGAAATGGGTCCCTTTTTATTTAAATTGGTATCAACTTAGTATTATTCAAAAAGGTCTGAAACAAAATAAAAATATTATAAAACCTTTTGATAAACCAATTAATCAGTCTTATAACATATAAATGAGTAATCTTTTATCATTGCGATAAAGCGATCGCAAGATCGCATATCGCAATGACAAGGGAGGCATGACTTAAAAGACCCATTGATTTTCTCCGACGCGACAATGCACAAAAGGCTATCGGATATCGGCAATGACGAGTTATCATAACAAAAGCCCCTTTCGCTCCGATGCGATGCGATATCGCTATCGGCGATCGGAGATGTACCATGCATGCTTTTCAAAGCCCTCAGTTAAAACTCCCGATGCGAATTGGCGATATCGCTATCGGCAATCGGGGATTCCGAAAGGAACCAATATAACAATTTAAGCTTTCCCCCGATGGCCGATTGCGATAAAGCTAAAAGCGCGGATTTCAAAAAGGATTGATAAAGCTGGGATATTACGGTTAATTAGTATTAAAGGCCTTATCTTCCCGATAGCGATTCACTTACGCTCAACCGCCAAAACATCAAAGCCACACTTGAATGAATCATTCGGCCAATAAATGATATGATGAGCATTTAAAGGATTGACAGGTTTAAACGGCCATTTAATGAAATAGTCAGTCTAAAATCTCTTCACAGATTGTATCCGCAGCCACCTTAAGTTAATCCTCCATCATGCATTGATTAATATATCTCATTCATATTTGGTTTGTGCCACCAATTCTCCGCATTACGTTCATTTTCACTCCTGTGCAGAGCTCTTCCGAAGCAGTAAATTCAAGCAGAATGGGGAAGAAGTCTAAGAAGACCGCAACAGCTTCCGCTTCGCCAGCCACAGGACAACCCACCGCTGATCCAGGAACTAAAAGAAAAGGATTGATATCCGACACTACATGTCTAGGACTCAGAAAAACTACTTGGCAAAGTACCTATAATTTGATTGAGGCCGAAGAACCCGAGGTAACAGTAGTGCAAGCCACAGCAGATATGACTCAGAAATCTGATGCTACTCTAAAGGATTTAGCCGACTCTTTCCTTCATTGGATAGCAGCCCGGGAACAAATTCTCCCATATACAGATGTAGTGAGGTGGGCAATTGAAGAAATCCCAATCACGAACAGAACCTTTTGCACCATGGATGGGAGAATCTTCGGTTCATTTCAACCTGATGATTTGAGGCAAATGTACCATTTGCCTGTACCAGAGAAGAAGTACAACAAGGCGTTCTTGGAAAAGTTCAGAAATGAGAACGAAATTGAATCTAAACCCATTCAAGATTGGAGGCAAAATCCAACAAAACACAAGCATGAGTCTTCAGGTAAGTACTCTATTGATTCTTTGTGTTCTCCTTATTGTTATGCCAGGATAATGATGTGTAGATTGTGGGGGTTGCATGATTCCGCAAACTTCACTATAGAAATGGATCCTTTGATGGAGGCAACATGTAATAGTGAAATAATGGATTGGGCAACTGTACTGTCGGATAAGCTAGCAACAGCAGTCCTTGAGTTTAGAAGCAAATCTCGCATCACTGAAAGATTTATTCCCCCATTCTACTATAGTGCTTATATCTTGGACACCCTGTGTTTTAATTCTGAATTTCCTGTGCTTGGATGGAGATGGACTCCACAAGACCCGATGCCCATTCATATATACCATCAGAAGTTATGGAAAGCTCACTATAAGCACCATTTATGTCAAGTTTGTAACGGTTTTATGTTACCCATTCACTATTCTATTTTTGTTAAACCTGCTCCTAAGATTTCCTACCAAGCAGGGGTTGACTTGACATCCATAGGAAGATGGTTCGGAGAAGAAAAATTCACCTATGTAATAGTTTTCGGCAGCCAAGCCAAACCTCATGTCCTCCCTTTGTACATACCTAATAAACTGTTAGCCAGGGAGGTAGCCTATCAGATTACATTCGAAGGAGTTACACAGACTCTGAGGAGTAAAAAGAAACAGGTTTGGCCTCCTTTTCCTCTAAGATGCGGTGTCTACGCTCTGCATGACTTTAAACATGCAGAGAAAGAAGCTGATAAAATTAAGGCACTAAGTCTAGCAACTCTTCCTAATAGGCAATTTTATCCAAACAAAGTCGCCTATAATGCACTTGAACAGGCAAAATTGACTAAATTTGATCATAAAGAAGATATGTTCGATGACCTGTTCTCCTCAGCCGAGTCAATGTCCCAAGTTAAATCGCTGGCCAGAATGGAATATAAGGAGGATAGGTTAGTTGAATTTAACAAACTTAGAGAATAGATGTTGCAAACTCTGCCTCTAGATCTGTTAGCAACGACCCCAACGACAGAATCAAGCGAGCTTGAGCAGCGACTCACTAAGGAACCTCCTGCTACATCAAAAGAGCAGGAGGAAGTGCATGCAAAAGAGCAAGAGGAAACCCAGGCAAAAGAGCAAGACGAAACCCAGAGAAAAGAGCAGGAACAAAGCAGCACAAAGGTGAATGTAGATGCCCAGATTGACCCGAAATTGCTCCAGGAATGGCAGCAATTCGACTCAATCATCAGCAATCTTGAGTGCTCGAAGGAAGCCGAAACATCAAAAGCGGCTGACACACAGGAGACAACATCAAAACAGGTTCCAAGTGGAACCAGCAGCCTACCCAGTTCTACAAAAGTAGAGATAATTCCTAAGGATCCCTCCGATCAGATTGTTTTGCAAGTAGAAGAAATTCCTCCCTTAGATGTCTTTTATAGCCCAAATCACAAAGCTGTAGTAAAACGACAACGGAAAAGGAGAAGGACTGATCAACCTTCCATGTTCCCTGAACAAACAGTGATGGGCAACGTGGTTTGGAAGGAGGAGTTTGATCCCTCTGATGACCTAACAAAACTGTCCCAATATGTTGGAGCCTATTCGGCAGCTACCATAGACAAGGCATCAGAGGTGAGTAATTTATTAAAAGGAAAAGACCAGGAGATCTTTTTGCTACAAGCACAACTATCAGAGGCACAACAGAAGGCAGAGCAAGCAGAACGGCAATTGTTTACACATCAACAAATAAATAATCAATTGAATAAACAATTGCAGGAAGAGAAACAGAGAATTGATTCCAGTGCAGTTCAAAAGCAGAAAGAGTTGTCGGAAGCATTGGCACAACTAAAAGAAATGAATGAACAAATGTTGAAGTCGAAAGATGAGCAAATTGCTCAACTATCAGCCCAAATATAGAAAACCAAGAATCTTCCACAGCCAGCTGAATTCAGAGCAAAGGCATTACAGATAAACAAGGCATTAGTGACACATATAAAGCTGTTATGTCAACAAATCGCCCAGGTAGAACCTTTATGTGACTTAACAACATCAATAGGTGAAAAATCGGACAAAGCTAGAACAGACTTGGATCAGGCCGATGAGACCTTAACTAATTTTCTTGAGTGGCAAGACACTGATGAGGGACAGGCAGCTAATCTGCCAAAAATCCTAGAATCACATAAAGAGATATTATTTACGGAATGACAGTCCCAGTTAATGAAAGCAGAGAGAGCAGTTTCACAATGCAAATTAACCACAAGTAATTTGGTTGAATTGATTAATGATACTCTCTACTTATCTAACATGATTTCTCAATGTACCCCAGGTAAATTGACATCGGCTAAAACATTATAGTAGTCATGTTATCCAGAGCTGGAGAAAAATGGGAGATTAATCACGGAAATTAACAGTTTGACATGGGACACCTATTGGTTGTTCTTAGTCAAACCATACAGCCAGAGAGCCACCCTCAAGTGCCTCACAGATGCAATCGGGTGTATCATTCCCGATATACAGGATGCCACCTATGCTGCCCAACTCAATTCTCGTCTCAACCGACCGCCAGAAGTGGAACCAATGCTTGCGATATGCCAGCTCAGGTCTAAAGGAAAACAACCTAAGTGATGAATCATGCCGCCAACTGCCAGATTGCCGTGAAGAAGATATTCAGAATCAAAGTTGTACCAATTAAATAGGATTTTAGTTTCATAGTTAGTTAGTTTTAATCAAGTATTTATAGACCCTTTCATGTATTTAGAAAGGGTCGTAAGTTTTTGTATATGACTTAAACCTGAAGTTGCACTACTGTACTTCAGACATATTCTTTTATAAACACTGGACCAATTATTCTAATTTTGATAGCTAAGCTTTTATGTGAATGTGCACTATTGCCTTTGTTTAAAAGTGTTTCTGCGTCGAAAGAAGGAATCCAAATAGCGATTGATATTGGGAGTGATTTGCAGCTCATATGGTACTATTATCTATGTCTGAGTTCATTCCTTTTATGTGAATTGTTGTTTGATCGCTCTTGCTATTATCAGATATATGCATGTGTTTTAACAACATTCTTTATACTTTCCACTATTGGATGTTTACAGCATGCTTTTCTTTTAATCATACATGTATCGGTAATATAAAAAGATAGGTGTAACAATGTGTTAATCACTTTGTTCAACTATTTGAACAAAGTAATCATTAAGTAAAGGAATATCTATGTTTATTGCTTAGAGTCATCTACATGCCTATCAATGGACAGAGATTATCAAACGTTGCACTTCAAAGAATAGAAGTCTCCCGGGATAGAATAGTTATTTATATTTTTGCTGATAGATTAGGTCATCCATTCATTATCATTTATTAGAATTCAATTACTCATCCATCCCCTTTTATTCATTATTGGGAAACTGGTCCCATTATATCCAGTCGGAGCCACCATTCCAAATGGAAAAGGAGTTGTATTAAGGTCCGGACCGGGTGGTTATCCCCCAATGTTGATACAACGATTTTCGGGGCATCAACAAGTCCATTAGTGCTTCTCTGGCATCTCTTCCGAAGGAAATTGGCCTTAAGGTTCTGAGGAGAGATCCTAGTAAGAAGGTCGAGGCTTTGAAGCCCGCTTCCGATATTTCAAGTACTGCTCCTACAACTAAATTTACGACTAGTGACAGTGCTTTGAAGTTTACACATATCTACACAACCTTTTAGTAGTTGAACTATACGAGCATGGCATATTATCCCAGCCTTCTTCTCTAAACATCTATTGCCAAAGATGTTGAATTTTGTACTCCCAAGTTCTAAGTTTATAATTTCGTTCAAAATTCGTGATAAGTTTGTCTTTCCATGCATATAATCAATTGAGAAAGTGTTCAAAAAGAATTATCATTCACATGAAAAAAAATCCCAGGACATCATAGAACAGACTGAATCTAGGCAATGGATCAGTGCATAGACATGGCCACATGATTATCTCTGCAGGAGCGAGTGGTGACCATGGGTCAACTCGCAATTTCAAATCTTAGACAACAAGATGGAGATCATGAGAAAAGTTTCTGCAGATCCCCGAGCTTGTGGGCAGCCTTCTCAAACCCTACAGAATTCGGAGGTGTCTTCGTCTTCATCCTCCAAACTAAAAATGAATATGATGATGAGAAGGCCAAAGACTCATCCAGAGGATATCCCCTGTTTCTAACATAAATATGAATCATCCAAGGGAGGCATTAAACATGAATAAGTTGCTGGTGAACGTGACAGCTACCCAGAGCATTGGTCCCCTGTGTCTATTACTCTTTGCAGATGCCTCTGTGGAGGATGTGATTAAATCCACCCTCCTGCTCTATGTCAAGGAAGGGCGAAGGCCACTACTGAGCGATGATCCTGCATCATTTGGTCTTCATTATTTACAATTCAACATCCACTACTTAAAGCCCACTGATAAAGTCAAGGACTTGGATTCCCACAAATTCTTCATGTGCGCTAAAGCTACAGCAAATGAGAGCTGCATATCAAAATTCAATGGAAAATAAATAACTACTTCTTCTTCTTCATGTGGAAGAGCGATTCATAGGATTTCGAGTGCAACAGAGTCATGGTACAACAAGCTGATGAATTTCCTTCTCTTACTGCCTTAATGGAATGCTAAGTAGTTCTTTTGGCACAGGAAGAGATGGATTAACTGATTCACTGACAGAGGAACACACGTTCAAAGGATGGAAGGAAGGAACAAATAGTCAATTGCATTGAAATGGAAAAACAAATAAGCCTGTGACATAAAAAACTAGAAATATCTCTACCATTGTTCAGCCAAAGAAAGTTTACAGGTAAATAAGCAGATCATAAATTCCTTGCCTTTTTAATAAAAAATTGTTCAATACAATTTGCTCTCTTTCATTAGTCATTTTCCAGTAAATAATCAATAAAACAAGTAGGGTATTTGCTAGTTTTTCTAGAAGGTAAATTACTTAATTTGAAGATTTCACTAATTATTTATTCATAACAAAAATGCATAGTTGTGTGTACTTAACTGTCTATTCAAGATTTTAGCTACAGAAACTGTGCACATTCTGTAGCTGAAAAATAATTTTGCAGCTTTGTATTCAACTCAATGATTTATCTATCAACAATGCATTCTAATCAGAAACTCATGATCAACATGCCATATGTCTACTTCATCTTTCACATCAGCATCATGTTGCCCTGTCACACTTACACATGACTATTTTCACTGTTTCACAAAAATTTCAAATAAGCGTAACTTTCTCATACAACATCAGTTTTCAATGATTCAAATGTCGACGAAAATATCTCGATGAGATATACACAATGAGAGAGTTTTCATTGGAATTTGAAGCAATAAAAGAATAAATAAATTGCCAACAATATATGACAGGTAAACAAAGGCACTAGTTTTGAAATAGGTAAAAATTCATTTAATTTTCTTTCGTGAATTTGTTTTATTAGTACAAATTCTCAATTTTTTGTGTAAATGTCATAAATAGAGAGATTGATCACCTATCTCTTTTGATAATCTTACATTTCATTGCAAAAAATGTACTAAGTTTCTTTTGCAGGTTCCAGGAAGATAAACAGATGACCATAAGCAAAAGAATGTCTCTCAAATACCACATTTATTTCAAAAAGAACATGATCAGAGTAACATCAAAGATGAGATATCCAAGCATGAGCACATGATTTTGGATAAATAATTTCAAATCAGATCCATCACACCATTTGAAAGCCTCTCAGATACCAGTTTTACCATCGCATTCCTACTCATTCAGTTAATAAAATCTTCATCTCATTTTCCTTCATAGTCATTATACTTTCCTGCCTCACTTTCATTAACCTGTAACCCAGAAATAAAACCATTCATATCCCCTACAAAGATGATTCATTCCATTTCCATTTTCATTTTGTCAAATAAACCTTGATCCACTGCAAAAATTTTCATCCATAGTCCTTCAAATTTATTGTTTTATGCTCACGTTAGATGATATAGGATTCATTAAGGCCTCCCTTCTAACAATTCTTGGACTATCGACATCAACACATTATCTAGGTTCAAGGGTGGAGTCCTTATTAATACCTTGAGGCTTATATGCCTTAAAGATAAGTTCTGTCACTGACAATCATGGGAATACATCAATGTCCCTTAATCGTAGGATCTTGCAAGTGGCTCGACATCAACCCATATATTCGCACTTCGCAAGATGTAATTAGGTACCTTGGCACTCATTGAAAATATTGGCGAGTTTTCCTTGCATTGGTTAATGACATTCATCAATGGCTGGTAATCCAATGACTTCTCTTCATGCTCGACAACAACACATTTATTCGCATGACTAGAATTGTACCATCAGTTTTGTAGCAGGTGAAGGCTATATACTTTTCATGACTCCATCAATAGTTGTAGCAATATGTTTCCAACCATATGAGAGTACCACAATTCCACTTTCAGACTTCATCTTTTGATCCGTGATCCAACAACAACCACAACTTTTCTACATATGCACAGTTTGTCCACTTTGTAGGTAAGTAAAGATATGTTCTTTTCTAGCTTTTCATCATACAATTCCTTCAATACTGAAATTATAATTTTTGGAAAATGATTCATCATATTCCCTTTCTCATTTCATAAAAACTAAAAATACCTTTAGCTGGGGTGAGGGGATACCAATTCATGTTCATACCTCATATCGCATTCATATTTCATCACCTTTTATATCACATGTCATCCTAAACAACATACTTTTCCAAATAACTACTATTGCATTATGATTAAAAAAGTTATATGTTTTGCAAATTATGATCTAAGAATGAGCACATTAGATGGTCAATTAAATGATTTCAGAAGTCTTTTTATGCAACACAAAAATGAGAAAATTCTTGTTACACAAGAACTGATAGTAACAAAATTTGGTTGCCACACAAGAACCAACCAAAGTAATATGTTGCAATCAAATGTTTTTCAAAAGAACACTTTGCAAAAGGAACAATGTTATCAAAATATTATGCAAAGTAGAAAGAAGAATCAACATCAACGAAAGTTCATATAAAAGCAAGGCACTTCAAAAGATCAAATCATGATCCATGCAATAGATTGCACGACGACATGCAATAACTTCAATTGGGGGGGTAAGTTGGGTCTCCAAAATGTCTTCACAATGCCATACACTTTCACCTTGATTCCCACTTTATTATCTCATTTCATCACCTTGTCATTACATTAGCCTCCATTTTTCATTACCATGTGGGCTCATATTTGTATTTCCAAAGTTATTAATTTCAAGTATTTAAAGTGAATTTATGATTAAAAGTTAGAAAAATAACATGTATTTACTTATACCTAAAGGTGGAATGAGTTTGGTGACATGTGTAGGTGATTTGGAAGCTTCCAAGACACTCTTATGTGGCCTCCAAGGTTCAATTTCGAATTCTCTTCAAGATTGAAGGGAGATTTGGAATAGGAGTCAAACATATCTCATGGAGAAAAATCATGGATATGTGTCTAATTGGTTGAGACTTTTATGGATCTAAGGAGAGAATGGTGGATCACCATTAATGAGGTAGTTGTTTAATTTTTGTATAAATAAGAGAACATTCTCCTTTCATAAAAAAAAGGAATTTGTAATTTGAGACTTGTAATATTGGAGAGGTTTAGAATCATGGAAGGATATGTAAAGTAAGAATGTAATGAGATAAGTTAGTGATAGGCTTGTAGCATAGATTTTGTGTTCATAGTTGTAGATTCTTCTTTTTGATGTAATTTGTGAATTTATAGAATAGTTGATGTTCCTTTGATTTTTAATAGTATGTTTTAGTATAGAATTTCAATTCATGCAAGTGCGTTTCAATTATCGCAAATGATTTTTACTTTTGGAAGTATGTGGTGTGATTTATTGCTTTCTAGAATAGATTTATTTTTATGTCAATTTTCATTTTTCATTTAATAGATTAAGATTTCTCTTTCGAAATTGGAAACTGATCTCTAGAACATATGGTGCACATGTGCCTCGCAAGTCCACGAACCTTCGGGTTGATAATTTATGTTAAGGAATTTAATCAATTAAATTACCTCTACAGTGCCCCTTCATGGATCTTTTTTTTTTAGCAAAGTCGGATATTGGATTTTCTATTCAAAAAAGAGGAGGGAGAAAGCTCCCATTACATGATTTTTGGAGCCAGCCAGACTGAGAGAGAGGGAAAGAAGAAGGCACCTTCCCAATCAGTTGCGTTCTTGATTTCAAAAGTTCCAAATTTTCCTACTATTGATTGCTTATAGATTCTTACAAACTGCTGCAGAAATACCTGACATTTACATTTCATAGTGATAGAAACTACTTAGTTACAAACTTGAGTTACTAAAGCTGATGCAGGGTAAGAACTACAAAAAAGATTCATAAACAACTTAACACTGGTTCATAAAATACTGGTTCATCTTATTGCTGATTTAAAAAGGGCTCCTCTTTTGGCTTATTGTTGCTGCTTCTGTCCCCAAAGACTGAGTTTTCCTCAGTTTGGTTGGTGAGGATACCTTTCAAGAATGTTATGGAGTTCTCTGAATGTGCACACTTGTTGTTCAGAGGTTCAATTTGTGCATTCTGGTTGGCAAGTCGTCCCATTAAGAACGCATTCTCTAACTTCGACTAGCACCAAGTTTCTTTTACTGTTTCTCTTAGTTGATCATTCATAAACTTGTTGGTTCTACAGTAAACACATTTCTCATTCTTGGATGATAGATCGAGGGGATCCATTTTCCTTTGCTATGATTGGAAGCCTTTGAAGAATTCTCACCGTAGTTATGAGGATGATGAGGCTTGGATAGAGAGAATCTCAAATCCGAAGGCCTTAACAGAGTAAGGATCGAAACAATAGTTCTTGGTAGAGAAGGAGGAGCTTGTAAAGAAATATGGCCTTACAAAAAGAGTTCTGACTTATACTGGATGGAAGAGAGGCATCCAGAAGCAAGGGAACCCAAAACGATATTAGCTACCTACCCTTGTCTTTTAGAAAGAGCAGAAGGAAAATGAGATACTCTTTGTCGGCATGTACCAAGGAAACAAAGCGAATGGAAGTGCGATGAGACAGAGTGGAGGGAGCCAATGCAAAGGTAAGCAATGCGAAGGGAGTGAGTGGAGTGAACTACGGGAGAGGGAGAAGATAAATAGAAAAGTAAGAGGGTGGGGAGTAGCATGCGGGAGAAGGACAGGAGGATTTCACGTGAAGAGGGAGAGGGTCGATCATTCAGGATGATCGTAATTGGGCAGAGAGAAGCAACAAGGAAGATTTGGAAGATATTATGAACTAGTTCTTAAATAAAAGGTGCAAAGGTTAATGAAAGCCAATCCAACTTACGAAGTGACTATAACTAGATTGTGAGGGGGGAGCAATGGTTATGTGATTGGGAGAAAAAATATTTCATTTTCTATCCACACTTCTCCTAGGGATCGTGCCACTGCTTTATTTGCTTGATTGTCTGCATTTTTGTTGTTTTCCCTTAAGATATGTAGGAAGGTGATTTGTCCCAAATCTTTTAGTTGTTGACTGATCCTGGTTGTGATTTGGCCTAGCATTGTGTTTTTTGGTTTGGTCTTCTTGACCATTGCTTGGATGAGGATGGAGGAGTCTCCCAAGATGATTGGGTTCATTAGATATATATATATATATATATATATATATATATTTTGGCTCCCAAAAGGAACCCATATGCCTCTGCCTTGTTGTTTGAGACCGTGCCCAATCCCCACTCAAAAGAGGTAGTGTTTTTCTTGTCTTGGTCAAGAATAATGCCTCCTACACCTACTTTTCCCAGGTTCGACTTTGATGCACCATCAAAGAAAATACAAGGTCTATTAAGAGCATTCAACCATAGTATGAATTCTTCCTCCTTTAAGTAGATTTTCCAACTCTTATTGACCTCTTTCCTTTTGGGTATGTTTGGCAGTTTTGGCCTGCTGTCTGCATAGTTGATCCATGCTCTTTCTTCCTGTTGTAGCTGGTTGAAATCTATTGTTCTTGTTCCTTTAGCTGATAGGAATTTTGTAGCTAGCCCCCATGTTTTTGAGAGCACCTTGCCAACTTCTGGCTTAGAGTTCTAAAATATTTGATTGTTCCTTGCAAGCCAAATTTATAGCAAAGGAAGGAGGGTAAGCTTGTCCAAAATATTTTAATGGTATTCTTATTTTTGAGAGAGTAAGGGTAGTTGTTTTTCCATGCTACATAGAATTCAGTGATGGGCTGAGATAGATTCACAACTATGTCCTGTGGACATACAAGAAGATTCCAACTTTCTTTTACAAAATTGCACTCAAGGAAAAGGTGTTGGATGCTCTCTTTTTCCATGAGACATATAGGACATTGAGAAGGCGCAAAGAAGCATTTTTTCCTAAGATTGTCGACTCTAAGGATTTTCCCTTTTAAAAGTGTCAATATAATTTTTATTTTTTATTTTTGGGAGACTTCCAATTTTCCATACCGATTTCCATGGAGACCAATCCTGATGCCCTTGTTGTTCTTGAAGTTTTAGATATCCCGATTTCATTGAGTAGTCTCCTCCGGATGGGTCCCATATGAAAGAGTCTTGGATTCCTTGATTGATTGGGGCTTCTCCTTTGAGGAGGGAGATTAGAGAGTCCCACTGATGTTTGAGATCTTGAGGTAAATCAGGTGTCTTCCATTCTTTCCATGAGTTGTCATATTGATCCCATTGTGATATTGACTCCAATGTACATAACCCTTTTGAATTCATCTACCTCCTTATCCTTTGAACTTCAAGGTGGGTGGATAAAGGAGGATTGCCCATTATACTATTGTTCCATATATTTATGTCTCTACCATCACCTGACAATCTTGATGTATTATCCTTGATGGGAGGTAGGACCTTTTTTATGAGTTTCCACATTTGGGTGCAGGGCCTAATTGGGTTTTTCCTTGAAAGAAAGGAGAAACAAGAGTAATTCATGTATTTGGATTCCAGTACCTACTTCCACCAGAGGTTGTCCCTAGTGATGAATCTCCAAGCTATTTTTGTTCCTAAGGCTAAGTTTATCAATCCCTAAATTTTGATTGAGAGTCCTCCTTTCTCGTAGGGAGATGTGAATTGTTCCCATTTTATGAGACTGAAATTTTTGTCTCTAATTTACCTCCATGACAAAGGAAGCTGCTTATGGTTAATTCAATTTTCTTGTGCACAATTTTTGGGGCTTGAATTATTACAAATTGGTAGAGGGGAAGAGCTGTCAGGATTGATTTTATTAGTGTAAATCTACCAGCTAGATTAAGATAGATCATTCCCCAAGTTTGTATTTTCTTTTTCATTTTCTCTATATAGCTTGTCCACAGTTATTCTCTCAAATTTTCTTTTGACACTAGTAATCCCAAATATAGGAAATGGTTCCATTGTGCTTAGAGGCGGATCTCAAGGATTTGTGAAATTCTTTGGAGGGTGCATTCCATCCATATATTCTGTTCTTTTTGTTATTGAGTAAACATTGATATGCTTCCATAAACTTGTCAAACACTTTTTGAATCTTCGTGCCATTATACAAGAAGCTCCTCCCATTAGAAGAATTTCATATGTGAAGAGGGAGTGGTTTATAATTTTATTTCTAGAGCTTATTGAGAGGTCTGTTAAGGTATAGTTTCTTTTTCAGTGCTCAAGGTTTCTGCTCAGCAAATCTTCCATTAATATATAGAGGAAGGGAGACAACAGGCAACCTTGTATCAATCCCCGAGAGATTTTAAAATACTCACACGGCCTTCCATTGATGAGAGGGGCTATCTGTTATGAAACCAGCTCAAGAAAAGATAGAAAAGATAGATCAACGCCTTAGAATTTAGCCTCTTCGAGGGGGAAACCTCCTTTACATTACATAAATGAACAATTCTTGGATGATACAAATGACAAAACCTCCTTTCTATATATAGGAGTCTAAGGAGTCACAATATAATCCAGCTGACCTAACAATAATATTATAAAGCCACAAAAATAACAATAGAGGGATTCTATGGGGCACAGAAATAACAATATGGGGGTAATAGGGGCACAACAATATAAATAAGGGGTATAACTACAATAGTAATGGGGTAATCACTAGTATTATAGGGACCCAACATGCCCCTCTCCTTCAAAAAAGTGTTGTCCTCAACGCTTGAGTAGTTCTAGATACTTCTGCATAAAATTCTCATCCTCCCATGTGGAATCTTCAGCGGATAAGTTCTTCCACTTGATAAGATACTCTGAAATTGATCGATTTCGTAGCTGTCGAGTTCTTGTTTCTGTGACTGCTTCCGGTTCCAATATAATTTTTCCTTCCTCGTCAAGTTCTGGCAATATTGTTTGAATTGGGAGCTTGTCACCTATAACCTTCTTTAAACATGAAACATGGAAAACTGGGTGCAATCGAGAAGCTGCAGGAAGCTCCAATTTGTATGCCATAGTACCAATCTTTTGCAACACCTTGTACGGACCATAATACTTTGGTGATAATTTATTATCCTTCTTAGCTTGCTTTAGGGACATTTGCTTATATGGTTGTAGCCGTAGGAATACCCAATCACCTACATCAAAACTTCTTTCACTGCGATGTTGATCTGCCTGTTGTTTCATTCTATTTTGTGCCAACACGAGGTTATCCTTTAAGAGTTGGAGGACTTGTTGTTGATGTTCGATGTGATGTTCCACTGCCTGAACCTTAGAATTTTCTCTTAAATATGATGTGATGGATGGTGGTTGATACCCATAAAGTGCCATAAATGGGGTCATTTTTGTTGCTGTATGGAAGGAAGTGTTATACCACCATTCAGCCAGAGGCAACCATTTGACCCATTGTGTCTGTTTATCAGATACAAAGCAACGAAGATATCCTTCCAAACATTTGTTTACTATCTCAGTTTTCCCATCAGATTGAGGATGATAAGATGAGCTATGAGCTAACTGAGTACCAAGACAAGAAAATAATTCTGTCCAAAAATTTCCAGTGAAAATGGGATCTCTGTCACTTACAATAATCTTTGGGTTTCCATGTAGCTTTTGAACTGTTTCCATAAATGCAGTAGAAACTGTACTGGCTTTAAATGGATGTGATAATGCACAAAAGTGTGCATACTTGGTAAGTCTGTCAACTACCACCATGATGACACTCTTTCCCTCAGACTTGGGTAAACCTGTGATAAAATCCATTGAAACCTCCTCCCAACGTTGGCTTGGAATGGATAAAGGTTGTAATAGACCCGGTGTCTTAATTGTTTCAACTTTATTTTGCTGGCAAACCAAACATTCCGCCACAAACTTTTGAATATCTGATTTAAGGCCATCCCAAAAAAATTCCTTCTTAACCCTGTGGTAAGTTTTTAAAAATCCTGAGTGCCCTCCTAAGGGAGAAGTGTGCAATTCCATAAGAATCTTTTGTTTTAGCTGGGAATTCTTACAGAGGTATAAGCGATCTTTGTACCATAACGAATCATTTTTCCAGCTAAATGTATCAGAAGTACTGGAATCTTGTTGTAGCTTTCGAATAAGTGCCCACACTTCTTCGTCATTCTTCCATTCCTCCCTTGCTTCGTTTATCCAATCTGGTTGGATAATAGAAATGGCACACAACAATGCTTCCACATCCTCATCCTTTCTTGAGAGTGCATCTGCCACCACATTTTGCTTCCCTTTTTTGTAGATGATTTCAAAGTCATAACCCAACATCTTTGTGACCCACTTTTGTTGCTCTTCAGAGGATAATCTTTGTTCTAAAAAGTATTTAAGGCTATCATGATCCGTTTTTACCTTGAAGTGTCTTCCCATTAGGTAGGGTCGCCATTTCTTAAGTGCATGGAGTATTGCCAACATTTCCTTCTCATAAATAGCTTTGCTTAAAAACTTTCCCTTGATTGGACGACTTTCAAAAGCAATGGGTCTTTCATCTTGCATTAGAACAGCACCAATTCCATTTCCTGAAGCATCACATTCCACAATAAAGGTTTTTGTGAAGTCCGGTGTAGCTAAGACCGGTGCTTGGCACATTGCCTCTTTAAGATGTTCAAAGGCCTTTGTTGCTTCTGGAGTCCATGAAAATGAATCTTTCTTCAATAATGTTGTTAGAGGTGCTGCTATTCTCCCATAATTCTTAACAAACTTGCGATAATACCCTGTCAACCCAAGAAATCCTCGCAGATGCTTTATGGATGTGGGGATTTTCCATTCCTTAATGGCTTTAATTTTGCTAGGGTCTACCTTAACTCCTTCATGAGATACAATATGACCCAAATATTCCACCTCCTGGACTCCAAAGAAACATTTGGATCTTTTTGCATATAATTGTTTCTCCTCCAATAGTTGTAGCACCCTGTCAACATGTTCAACATGATCCTTCCAAGACTTGCTGTAGATTAGTATATCATCAAAAAATACTAACACAAATTTTCTAAGGAATGGTTTGAAAATTGAATTCATCAAACCTTGAAATGTTGAAGGTGCATTGGTAAGGCCAAAAGGCATGACCAAAAATTCATAATGACCCTCATGAGTTCTAAATGCCGTTTTCGGAATGTCTTCAATCTTCATTCTGATTTGATGATATCCCGAACGAAGATCCAACTTGGTGAAGTAAATTGATCCATGCAATTCATCCAGTAATTCATCAATAGCAGGAATGGGGAACTTATCTTTAATAGTGAGCTTGTTGAGCTCCCTATAATCCGGACACATGCGCCATGATCCATCCTTCTTGTGCACCAATACTACTGGAGCTGAGAAAGAACTTTGACTCGGTTGAATTATACCAGCCTCTAGCATTTCTGCAACCATACGTTCAATTTCACTTTTTTGGACATAGGGATATCTGTACGGCCTGATGTTTGGAGGAACACTTCCTGGAATCAGATGAATAGCATGATCATGATCACGCATAGGTGGGAGACCCTTGGGAGTCTCAAATACCTTGGAATGATTGTCCAGGACTTTTTGGAGATCTGGAGAAATAGATGATTCCAATGTGGAAACATCTAGCGAAATAATTGTGCAATTACACCTCTTTGCTCCTTTTTTAGAAGCTTTGTCATACCATTAGAGCTGATTATCTTTCCTGGTTTCCCTGCAATACCCCTTAATTCAACTTCCTTTCCTTTCGTAGAAAATTTGATGAAAAGTTCTTGAAAATTAAAAGCTATTGTACCCAAGGATTGTAGCCATTGGACTCCTAGTACAACATCAGCACCTCCCATTGGAATGGAAAGCATTGGGCTAGTCAATACATATTCTCCCATGGATAGCTTGATATTATGGCACTTTCCAGAGCAATTTATTGTTCCTCCATTTGCAATCATCACTTGACACTCTGGTGCTGGATATAGGAAGCAATTCAATTCTTTTGCTACCCTACAATGAATAAAATTGTGGGTGCTTCCTGAATCAATCAACACTATTACCTTTTTCTTCTTGATTTGTCCTTCTATCTTGATGGTTTGAGGAGTGGTAATTCCTGCCAATGCATTACAAGATATGGTCGGATTTATTTGTTCTTCATCTAGGCTTTGTTCCTGGAGTATATCTTCTTCTTTTGACCTTTCTTGCTCCTTTTCTTCTTCCTCTTCACAATCTATGTAGAATAATTTCTTCTCAGCACACTTATGACCTTTAGTGTATTTGCTATCACAACTGTAACAAAGCCCTTTTGCTCTTTTTTCTTCCAATTGTTGTGGTGTCAACCTTATAGGTTGTGGAAGACTAGGGGCAACAACACTTCCGTCTTTATAGTTGTGAGTGGTATGCTTCCTGGTTGCCATAATTTTGCTTTCCATTTTTCTTGCTAACCTGAATGCCTTCTCTAATGAATCAGGTTCCCAAAGGCGAACATCATGTTGGATATTATCCTTTAAAGACCCTATGAACACATCAATCCTATGCTCCTCTGGAATATCTTTTACCCTTATGTTCAATTTTTGGAACTCCTCAATGTGCTCCATTACTGAACCCTTTTGTTTGAGACTTATCAATTGGCTAAAAAAAGTGTTGCTTTTTGTATCTTCATAATGTGCTATCAATTCTTCCGTAAAAATTGCCCAAGTGATAAATTGTTTACGAGAACAAAGCCATTGATACCATACAAACTGATTTGGTTCCAAATATACAGTTTCCATACGTACCTTTTGTGCGTTTTGCACATTATTGAGATCGAAGAATTGCTCCATCTGTAATATCCATGTGGCGGGATCCTTGCCATCAAACTTCCTCATATCGATTTTTGGAATATGGTGATTCTTCGATCCAACATTACGTCTATGGAATCATGATTAACATTTCTTTTGTTCTCATCATGAGTTTCCTTTACTACCTTGTCATTAGTGACCCTTTCTTGTAGCAACTTCTTCAATTCTTCCATGTCTGTCTTCAAATCTATCTTCAAATCTGCCATGTCTCTCTTCAAATCTGTCTTCGACTCATCCATCTTAGCTTCCATGCCCTGTATCTTAGATTCCACGCCATTTACCTTAGATTCCACGCCACTTATCTTAGCTTCCACGCCATTTATCTTAGCATCTGTTAAATTTTGTGAGCGTGACATTTGTTGCACTTGTTCTTGTAATTTTGATATATCATGTAGCATTTCTTCCTCTTCTTCATGAGTCATGCTAGAGCTTTCAGGTTCCTTACTAGGTGTTTGCATTTTCTTTCCTTGGGGCATCAGTTACCGATAATAATGCTTTACTATGCCCTTTGAATTCCGTTAAACCAAGCTTACACAAAAATTTAAAAAAAAACTACACACCTTTTTTCACTTTATAGAAGCCTGATATTGAATCTGATGTATCTCTGTAATTTCGGATCATCTAGTTTTGAAATTGCTACCTGTAGTAGCCTTCTACGTCCTCTTTCCAATGCCACAAGTCTGAGCCAAATTGGATTCTCCAAGGAAGAGTTATGTGAAATCTCCCACAGTGACTTTCTTCTAGACTGGTTCAGTAGAGCGAACTTGTACGACATGCCACGAGTCACTGTTTCAACCTTTGAATCTGAAACACACACACAAGAAACTACAGTCCGTCCTCTTTCTGTACCTTCTTACGAAATTTCAATCCGATCCCCAGAGAGAAAGTTATGACGATTTTCCCCAGGTCACCTGTTTTGAATGTAATTCAGGAGTCTGCAAAAAGACCAACTTCCTCAGATCATATCTCCGCAAATATCACGCGAAAAGCTCTGAAATTCGGACCCAAGGTTCAGCGCGATTTCTTCTCAAATGGGTTTTTTTTTGCGACTTTTGAAACGTCACAGAAAAAAAGTTATAGCGAAAATGCCACGATGACCTGTTTGGAGCAGCGAAACCCTAGAATCCAAAGCTCTGATACCAAATGTTATGAAACCAGCTCAAGAAAAGATAGAAAAGATAGATCAACACCTTAGAATTCAGCCTCTTCGAGGGGGCAACCTCCTTTACATTACATAAATGAAAAATTCTTGGATGATACAAATGACAAAACCTCCTTTCTATATATAGGAGTCTAAGGAGTCACAATATAATCCAGCCGACCTAACAATAATATTATAAAGCCACAAGCCCCAAGAGTTAGCTCAATCGGTCAAATCAAGTGCCTCGCCAATGGGAGGTCACAGGGTCAAATTCTGAAAGCTCTTGGGGTTAGGTCAGTAAATAGGCCGAGGGGTGTTGATGCCCTTCGGGTGGCGTCCACTCAGTGTTTAAAAACCCTGGACGTAGCGGCTACCCACTGACCCAGGTATCTGTGAACCAGTAAGTGAAAAAAAAAAATATTATAAAGCCACAAAAATAACAATAGAGGGATTCTATGGGGCACAGAAATAACAATATGGGGGTAATAGGGGCACAACAATATAAATAAGGGGTATAACTACAATAGTAATGGGGTAATCACTAGTATTATAGGGACCCAACACTATCCATTGGCTGAAAATACATGCATTTATAATTTCTATAAGCTTGATAGAGAAGCCAAATTTATTAAGGACAACTGATAAGAAAGGGAGATTGACTCTATTGAAAGCATTTGCCATGTCAAGTTTTATAATGAAGACATGCCATTGTCTTGTTAAACTGGAGTGCATTGCATCTTGAATGATCATGATTTTATCCACGATCTGTATTTTAGGAACAAAACCACCTTGGTTTTCTAAGATTAAGTTGGTTAGGAGAGGTTTCACACGATTGGCTGGGATTTTGGTGATGATTTTATATGATGAGCTGCATAAATAGATAGGCTGGAAGCGATTGAAAGTTGAGAGTATTGCTTCTTTTGGGATGAGGGCTAGGAAGGTCAAGTTTGTGTAACCTCCCAACTTCTTTTTCGAGAAGACATTTCTGATCATTCTTATTAGATATTTTTTTATGATAGGCTAATAGGAGCAGTAGAAAGCTATTGAAAAACCGTCTGGTCCTAGTGCTTTATCGGGCTGGAGGCTCCACATAGCTGCTTGAACCTCACTTTCTTCAACCTCTTTCAAGAGTTCTGAATTTGTTTCTTCATTTATCCTCTTAGGAATGTGCTTTGTGAAGCTCTTGAAATCTGGATTTACTTGCTCAACTGTTAATAATTTTTTGAAATGGTTGTATGCTTATTTTTTAAGTGCCTCTTGCCCTTTGATATCTTGGTCTCCTTCACCTTTTATTGTGTCAATCTGATTTACAATTCTTCTCATCTTTTTTATGTTATGGAAGAATACAATATTTTTATCCCCAACCTGAATCCAAAGATTTCTGGATTTGAGCCTCCATTCTTCTTCCTCTTTCCTGTTGTTTCTATAGATTTCCCAGCGTAGATCTTTCTCCTTCAATTGATTCTCTTTTGTGTCTTCCTTGCCTTCTATCTTTTCCTAAACTATTTCCATTTCTCTCTGCAATTCTTCCTTTCTTTTCTGTGGTTCCTTGTGATTATTTTTTGCCCAAATTTTTAGACTATTCTTAACACTTTTTAATTTTGTTTCCCACACATAGCTTGGCGAGCTTGTGATATTTAGAGTCCAAGTTGCTGCCATAATTTGATTAACTTATTCTTTGCTATTCCATAAAGGGTTGTATCAAAATAAGAGGGGGCCCAAGTTTTCGATTGTCCCTAAGCTGATAGCCACTGGTTTATGATCAGAGGCCGTAGAGGGAATGATTTCTAAAGATACAAAGTTGAATTCTAATATGATACTGTTTTGTATTAAAATTCGGTCAAGTCTCTCTTTTATATTACTTTTCCCAATCCTTTTATTTTTCCAACCGTATTTCCCATTCTTTGGGGGGTGTCCATTAGTTTGTGACATTCTATTATACTTTCGAGGGAGTCTCGAGAAGGTTTTGCATGAAAAATACCTCCTAATTTCTCCTCAACATTCAGAACCAAGTTTAAATCACTCCTACTATAAGCCTCTTTTTTTTTTAATCTTGCAGTAGGTTTTCTTTGAGGGATTTCCAACATGAATCTTTATCTCTGTAGTGATTTGGTGCATACACATTAGTAAATGAAAATTTGTAGACCAAATAATGTATTTCTTAATTTTGTTTTGATCCAATGTTGATTTATTTGTTTCTTTTGTACTTCCCATTTATCCTTCATCCACATAGTGCATATTCCTCCCAATTCCCTAGTTGCTTGGAGTACTGAGCCATCGTAATTCCTTAGTTTTTGAATCATTTTTCCCATTTCCTGTTCATTGATTTTGGTCTCTTGGATCATGAATATATCGGTTTTTTCCATTGTTATGAGGTATTTTGTTGCATTGAATTTCGTAGGGTATCTTAGGCCTCTACAATTCCAGGAGACCAAATTCATTACTTGCTTCCTGTGCTTTTTTAAAGGAAAGAGTCCATTAGTTGTTATGTTCCCATTTCCATTTCCTTTGCTGCTGCTTCGTCCCTTATTTACTTATTGGCCTTTCTTCCTTGTCGTTTTTGGAGGTCTGAAGAGAGGAGGGGTTCTCTAGACTGGTTTCTTGTGAGGATTCTTTCAAAGGAAGGGGGGGGTGCTAAGAGGGAGGTTGGGGGAAGAGAAGAGGGAAAATAGAGGAAGGGAGGATGGGCCAAATGGGGAGGAGAGGGGGGATGAAGAAGGATTAGCAACAAGAGGTTCTTGAGAAGAAAGAGGATGATCGAGGGAAGAGTTGAGAGGTACAAAGGGATTGGAGTCAAGGAGGGGATTAGATGAGAGGGGTTACACAATAGATGAATGTGTTAGGGGAGCACTCGAGGGGAGAGGAGTTGATGAGGAGGGGGCTGGTGGGGCAGATGTTTTATCGCGATCTTATTTTTTTTACTAGTTTCCATTTTGTTTCATGAGCTTCTAGATTCTTCAAGTTCTTGTTTTTTTGGACATCTATTAGCGAAACGATCATTCTCGTGAAATACCTTGCATTTGAATGGGATCTTCTCATAGTCTAATTGCTGAATGTGCATCCAGCTATCCACCTTGATCTTTATTGCTTCCGGGAGTCCTTTTCCTAGGTTGACTTCAATGTAGATCCTTGTGCAAGCATGCATATTCTCCTTTGGTTCACTTATGTGGATGTATTTTCCCACTACATTTCCTATTGCTTTTATCGACTCATCTCCCTAGCAATGAAGGGGGAGGTGAGGAAGATGGACCCAGACTGGAACAACGCTTGGGACATCTAGCTCAAGGTCAAATTCTAGCATCCACCTGTTTAGATATAGACCCCTTGTATCCATGAAATAAGGCCCATTCCTAAATATCAGATCTCTGTCCTCTTTCGTTTCAAAATGGAAGGTGAAATATCTTCTACCACATAATTGAATGGAGATTTTCCCATGGGTTGAATGAGACTAGTTCCTTTCAACCCATTTTTGCACAGATTTTGGAGAAGGCCAAAGGCTAGTAAATTGACCCACCAAGCCTCTTTCTGATAATGAGAGAGCAACTCAACGGGGCAAGGAGGGAGGTAGAACAATTTCAGGGATATCTTCAAGCTTTTTTACGAATTTGGAGACAACAAGTATGGTTCGAGGAGGTCCTAATGAAGATATGAGACTGGCGAACGCTGAAGCAAACTCTTCTGGAGGGTGCTGAGTCATAAGATGTGGTTCAGGAGGAGGAACCCCTACCGGAACAGACTCTGGAGGGGCCATGGCTACGGCGGGAGGCCAAGGCTACGAGGAGTGAAGCAATTCAACTAAGACATCAGAGTGCGAAAAATAAGATATGCCCCTTCATGAATCTACTGGAACCTAGTGCCTAGTGAATTTTTTTCAGCCAATAATTTTGTTTTCGAGAGGATCTTGACACGAAAATAGCTCCATTTTTTATTATTATTTACTTCAACGGGGATTTAAACCTTTAATATCATAGTTTACATAATTATAATACGGTAATCACCAAATAAGCTATGCCATAAATATTTTATATAAATAATAATTGTCAAAAACATTTATTTCTCTTTTAAAAAGATTTAACGTATAATAATATGTATTCCCTCTCTTAAACAAAATAATGAGAATATAGATACTTTTATATATAATTATTTATTTTATTATATAAAAAATAATGTTAAGAATATGTGTTTCCTTTATAAATAGATCCAAAGTTTGATAATATATGTTTCCTCTTTCAACATCAAGTAGTTAGGAAAAAACATATATATGTATATAATTATTTATTTTATTGCATAGAAAATTGTTATCAAGAACATGCGTTTTCTTTTTTCATTGGATTGACTCCAATAGTAATTTAAACATTGAATATCACACTTTATAAAATACTTCATAACATGGCGACCACCAATTAAATTATGACATAAACATGTTTTATATACAATATAGTTGTCAAAAACATTTATGTTTAAAATATATGTTTCTTCTCTTAAACAAAATAATAAAAAAATAAATCTAGATATATTTTTACATATAATTATTTATTTTATTACATAAAAAATAGTTGTCAAAAATATGTGTTTCCTTTATAAATGGATCTAATGTTTAACAATATATATTTTCTTCTAAAAGAAAGTAGTTGAAAAAAAATACATATATGTATACATTTATTTATTTTATTAGATAGAGGAGGAGCGACCGAAGCTCAACGAACCAGGCCTCTCGAAGCTCTGGCGTCCATGGCCTTGACCAATCGCTGATAGGCAGGTATAATCGACAGTCCAATGCATGCTTGTCGCTCCCTTTAGCCTTTTACACGCTGAAAGTCATCCATGCATACCTACCTTCTGTCGTGCCGATACCTACTGGTTGTTGTCTAAAACCTTTCATGTTGACAGACTCGTATCTTAGTCCAGTTTGCTTTTTACCCGGTTCAAAGGAAAGGGAGTATAGTTTTTTTTTTTCTCTTTGGTTGGTCTCACCCAGTCTTTCTATTGTTCCTGTCATGGATTCCATTTCTCTGGTTATCATCCACCTGGTTTTCGTTGATGCTGGTGGATTTCACGCTCTCCCCTCGGTACGCGCCTGGTAAGAGGTCAGTAAATTAATTTATCTCTATAATCCTATACAGTTTCTTACGTTTTTTATGTTTATGCGTTTTCTATGTATTCGTTAAGATATATAGCATGGCTTCTGAAATTTAGTGATGGTTTAGTCTGGGGATACTACGATGAATTATTTTTATAGCTCTGGTCCTTTACAAGTTAATTCTTGAATTAATCCCTCCCAACCTGGTTGAGTTTAAGTGGAACTGGGTATGTTTTTTTCCTTGTTCTGGTCTGGTTTTCCAAAATGCTTTCGGCATTTTTTCTAAAATTGAAGAAATCCATAGTATTTTACAAACCGTGCTCTGGCATTCAGTTTAGAATAGGAGCATGGTGGTGCATTTGTTGATATTTATTGCTCCTGCTTAGTTTGCCAAGAATCCTCTTCCAGTTAGATGTTCTTTATCTCATTCTCTGAATGACCTGAAGCACATTCGAACCAGTGCCAGTAATGGCTTCCTCCATTGGATGCCCAGATTGCGGGATCGGAAAATTTTCTCCAAGACCAGAAATCCCGTAATCTATCTCCGGAATGGAAATTCAAATTTCATTGAGATCTGGATTGTGTCCTTTATATGATGTTATTGTACATGAGTGTACAGTCAATCTAGGAACATCCCTCTTTAGTCAAATTGTCGATGCGCTATCGTCACCCCTAGTTATGGTCCTTGGCTAAAAGTTGGTTTATAAATCTGCGCCCGCCTTGATTTTTGGAGCCATCCTTCTGGAGTCTTCTTAGCACTGGTCCCAAAGTCTGATCTGATCCATCCTCACTTAATTCCCCTCAATTGGCATTTATCTCATCCAGGTGTTATGTTCAAAAATGGATCAAAGGATGATTAATTTCTTGTACAATACTGATCTGGAATCTAATTAGGACCCCGAGGGCTATTCTACCTAGGAGAGGTTTTTCTGGAGTTGAATGGACGGTGGGTCGGATGCATCAGCCATGGAGGCCATGGTCCGAGCCACTATTCTGGCTAAAAAGGCATGAGAGGCTACCACGTTGTCTGCCGGGTGGCAAACCACCCTGGACGACATGATTGTCAAACCTTCATGGCAAGATGCTGATTGGGAGAGGGATGGGCTCCACTCAATTCATCCATCTCGAAAAGCATATAGCAAAGAGGAGTCCCACCTGAAGGATAAGTTTCTGCGCGATCATGCGAATCATTACAATAAAGCCAGGAACCCTGTCAAAACCACCACCCCCGCCCCCCCACCTTCTGCTATCAATTTGGACAGTTCTCATCTTTCTGATAGAATTGAAAGCCTTCAGGATCTCACCTTGGTGGGCAGATGGCATTTTCCGGAAATGGACGATGCCGCGATGAGAAAATGGCTTGAGGACCGATGGAAACCTCTGATCAATTATACCCCCATCATCTCTATCCTCATGAAAGAGTGGTATTGTTTTCATTTCCTGAAGGCCTGTGACTTAGAAAATGTCTTGAAGGGTCCTTGGGTTTTTAGAAGAAGTTTTTTAGCTCTTTACAGGTGGTATATTGGATTCGACCCGTTAAAAAATACTCCATAAAATAATTTGATTTCGGTTAAACTCCCAAATCTCCCTCTGGAGATGTGGTCCATGGAATCTCTCGCTGTAATAGGCAACTCCCTTGGTAGATTTGTTTATGTTGACCCATGGTGTCTTGGAGAAAAAGACAAAAGAATAGCATGGATTCTCATTGAGAAGGCATATAGGGGAGGTTTTCTAGATCATATCAAGATCACTTAGAGGCACCTAAAAATTAAACAAAGGCTGGATTTTTGGGGCATCCCCTTCAGGTGCTCTACATGCCACAAAAATAGTCATTTAATTAAAAATTGCAGGCAGCATGCAGCCCCAAAACCAAGGTTGTTTCATCGTAGACCCCGGATAGTTTCTCCCATACCCTCTAAAAAGAATATCTCTTCACCTACAGCCAACTTATCAACGACCGAACTTGTGGATGATTGGGCCCTTAAAAATTTGGAACCCACTCTGTCCCCGCAGTTGTTGTCTCAGGATTTTTCTATTGGGCCTGAATCCAAACTAGATTCCTCTCCAAAGGCTACCTGTTCCACTATTAACAAGGCTACGTCTATCTTCTGTTCGCCCATTCCAGAACCAAGGGATGAAAAAGTTGTTCCTTCTCTTGCGCCCATTCAGTTTAAGGACTTCATCATCGGCTCCCACCCCATAGTGATATCATCTTCATCCCCGACGCCGGACAAGAGTCATCTTCTTTCCTCAAAAGGCAAAGAGCCTTTGGTGGCGGCCACCCCATTCAATATCATCTCCAGTTAATATGTGTGACAGTGATTTAGATTTTTTACTTAGTAGAAAATCTCTTGATCTGGAGCCTCTGACCATTCACAAACCGAATAACCCTGCTTCTTCATTCATAAGTCCAAATTCTGTAAGGAATATTATAGTAAGAAAGAAACACAATGGAGGGAGCAGACATTTTAGGGGGAGGACAATTGTTTCAGAAAGCGGAGTAAGGAATTTATCCCTGGTCGATGTTCCCATATATGATATGATTGAATCACAACCTCTTAGGGCAAGCATGGCTGGTGACTCATCCAAATGACCTTTATTATATCTATTAATATTAGGGGTCTAGGCGCAGACCCAAAATTCTTGGCGCTAAAGGACATTTTTCACATAGCTCGGCCAAAAATTATTTTAATCCAAGAAACCATGCACAGCAGTCAGGTGTCCATATCTTACTTTAGGAAAATGCTTCCTTCATGGTATATGGTTGCCTCAGAGGCAAGAGGCCTGTCAGGGGGGCTGGCAGTTTTATGGGATCCTGAATGGATCAGAGCCAAAGCCTACAAGTGTTTTGCTGGTATTCTTATCTCGGCATTTATCAGAGGTCAAAGATTCCAAATTAATATTTTGAACACCTATGCGCCTTATAAGAACAGAATCCCTTTCTGGGAAAAATTGTTTGCCTCGGAAATTTTTGATATTGAATCTCTGATGATTGCAGGCGATCTAAATGTAACTTTAAGCACTGACGAATGCTGGGGTAACTGCAGAAAAAGAGACTTGCTTGCTGACCATATTAAGTTTGAACTTCTAAATAGAAATCTTGGGGATATTGTTCCTTTGAAAATGATGCCTACTTGGGATAACGGAAGGTTAGGAGAGGCGTATATTGCTAAAAGGATTGATCGATTCATAATGCATGTTAGCATCATAGACAAAATGGGCATGCCTATCTCGTCCATTGGGAGTGCTTTTACATCAGATCACAGGCCAATTTTCCTCAGCTGGCAGGAGAAGGGTTTCAGAAAGGGTTACCCCTTCAAATTCAATAGAACATGGTTAGAGGATCCAGATTTCAATAAAATCATTTCAAATGCATGGAAGGATTTATCCGCAAGTGATTTGTCCCCCCAATTTATGACGTTTAGAGACAAGATGTATGTTTTGAGAAAGGTGGCAAAAGAGTGGCAATATGATAAAAGAAAAAGGGACAGACAGGCGCTTCAAGAAATACAGAGGGAGCTGGACATGATATTAATGTCTATGGATGCAAATTTTTTTCCTCTTAGCATGAAATGTCATATAAAAGATCTGGAAAGGAAAAAACAAATTCTTTTGAAACAGGAGGAGGCCTCATGGAGGCTCAAAAGCAGGGCAATATGGCTGAAGGATGGTGACAGAAACACTAAGTTCTTTCATAAATTTGCAAACTCCAGGCGCAAAAAAAACACCATATGGAGAATTAGTGATGGAAAGGGTGGTTTTTTCGTCTCTCAACATGATATATCGAAGGAAGCTGTAAGGCATTTCAAAAACCAGTACAAAAGAAGGGAAGTCTGTGATTTTTAGGACATTCTATGGGGTATTGAATTGGCTCCACAAATGTTTGATGATGAGAAAAATGAGAACCTATTTCAGCCAATCACAGAGGAGGAGCTCCTTGGAGTTTTGAAGGCTTTCAAAAGGGATAAATGCCCAGGCCCGGACGGTTGGACCATAGAATTTTTTACTCATTTTTTTGATATCATCAAGAAAGACTTGCTGAGGATGGTTGAAGCATCTCGAATCTCTGGAAATATTCATCAGATCACAACATCCACACAGATTGCTCTAATCCCAAAAAAGGCAGAAGCATAATCCTTCCAATATTTTAGGCCGATCTCATTATGCAATATATCCTTCAAAATTATCACTAAAATTATTGCTGAAAGAATGAAAACGACTTTGGCCACCTTTCTTTTCAAAGACCAACATGCTTTTTTAAAGGGGCGTAATATTTTGGATGCAGTTGCAATTACTCAAGAAAGTCTTTTTTCAATGATATCAAGAAAATCAGATGTGGCCATTCTAAAAATTGACTTACAAAGAGCCTACGATTTTTTAGATTTGGGGTTCATTAGATGTTTTCTGGCAAAGATCGGCCTAAAATCAAACTCGATTAGCTGGATTATGTCATGTGTCGAAAATGTACACTATGCGGTCATCATAAATGGAATGCCTTCTCCTTTCTTTCCAGCGAAAAGGGGTCTTCGTCAGGGGTGCCCCCTTTCTCCTCTTCTATTTATATTGGCAATGAACTCTCTCAACCTCCAAATAAACAAAGCAGTGTCCGAAAATAGGTGCAGGCCTGTCAAGATTTGCAAGGACAATCATATCTCTCACAACCTCTTTGTTGATGATGTGCTCATTTTTTATATGCTTTGTAGAGTTTCATGGATATGCCTCAACGATATTCTTAATAGATTCCAAAGAGCTACTGGGTTACAAATTAATAGAGCAAAATCTACCCTTTTCCACAATGATACCAACATGGAAATGGTGAATTGGATCTCTGAGCTGTTTGGAATAGAGTCGAGATCGCTCAAGGAGGGTTTGAAATATCTGGGATTTCAGCTGAAGGCCAAGGGCTATTCCAAAGCAAATTGGAATGGGTGATAGAAAGATATTACAAAAAGGTTTCGGCGTGGGAATACAAGACTCTTTCCTTGGCAGGTAGAATTATTTTAACTCAGGCGGTCTTAGCGCAATTAGCTATTTACTGGGCTCATATTTTCTTCCTTCCAACAAGTATCATACAAAAAATGAACAGAGTTTCTACAAATTTTATTTGGGGCGGTAAATCTAAACAGAGGAAATTCCATCTTTCCAAAATGGAAAATATCTCTCTACCAAAGAATCTTGGCGGTTGGGGCCTGTTAGACTTGCGGAATTTTGGTAAAGCGCTACTATTCAAAACGCTGTGGCGGGGTATTTATGGTGATGGGCCATGGAGTATCATTATTAAAAAGAAATACATGAAAGGTAAAGATTTGGAATTTTGGTACAGGAACGGATCAATTGGAGCCAAACAAGGATCTGCTATTTGGCTCAGTCTCTGCAAAGTTGAGCAATACTTCTTAAAGAATCTGAGATGGAGTCTTTATTCCGGCAACAGAATTTTAATTGGAATTGACCCCATTATGGGTGGGCGGGAATGCTTATCCATCCCTGAAAGCCTCTTGTTCTTCTTTTACAGAAATGGCATTTTTACGTGGGACAAATTAATATCAGTTTGGCATGGCCCAATTCCCTTATGGAAAGAAGCCCATGATCTTCATCTGTCAGAACCTCTGGTTTCCGTATGGAATTCTGTGAAGGATGCTCTTCGTAGTTACGGTTTCCATCGCTCAGGGACTGCAGATCATCTTATTTGGATTGTGCCAAATGCAAAGCTGTCGGCTCGTGTTAAAGACATTTACTCTGATATGATTAAATTAAAGGCATCTAGTTCCTGTTCTATATATCCTTTGATCCTCTGGAAGTCGGGATGCCCTCTTAAAATGATTCTCTTCTCGTGGCTGGTCTTCCACAACAGAAATTTGACTTGGGAAAATTTGAGGAAAAGGAACTGGCACGGACCGAGTAGATGTTCTATGTGCGAATCAGCGGAGGAATCCAATTATCACATGTTCTTCCAATGCAATTCTTCTCTGCAAATCTGGTATGAATTGTCTCTGCTTTATGGTTTCCCTCATGTTGTTTTTGTTTCAATCCAGGCAGCTTTTGAATGGTGGTGCGCTCAAAGAGAATCATGGAGATCTCTTATCATCATTGTCCTATGGTGTGCATGGAAATGGAGGAACGACAAAACCTTCAAAGACTCAAAGGACTCCCTAAAGTCTATCTTGCATCATATTATCTCCATCTATGATTCAGTGCCATTAAAACAGCCCAAAATGAAAAAAGGTCGCATGAAAGAGAAAGAATGTCCTCTCAACAGAGTTCCTTGTGCTTTTTTTGATGGGGTTGAGCAACATAACATTTGTGGCTGCGGAGTCCACATTATTATGGACGAGAAGCTACAATACTTTATTTCATGGAACGGTGGGAAAGGCACTAATAGTTTGGCTGAGGCGAGGGCTCTAGCAGGCCTGCTTGCTTTCTGTGTGTTTTTTGATATTCAGGATATTTCAATTTATGGCGACTCAAAAACAATGATTGATCATGTAAAGGGTGCCTGCCACATTAGTAGTCCTCATTTGACTGGGTGGATGGACAGGATTATGTTTTTCTGGGGGCGCATGAGAGATTGCTCCATTCACCACATCTTCCATTCCCAAAACTTCCAAGCTGATTGTCTGTCAAAGAAGGGGCTGATTTTAGATTCTGGCTCATGGTCCATGATGGTTATTGATGGAGAGTTCTCCTGCTTCATCCAGGCTTCTCTATTCATGGGTTTTGAGTCTCTTTGGTTTTTAATACAGTGTCATTCTCTTCATCTTCTCTGCTTCTTTTAGTATATATCATGTCTTCTAGCTGTCCTTATACACTATCTCTTTTTTTAATATGTGTCTAGTCATCTGATGCTCTTTTATCTGAAGATTGTTAGCTCTGATTATGGACTGATGATGTTGGCTTCCGTGTCCTTTGGGAAGTCCTATTCCTACAGGTTTTTTGTCTCATATATTTCGGTCTGCTGGCTATTTTTGAGCCTTTTTTGTACCATATGATCTTTTATATTGACTCAATATAATACTATGATGCTTTTTTCTCTCTGAAAAAACAATATGTATGTATTTTTTATTAAGAAAGAATATAGTATAGATACTTGTCTAAATTTTAATAATCAAATCTTTACATAAAAAGGTTTATTGTCTTTAAAACAAAGGAATCTTATACCTAATTTAATATATAATTTAATTATAATTTTACTTTTTTAAATAAATGTAATGTTTAATAATATGCATTTCTTCTTTAAAAAATAGTTAGAATATATATGTAGAACATGTGTTTTCTTTTTTAAGTGGATTTAATATTTAACAATATGTATTTTTTTAAGAGAAAGAATCAAATATAGATACTTCTCTATATTTTAATAATCAAATCTTTACATAAAAATTCCTTATCTTTCAAACACTACATAATTTAATAATTAATATATAATTTTGATTATAACTTTTTTAAAATAAATTTAATATTTAATAATATGCATTTCTTCTTAAAAAAATAATTAATATTAATATTAATATTATCTAAAAATAGTTGTCAAAAATATATCTCCTTTATAAATGAATCTCATATTTATATATATATAATTTTTTTTTTCTCAAAAGAAATAGAATATTTATAAATTTATAAATTTTAGTCATTAACGAGATTTCTTACCCCAAAATAAAGAAATTTTATATATCAATTTAACAAATAGTTTGACTATAGTTTTAGAATTACATTATTATTATTTAATTCTTTTAATATAATATATAACTTATTCTTCTATAATATTTTGTTCATACTAAATTATAAAATACTATTGCTTACCAATTCTACCATTTCTTCTAAATTAATAACAAGTGTAATATGCAGCATGGTTGCTAATGATGTCTCTTATATAAAAAATAATTGATAGCTACTGTAAATTAATTTAAATGGTTATAAGGTTAAAACCCTCCAAAACCATTTATAAATAAAATATGTTACATAGTAATCATAAACCCCCATTTTAGGTAGCTTTGCATTTATAATTTTTCTTATACTTAAATTGTTATACATTAATTATACAAAATATGTTACAGAGTAATTATAAACCCTAGTTTAAGGTATCTACCTATGTATCTAGCTATAAAGTATGCTGCAGAGTAATCATAAATCCCAATTTAAGCCTTGAGATTTATAATTTTTCTTACAGTTAAATTGTTAAATATTAATTATACACCATATATTACATAGTAATCATAAACCCTAGTTTAAGGTAGACTTGAAATTTATAACTTTGATGATTAATGTTGAATAAAATAAGAATATGAAGTTTTTGATTCATTAACTAAGACTTAGATTAATTTAAATTATTATTATTATTATAATAAATAAACAACTAAAATTGTATATAGACAAATTAAATTAGATAGTTATTTGGTGTAAAAGTGCAAGAGAATGATATATAATGAGTAGAGTATACGACATAATTAAATAAAGTAAGTTATAAAAATTTGTTTGAATAAATCATCTTTAATTTTAAAGATGTATAGTTTAATGTAAATTGTAAAATATTTAATTTTAAATAATAAATAAAAATCCTTTTGACAATTAAAATATAAAAAACAAAAAACAAAAAATATAAATAAATCAAAATTAACATGTATATAAATAAATCAAAATTAACATGTGCTTAAATAATATAAAAATTAACTTTTTTTTAATAAAATAAAATTTTATAAAAACCTATAAGAAAAGAAAACTTAAAAAATTATAAATAAATAATAATGTTGCTTCCACTTAAAAATTATAAATAAATAATAATGTTGCTTCCACTTAAGCAATAAAGCATCAGCTTCAAAATTACAAAATTATTAAAAACTATTTTTTATGATTTTGCGTTGACATAAAAAAACATGTAATTTATATTATGGAAAATTTAATTTTGTTTTAATATTTAAGTGATATAATTAATTGAGCAAATGACAAACCTTTTTTTATATAAATTATATTTTTAAAAATATAAATTAAATTAGTATTAAAAAATCCAGCTCATTAACATTACAATTCCAATATTCCTGTCTTATCTAACATAAAGACACGTATGATTCCCTTGCAAAACATTAACATCACCTCTGATATCATTACTATAATCACCATTTGACAAACGATAATCCCTTGAATTAAAATCCATAGAATGTATTAATATTTGTTTTGTGAGAATATATTAATATATCAATAATTTAGACTATAAATATATATCATTTAATATATTTATGTCCACAATACTTTATAGCTATAAAATTTAATGATTAAAATGTATTTGACAACATCTTCGAGATCAGTTAAAGTTAAAAATATTCAAAGCAACTGCAAATATAATATTATTATTTATGGTAAGATTTAGTTCATTTCAAGGCTTCTCCAATGAGAAAAAATAATTGAGCGTTCCCCACTTTTAGGTTAATATTTTAGAAATCTCCAAATAATTTGTCTCATTCTACGAACATGTCATTAATGGAAAATAATAATAATTTAGTCCAGAATCTGATGTGGTGTGACTGTGTCATTTATTGATGACAGTGCCTGCAAGTGTCACATTAATTTCTTTAATGGAAAATAATAATAATTTAGTCCAGAACCTGATGTGGTGTGACTGTGTCATCATTTATTGATGACAGTGCCTGCAACTGTCACATTAATTTTTTTTATTGGTTTTTTCTAGACACTTGGTGTTTTGAGATTTTTTTAGTTTTAATTTTTAAATAATTTTTAATTTTGATAAATAGATGTTAACTTATAAAATTAATTAAATCAAAGATTTTTATTATTTGAAAATGGAGTTGTTTTTAGTGTGATTTTTTGGAAGTTTTTAGGGTGGCTTTTCCTAGTGTAATTTCTCTAAAATTTGGCACGAATTTATTGAAATCACAAGTTTGATGGGTAATCCTGTGCAAGCACAGTGCCCTAAGGGTTTTCCAAGGTGTTGAATCCATATATATAGTAAAAAAACTAATTTAAATAATACAAATCAAGAATTCACCTCAAATTTTTCCCTAATCACTTAAATAAATTAATTAAAAAAGAATTAAATATATTAATAACCAAAGAATAATATATAAATAAAATAAAATGGAATTACATTCTAATATGTAATATATTATAATACATATTAGGAAGAAAATTGGTTACTATAATTATAATATTATTTTTTATTACCTTTTAGCTTTTATATAGCCGTTTTTATATAGTCGTTGATGGTCAACCTAGTCAACCTAGCCACCGTTGGGAAGATCTGCTCTCCCTATTTAATATGCAACCATGATCTGACTCCTCAACTTGTCTTGGTTCGAAACGCGACGACAAAAATTTTCTACATATAATTTATGACAAAACTCTTTTTATAACTCCTTTAAAAATTAGAAATTTAAATTTTAAAAATTTAATTTAATTTCGATATAAATAAATTTAATATTTAATTTCGCAACAAATTATGCAAATAATTTTTAATTTAATAAATTAATTAAAAATCAATCCATTGCCAAATAATTCTACTTACTGCAAATATAATTAATTAAATCAAAGCAATTTGGTGGCCATATTCAAAGTAGTAGTTCGTTTTGGGTTCAAGTATATTACCTTTGGTATACTAATAATCTCAATAATGAAGTCACTTGCAAAAGTTCCATGCAACGAAGGTCTTATAAATTAGTTTTTTTTAAATAGCATAACAAAGACAAATAACCATCTAAGAAAGTGACATATATCTTCTTCCACTTTTTACCAATTATTGTGATGAATTACATACATCATTCTTTCCTTATAGTCCCTAGGATTTATAATTTTGTGGATTGGATTTGACAAGGCTGTGACTTACTAAAAAGTAATATGTATTACATCACTGTATTTAGTCGAGTGGTTTTGGTTAAAATTTTTACTATGGAGGTCAACTTATCTTTCCATCATAGAATTTTTTACATTTTTATTATCATGTTTTATTGGTATATCAATGGCCATGTATATTATTTTTTAATGGAGCTTTCTTTATTATGCTCATTTTTATGCATTCATTGTCATCCATGCCTATAAGTTGGTAGTTGTATTATTTTATTAGCTTCCATGCTTATAAGTTGGTAGTTATATTATTTTATTAGCTTTCTTATTTATGCATTAATTGTTAGTTGAAATTAGTTAAAAAGTTAATTTTAGTGTATTTTTTAAGACTTTTATGTGAAATCTTGATTTACTGAGTTTTTTACTATATATGGATTAAGCACCTTGAAAAACCCTTAGGGCACTTGGATGGTGCAAGGTTTACCCATCAAACTGTGAAATTTTTTGAGGTGAAATCTTGATTTACTGAGTTTTTACTATATATATGGATTAAGCATCTTGAAAAACCCCTAGGGCACTTGGATGGTGCAAGGTTTACCCATCAAACTTGTGATTTCAATAAATTCTGCTAGATTTTAGAGAAATTAGACCAAAAATTCACCGAAAACTTCCAAAAAGTCGTACTAAAGGCAACTCGTTAGTTAATAGCATATAAAGATATAGCAAACAAAATTACTCGGTTAGTTAATAGCATATAAAGATTTAGCAAACAAAATTACCAATTTAACGAGAAGTGTAACCTCAAAACAAGAGCACTAGCTCAAAAACCTTTTTTTGCATAGAAAAACAAGGGAAAACACACAGAAAATTAAAAGTGCTGATGTTGCATTAACACTTTTTTTTGGGTTAAAATTCCAGAGAAAATTTAACGACATTAAAAACTATTTTTTTATGCAATAAACATGACAAAACAACTCGAAATGAAAATTATTGATGCAACTTATGCCGCATCAATACTCCTTTTTATTGATTGGGTTAAAATTACAATATTTTTTAACAATGACATTAAAAACTAAAATTTTTGTGCAATTATAAACATGAAAAAACACCCCGAAAAATGTTGATGTTGCATCAACTTTTTTGTTGTTCTTAAAATTCCAATGGATTTCAAACGACTCTAAAAAAACTAAAAATTCTAAGAATTTTCAACCATAGCGGTAAAGATAATTATCATGACTCTTAAAACTTTAAAATTTTGACATTTTTCAACCATGTTGTTAAAAGATAAAACACAACACAACGAATCCACAAAAGCTTAAAATTTCATATTTTTCAACCATGAAATTAAAACCAAATATCATCACTGTAAAAAGCCTTAAATTTTCAACATATTTTGAGACCAAATATCACGACTTAAAAAAACTTTAAAATGAATACCTAAATAAAAGAGTCATTATACCAAATGCTAAAAGTATAGCTCTCTTATAATCTTACTCTAAGAAAACTTGACACATTGCAACGAAAACTTAAAAATCAACCATCAATTGATATGTAGTGGGGGCAGACTTGACTCATTCTAATGAAACTTACGATCAACAAATTGAGACATAGTGGAGGTGGACTTAACCCATTGTAATGAAAACTTAAAAATCAACTATCAATTTGACACAGTGGAGTCATTTTTCTAATTGAGCATGGACACAAATACAACCCCTTCAACCTAGAAAAGGTAAAAAAATTAAATAAATAGTTAAATACATTAGAAAACAAAAAAAAAAACTAAAAAAAAGTTACAAAACTTATACTTAGTAAAAAAATAAATTAAACTAAACTAAAACATTAAGAAAGTTAAAAAATAAAAAATAAATTAAAAACAAACATAAATATAATTATTAAAAAAACAAAAAAAAAACCAAAATTCAAGTTAAAAAGAAATAACACACAAAATTGAAAAATTCAAATTAAAAAGATTTAAAAAAATATTAAAAATAAAAAAACAACATTCTTTTTATATATATATATATATATATTCAAAGTTAAAGAGCTTTCTATTATAGAAAATATACAATAGTTAATCATTGTGGTATTCAAGCCATAAACCCTTATATTTTTCCTTGAGATCACAAAGGGCGTGAGACCAAAATACATTAAAAAATGTCAAAAGGAGTTGTTGGTTGTAGTCTGATGGCCAAATGATGCACATGTAACATAGAAACTGACATTAGAGAGAATACATAACTATTGGCATAATACACCAGAAAAAATGACAAAACTATAAGGAAACAAAGTTAGAACACCTGCTCAAGGTAGCTGCTTCACCTCAAGTTCCTCTTCCTCAATGGGCACAAGGCCATAGTATTCACCATCCCCATGCTAAGGGATTTGATTAGGCTTGAGATAATTTTAGACTCTTGGACGTTTAGGAGGAGGAACTGACATAGATGGAAGATATTATGGAGGAGGCGTTGACGAGGATGGAGGGCCAGCATCGAGAGGTGCTAACTAGGATGGTATATCAACAGTTGCACCTAACAAAGGCAAAGGTGATGCTAATAGAGATGATAGGTACAAGTTGATGCTGGGGGAGTTGTCCATGTCACTAAGAGCTACCTTGAGATCCATTTTGAAGTGAACCAAGTTGAGAAAGTGAGCCTCCATCACAAGCATGTTCTCCTCATGGTCCCTGAGGTCTCAACCTAGGATGTTCCTTAGAGCCCAGGCGTGATCATCCATGAAGCGAAGCTTGATAGCCTCAAGGTCAACAACCTATGTCAATATCATCATGGAATACTAGGATCAAAATTTCTAATTCCCATGCCATGTCATGGGGAGAGTGAAGGCCTGCCCCAACCTTGGCCTCCACGGTGAGGGCATCCTCGTTCATGAACCGACAAACTAGAGGGTGTGGAATTATAGATAGCAGAGGGAATGATCTCACGGGTGATAGGAATAGTGAGCATGCCAGTAACATAGGGAAATTATGAGCATGCGGGGACGAGAGGGAAGGAGCGTGCATTCAACAAAAGGAATGAACTTGGAGGCCAAATAAGGAATAAACATGGAGACAATGGCAGTGACTTGTAAACTATGTCAGGCTTAGCTCTAGAATAGGGAAAAGCTTCGCCTGTAGAAGAGGATCAGGCATTCTCTAGAGCTTTCCCTGCCATGTTTTATAACTGCATATCCAATTGAAAGACTCTCCAAGTGTACCAAGGTAGTAAATTCTCTGTAGCTACAGGGTGGCCACCTTAATATCAAGCTTGGATGCTTTAAAGGGTCATTAGCTGGAATGTCATGTGAATGCCGCTAAAGTATCATCTTAATGTTCATGGGTGCTCAGAGGATACGTCGTGGAGAGTGATGTCACTCGCAAGCCGGGGAAAAAAGGTTAAATAATTAAATTAAAATATATAAAAAATAAAAATATTATAGAAATTTGTAATAATAATAATAATAATAATAACACATATACACACATATATATTTGCATTACCCCTAGCCGACTCCAACCTCCCTTTTGGTGGCCCTTAATTTATATTTTAAATAATTAAATTTTTATTAATATATATATATATATATATATATATATATATATAGTGTTGCAAACATTCCAATTTTATTGTTATAAAATCATGAAATTGTGATTTTTTTTTTGCCAAGATGATGTTTTTTACCAATATTTTTGTGGTATCTTCATTTTGTCAATGTTTGCTGACCAATATTTTTCCGATTTTTATGATATTTTCATTTTTCGGGTCTCTTGCTGATTTTATCCCAATGTTGATGTTTGCAACATTGGTTTTTTATTATTTTTTAATTTTTAAAAATATATATTATTAAATTTGTTTTTTGTTATTTATTTATTTTAATTATGTTGATTTTATTTTTTTTCCTCTAGTTTGTTTTGTATTTCATTTATTTTTCAATTGTTTTATATTTTTATTTAAACAATGTTTTTAATTTTTGATATATATATATATATATATATATATATATATATATATATATATATATATATATATATATATGTTGCTGATGATGGTGGTGGTGGTGGTTAATGTCCACTGAGACCAAAATTTGGTCTATCAGACCTAAAGAAAAGAATTATTTAGTTTGATTTAAGATTTTATTCCTACGCTCAAAAAGCTTGGAGAGAAACCTCCCGAGTTCACTGTATTTTGACAACGTAAAAGGCTAGGAAGGTCAGTATTGCAACAAAGATTTTGAAACTGAGATCTAATGTGGTTGTACACGGGGCACTCTAAGAGGAAGTGATTTTCATCCTCGATGTTCATATTCTCACAGAGATGGTAGATCCTTTCCATCCATGGTGTTTTAGGAATTGCCCAACAACCCGTTTCACTATGGAGCTCATAAGAGTTTGTTCTAATCTTGGCTATATTATTTTTCTCCTTTGAACTAGATAAAATAGAGAGATACTTTTGATATTCTAGGGTGGGGTTGATGACCTCCTTATAATATCTTAATTTTCTTTTAGCTGCTAAATCTTTCTCACACCACATTTTTTCTTTGAACTTAGAAGTAACAATATTTTTAATGTTATTAATGTTTTGCAATGCAACATTCTCGTTGATCTCCCAATGGTTTAACCAGGCCCTGGTGTCTTTATACCAACCTCGTTTGAGCTTTAGGTGGTTTTGGCTGGAATTTAAAGCTAGCTTAGGAAGTCTATGGTCTCTTATGTTATTGAATTTGTGCTTGTACAACAGAAGCCTAGTCATAGCTAAGCTCTCGATAAGGGAAAGACCCACTTCTATAAGGAGAATAGGATAGGGTGTGTTGCTTTTAATTTTGAGGTTATACGTTATAAAATGCTTCTGGATTTGCTCAATCTTGCTCCAGGATTCTCTAGAGATGCTACAACCCCAAACCTCACATCCATGTAAGATAACCAGAGTGACTAAAGTTTCAAAGAGGAATTTCTTTCTATCCCACATTACGAGGTTTGCCATTTTACAATTATTTTCAAGACCAAAATAAGCTTTCCAACCCCCATTAATCCTTTTCTCAATGCTGTAGCTCCAGTTGAGCTTGTCATGAATATCAATTCCTAGGTACTTGTAGGAAGACACTTTCTCCAAGTTACTATTATCATACATAAAATTAGCATAAGTGTCCTTCTTGGATTTGATAATCATAACTTTTGTTTTGCCAGTGTTAACAATCATACCCATGGTAGAGCAGAAATCCTTAAGAAGTATAAGTTGCTTATCAAGATTAGATGGGCACCTTGCGAGAAGAACAATATCGTCAGTGTAGAGAAGAAGGATGATGACTATCCCAGCTAAGATCGTGCCAGCACATCCTGCTTCCTCTAAACAACCTTCTAGCTTATCGATGTAAATGCCAAATAGGGTAGGGGAGAGGGGGCAACCTTGTTTAACTCCGATATTACACTTAATATCTTTCGACCACCCCTCATTGTTCTTTAACTTGGCAATTACATTCTCGTATAACCTTATAGCGATAGCTCTCAACTCAAAAGGAACCTTTAGCTATTCTAATCTGTTCCAAAGGTTGTTTCTAGGAATGGTATTGAAAGCCTTTCTAAAGTCCACAAAGTAACAAAAGGGATTGGATTTATCATTGCGACATTCCTCCACAATGATCTTAAGCATAACAAGGTGGTCTGTTGTTGAGTGTTGCTTTCTAAAACCCGCTTGGCCTTTAGCCCGCTTATCTTCACTTTCAAGCCATATGCTCAACTTCCTTTCCAAAATAATACCATATAACTTAGCTAGGAGAGGGCTGATCATAATTGTCCGATAATTAGAGGGGTTATTTGTATCCCCACTTTTAAAAATAGAGATAATGAGGCTTTGAGTCCATGGTTTAGGGAACCCTTGCTTGACCGCTTGATTGAAAAGCTTGTGAATGTGGGGGATGAGGACAGGACCTCCAATTTTTAAGATTTATGCCTGGTAACCTTCAATGTGCTTAGATTTTCCATTAGCCAAACGATTAACCCCAAAATCAATGTCTTCTAATGAGAAAACTTCTTTCATTGTGAGCAGGGTTTCAAAGTTATCCATGACATTTGGAGATTCATAAAGCTTTTTAAGATAAGAATTCCAGTCGTGTAAAGCAATTTTATTATTATATTTAGTTTTCCTAGTTAGAATCTACCTCCAGAATTTCTTAGGAGCTACCTTAGAGAGGTGTAAAAGATTCTCTTGTCTTTTCTGAATATACTGCCTTTTTTTCCTTCTAGTTAGGGCTTTTTATATTTTTATTTGGCCAATTTTAAAAGATTCATCAACAACTTCCTTAATTGCTCTCCTCGCACTTTTACAATCTTTGTCATACCATGGGTTGGTTTTGCTATTTCTTTTATTACTTGAAACTTCAATTGAGAACTTGTTAATAGAATACGAGAGGGTTGTAGTAAAATTACAATAGAGATCTTCTATGTTGTCTATACTAGATAAAGGAAGCAAATTAGTTTTTAATTCATTTAGAAAGAGATCTTTGACAACATCTTCGAGATCAGTTAAAGTTAAAAATATCCAAAGCAACTGCAAATATTATTATTTATGATAAGATTTAGTTCAATCGGTCATTTTCAAGGCTTCTCCAATGAGAAAAAGAATTGAACATTCCCTACTTGTAAGTTAATATTTTAGAAAGCTCCAAATAATTTGTCTCATTCTACGATCATGTCATTAATGGAAAATAATAATAATTTAGTCCAGAACCTGATGTGGTGTGACTGTGTCATCATTTGTGTCATCATTTATTGATGACAGTGGCTGCAACTGTCACAATAATTTTTTTATTGTTTTTTCTAGACACTTGGTGTTTTGAGATTTTTTTAGTTTTAATTTTTAAATAATTTTTAATTTTGATAAATAGATGTTAACCTATAAAATTAATCAAATCAAAGATTTTTACCATTTAAAAATGGATTTGTTTTTAATGAGATTTTTTGGAAGTTTTAACAATCGTTTTTTTTCCGGTGTAATTTCTCTAAAATTTGACATGAATTTATTGAAATCATAAGTTTGATGGGTAATCCTGTGCAATCGAAGTGCCCTAGGGGTTTTCCAGGGTGCTGAATCCATATATACAGTCAAAAAACTAATTTAAATAATACAAATCAAGATTTCACCTCAAATTTTTCCACCAGATTCCAACACCGGAAAGTCCAAACTAATTTAAATAATATAAATCAAGGTTTCACCTCAAATTTTTCCACCGACACCGAAGAGTCCAAAAAATTACACTAAAAACAACTCCGTTAAAAATTAGAAATTATAATTTTAAAATTTTAATTTAATTTCAATATAAATAAATTTAATATTTAATTTTACAAAAAAATTATTAAATTTTACAAATAATTTTTAAAATTTAATAAATTAATAAAAAATCAATTCATTGTGAATTAATTCTACTTACCGCAAATATAATTAATTAAATCAAAGCAATTTGGTGGCCATATTCAAAGTAGTGGTTCGTTTTGGGCTCTTTGTGGGTCTGATGGATGTGTATGGGTTGTGATTTTCTCGCGGCGGAGTCAGTGTTTAGTACTATTGGTGGGTAGTAAATTGCTCTTTATGGGAAGCGCTTATCTTTTACCTTCTACAGTTACACGAGTGGTGTGTTAAGTGGATTTGAATTCTTTTTGAACAGCACATTTATTCTGCTCTGTGTCCGAGTCTATTTTTGGTCTGCCGAAATCCACAATGTATTTCTTTTGAGTGTTTTGAGGTTTGGTTGTAGGGTTCGGGACTTGTACCTCTGGTCCGTTAATAATTATTGTAGGTTTTTATCTTTGGTCTACAACTCACCGAGGATTGATGTATTCTATGTATTTTAATTGCTGTTTAATGAAATAGAAGATCTTACTCCTGCTTTAACAAAAAAAAAGTAATTCTTTTTGGGTTCAAATATATTACCTTTGGTAAGCGAATAATCTCAATAATGAAGTCACTTGCAAAAAGTTCCATGCAACGAAGGTCTTATAAAATAGGTTTTTTAAATAGCATAACAAAGACAAATAACCATCTAAGAAAGTGACGTATATCTTCTTCCACTTTTTACCAATCATTGTGATGAATTACATACATCATTCTTTCCTTACCGTCCCTAGGATTTACCATGATTATTTATAATTTTGTGGATTGGATTTGACAAGGTTGTGACTCACTGAAAAGTAATATGTATTACATCACTGTACTTAGACTCGAATGATTTTGGTTAAAATTTTTACTATGGAGGTCAACTTATCTTTCCATCATAGAATTTTTTACATTTTTATTGTCATGTTTTATTGGTATATCAATGGCCATGTATATTATTTTTTAATGGAGCTTTCTTATTATGCTCATTTTTATGCATTCATTGTCATCCATGCCGGTAGTTATATTATTTTAATAGCTTTCTTATTTATGCATCAATTGTCATTTATGTTTGGTTGAAGTTAGTTAAAAAGTTATTTTTAGTGTATTTTTTTAGACTTGAAATCTTGATTTACTGAGTTTTTTACTATATATATATGGATTAAGCACTTTGAAAAACTTAGGGCACTTGGATTGTGCAAGGTTTACCTATCAAACTGCGGAAACATTTGATGTGAAATCTTGATTTACTGAGTTTTTTACTATATATGGATTAAGCACCTTGAAAAACCCCTAGGGCACCTGGATTGTGTAGGGTTTACCCATCGAACTTGTGATTTCAATAAATTCCTGCTAGATTTTAGAGAAATTAGATCTGAAAAGCCCACCGGAAAAACTTCCAAAAAATCGTACCTAAAGACAACTCGGTTAGTTAATAGCATATACAGATTTAGTAAACAAAATTACCAATTTAATGAGAATTGTAACATCAAAATGAGAGCACTAGCTCAAAACCCTTATTTTTGCACCAAAAAACAAGGAAAACCACACCGAAAATTAAAAGTGTTGATGCTGCATCAACACTTTTTTTGGGGGTTAAAATTCCAGAAAAATTTAACAACGACATTAAAAACTATTTTTTTGTGCAATAAACATGACAAAACAACTCAAAATGAAAAATTATTGATGCAACTTGATGCCGCATCAATACTCCTTTTTGTTGATTGGGTTAAAATTCCAATATTTTTTAACAATGACATTAAAAACTAAATTTTTTGTGCAATTATAAACATGAAAAAACACCTTGAAATAAAAAAAAGTTGATGTTGCATCAATTTTTTTGTTGTTGTTAAAATTCCAAAGGATTTCAACGATAGAATTAAAGATAAAATCACAACTTAAAAAAACTAAAAATTCTAAAATTTTCAACCATAGTGGTAAAGATAATTATCATGACTCTTAAAACTTTAAAATTTTGACATTTTTCAATCATGGCGTTAAAGATAAACACAATGACTCCCAAAAAGCTTGAAATTTCATATTTTTCAACCATGAAATTAAAACCAAATATCATCACTAAAAAAACCTTAAATTTTCAACATATTTTGAGACCAAATATGACCACTATAAAAAACTTTAAAATGAATACCTAGATAAAAGAGTCATTATACCAAATGCTAAAAGTATAGCTTTCTTATAATTTACTCTAAGACAACTTAATACATTGCAATGAAAACTTAAAAATCAACCATCAATTGACATGTAGTGGGGGCAAACTTAACCCATTCTAATGAAACTTAAAAAACAACCATCAAATTGACACATAGTGAAGGTAGACTTAACCCCTTGTAATGAAAACTTAAATCAACTATCAATTTGACACAGTGGAGTGGAGTCACATTGCTAATTGAACATGGACACAAATACAACCCCTACAACCTAAAAAGAGGTAAAAAAAAATTCAATAAATAGATAAACAAGTAAAAATTAGAAAACACAACAAAAATAAAAAAACTAAAAAAAAGAGTTAAAAAACTTATACTTAGTAAAAAAAAAAAATTAAATTAAACTTAGGAAAGCTAAAAAAAAAATCAAACATAAGTATAATTATTAAAAAAACCCAAAATTCAAGTTTAAAAAAAATAACACAAAAAGTGGAAAAGTTCAAATATAAAAAGATTTAAAAAAAAATATTAAAAAAGAAAAAATCTAAAAATTTTATTAAAATAAATATTAAAAATTAGAAAATTTAAAAAATATTGAAACAAACATTCTTACACACACACATATATATATTCTCAAAGTTATAGAAAAAATGTGGTGTGAGAAAGATTTAGCGGCTAAAAGAAAATTAAGTTATTATAAGAAGGTCATCAACCCCACCCTAGAAGATCAAAAGTATCTGTCTATTTTAACTAGCTCAAAGAAGAAAATTAATATAGCAAAGATTAGAACGAATTATCATGAGCTCCATAGTGAAACAGGTTGTTGGGCAGTTCCTAAAACACCATGGATGGAAAGGATCTGCCATATATGTGAGAATAGGAACATCGAGGATGAAAACCACTTCCTCTTAGAGTGCCCCACGTACAACCACATTAGATCTCAGTTTCACAATCTTTGTTACAATACTGACCTTCCTAGCCTTTTACAATGTCAAAATTATAGTGAGCTCGGGAGGCTTGTCCCCAAGCTTTTTGAGCATAGGAATAAAATCTTAAATCAAAATAAATAATTTGTTTCTTTAGGTCCGATAGACCAATGTCTGGTCTCAACGGACGTTAACCATCATCATCATCATAGAAAATATACAATAGTTAATCATTGTGGTATTCAAGCCATAAACCCTCGTATTTTTCCTTGAGTTCATAAAGGGCATGAGACCAAAATACACCAAAAAAATGTCAAAGAGTTGGCTGGAGTCCAATGGCCAAATGATGAACATGTAACATAGAAACTGGCATTAGAGAGAACACATAACTATTGGCATTATACACCAGAAAAATGACAAAACTATAAGGAAACAAAGTTGGAACACCTACTCAAGGTAGTTGCTTCACCTCAGGTTCCTCTTCCTCAATGGGCACAGGGCCATAGTAGTCACCATGCCCATGCTAAGAGATTTGATTAGGTTTGAGATAATTTTAGACTCGTGGACGCTTAGGAGGAGGAACTGACATAGATGGAAGATATTATGGAGGAGGCGTTGACGAGGATGGAGGGCCAGCATCAAGAGGTGCTAACTAGGATGGTATATCAATAGTTGTACCTAACGAAGGCAAAGGCGATGCTAATAGAGATGATAGGTACAAGTTGATGCTAGGGGAGTTGGCCATGTCACTGAGAGCTACCTTGAGATCCATTCTGAAGTGAACCAAGTTGAGAATGTGAGCCTCCATCACAAGCATGTTCTCCTCATGGTCCCTCAGGTCTCAACCTAGGACGTTCCTCAGAGCCCAGGGGTGATCATCCATGAAGCGAAGCTCGATAGCCTCAAGGTCAACAACCTGTCGTCGGTATCATCATGGAATACTAGGATAAAAATTTCTAATTCCTATGCCATTCCATGGGGGGAGTGAAGGTCTGCCCCTACCTTGGCCTCCACGGTGAGGGCATCCTCGTTCATGAACTGACAAACTAAAGGGGGTGGAATTATAGATAGTAGAGTGAATGATCTCACGGGTGAGAGGAATAGTGAGCATGCCAGTAACATAGGGAAATTATGAGCATGTGGGGACAAGAGGGAAGGTGCATGCATTCAACAAAAGGAATGAAATTGGAGGCCAGATAAGGAATAAACATGGAGACAATGGCAGTGACTTGCAAACTATGTTAGGCTTAGCTCTGGAACAGGGAAAAGCTTTGCCTGTAGAAGAGGATTAGGCATGCTCTAAAGCTTTCCCTGCCATGTTTTATAACTGCATATCCAATTGAAAGACTCTCTAGGTGTGCTAAGGTAGTAAATTCTTTGCAGCTACAAGGTGGCCACCTTAATATCAAGCTTGGATGCTTGAAAGGGTTGTTAGCTAGAATGTCATTTGAACGCCGCCATAGTATCATCTCAATGTTCATGGGTTTGTTAGCATGAGTGCTAGGAGGGTACGTTGTGGAGAGTGATGTCACCCGCAAGCTGGGAAAAAAAGGTTAAATAATTAAATAAAAATATATTAAAAAATAAAAATATTATAGAACTTTGTAAAATAATAATAATAATAATAACAACAACAACAACAACAACACACATATATTTGGATTACCCCTAGCCGACTCCAACCTCCTTCTTGGTGGCCCTTAATTTATATTTTATATATATGTATAATAGTGTTGCAAACGTTCCCATTTTATTGTTATAAAATCACGAAATCATGATTTTTTTTTGGGCCAAAATGATGTTTTTACCAATATTTTTGTGGTATCTTCATTTTGTTAATGTTTGCCGACCAATATTTTTCCAATTTTTATGATATTTTCATTTTTCGGATCTCTTTCTGATTTTATCCCAATGTTGATGTTTATGACATTGGTTATTGGTTTTTTTTTTTTTTTTTTAATATTTTTTTACAATTTTATTATTATTATTAAATTTGTTTTTTGTTATTTATTTATTTTAATTATGTCGATTTTTTTTTTCCTACTTTGTTTTGTATTTCATTTATTTTTCAATTGTTTTATCTTTTTATTTAAACAATGTTTATATATATATATATATATATATATATATATATATAATTAATTTTAAATTTTGATAATTGATTAATATTTGTTTTTCTATTTTTTAAATAATTATTGTTTTTAACTAGTTTATAATGTTTTAATTTTTTTTTTCAAATTTATTATTATTATTATTATTTTTTAAAAGTTTGTTTTTAATTTCATTGTTTTAACAATTTATTTCTATTTTGTTATTTTGGTTTTTATTGTTAAAAATGTTTTTTATTTTTATTTTTAATCATTTATTTATATTTATATTTTTACTTAAAAATTTAAGTGAATCATTATTTTTGGAAAGAAAAATTCAAATATTATCATCTTTGAACATAAAATTCATAAAAAAATCATGAAAATTGCTATTTTTTCAACTTTTTCTCTTTATTTTTTTCCATAAAGATCTTTTAATTGGCATGTCATTTTTAATGAAAAGGTCTTGAAATCTATATTTTTTTTACTTATAACTATATGCAAAATGTGTAATTTTTTGTGCAGTGTTTAAAATTATTATTTTTTTAGTGACATTTTTTATGTATATTGAAATATAAAAATTCCCAACTTCAAATTATTAATTTTATTATTATTTTAAACCTTTGCAAAAAAAATTGAATATTACATTACAAAAAACATTGCAAAAAAACACAATAAACACAAACTTGAAAAACCCTTAAAAACAAACATTTAAGAAAGAAAAGAAAAAAAAGAAGATGACAACTTGAAAAATGGTTAAATAACCAACATTTATAAAAAAAATGAACATAATTAAGACATAAGAATATTTAAAGTGTCAAAAATATGCATCCCCACCCCACCCACCACCCAAAAAAAATGTTGATGTTGCATCAATGCTTTTCAAAATCAACATGAAAATCACTAACATTTAAAAAAATTATCCATAATTAGTACATAAGAAAATTTAAAGTGTCAAAGGTAAGCCGAAAAAAAGGGTTTATGTGCCATTAACAATTTTCAAAATTGGCATGAAAAACACCAACATTTAACAAAAATTCTCATACTCAATAGATAAGAAAATTTGAAGTGTCAAAAATATGCTAAAAAAGGGGTTGATGTTGCATCAACACTTTTCAAAATCAACATGAAAAACATGATCTTTTGCAACCTCTAAAAATTTGAGAACTTGGTACGATTCTCATTAAGTTGTTAATTTTGTTTTCTACATATGTGTCACAAAGTCAATATATTTTTGTTTCATTCTCTACAAGACACAAGATCACCTGGTGCAGATTAAGATCATAATATGAATATCTCTCAAGCTCTTAATATGAATACATATGTAGATTCTTGTGAAACAATCATCAGATGAAGCATTTACCTTTGAAATGGATCCCTTGTCTCTTCGTGTATCTATTTTAGTTATCTTAGGTTCCTATATGTTATAGCCTTATTTCCACCTTAGTTGTAAATTTGAGAGAAGCATTCACCTACTAGGCTATGATATCAATTTTTGGCCTTGGGAAACCAAACTAGTAGCTTTATTGCTCCTTGCACAATGGAAAGGAGTGGTGCATCATCTTTTGTTAGTCCACAAGAAGCAATGATCCTTGATGCTACTTATATTCACATAGTGATGGCCTATTTAAGCTTCTAAACTTGCTCATTCACGAGGATATCACTTTGAGAAAGTTTGAGTTTCCTCTTCTAAAGATCTTAATATTGATTTCATGATTTCTTCTTCGTTTCATATTGTTGATTATATATATTGAATGGATCTCAATTATCTTGAGTAGTTTAGGTTAGAGCTAGTAATTCTCTAATCATATATTTGCTTGGAAAGGTAGATTTGAGGTTTCTTGTTTTATGTGCAAGGTACATATGCTTGGAGTGGGAGCAAGATCTTCTACACCAACATCAATTAAGATTACCAACAAGCTTTAGGATCAAGGTACACTAGCTACTTTCCCATTTTCCTTTCTTGAATGTAAAAGAAATTAAGGGATTAGATCTAGGAATAAATTTATGAATGGTATATCATTGTTCTATCACATATATTGGAAATTTGGTGGAGGAACTCACATGTCCACATGATGAATTTTCCTCATAATAATATAATGTGATCAATGTTTTCTTCATTCCATGTTTGAGAATAGTGCATGCAGTTTTGCAGGTATAAAATCCATTAAAGACAAATAAGTAGGTGAAAGTGGTAACCATTGTAACACTCCCTTCAACCCCCTTGGATTAATCCAGGATGAATGGTAGGTGTTACTTTTAACTTACCTGACCTCCATGGTTTCATTATGAAGATGGGATTGTAAAAATCCTTCTTTCCCAAAGTTAACATAATTAACATTGGATAACACCATCACATCCAACTTTTCAAGAGATTTCTGATGATAATTTTTATTTTTTATTTTTTATTTTATTATTATTATTATTTTTTTTTTATCTCGATCGGATATCTAGATCAAAAGTTATACCCATTCAAAGTTTGGTCATTTAATCCCTGCAACATATGCAAGGACCTACCATGTGGCACCCACATGGAAACCCCACCTCACCCTGGTGGTTCCACGTCACTCATGTGCCAATGTGGATATGGCTAAATCCACGTGGTATCTACCACATCACCTAGCCCATAGGCCCCACAAGTCTATCCTTTTGTGTATAAACCATTATTCCCATTAATGTGTTTTGGTGCAATTCAGGTGTCCCAAGGATTATCACATAAAAACATGTTCATATCCCCATATCCTTAGATGCATATGAATCACCCACAACATCTGATGTCATGTTTAATCAATGCATTTGACCCTTAAGACATATACGTCACCCCTGGATATCTACTAAATAGACATGTCAATATGAGCCTCCTTGGATTTAGCCAATACTAGTCTCACTCTAGATTTCATATGAAATATGGCTTGAGACCAAAATCCGACTTCAATGCCTCGAGCCCCCAACATGGGCCCCACCTCAGATGTCCTCAACTTAACCCTTCTAGTGGATATATTTGGCCTTATCAGTATCTATTTGTCTCTCGACTTTGTAACAACAATCCTCTTGGATATCTAGATTCCCAAATATGTCTAGATCAATTGAATTATATCTAACCTGGATACTCTCAGATACAAGTGTGTTTCCTACATAATTTAGACTTAGAAGATTTCAAGGGTTTCTTCAGCATTTTAGAGCCAAGGTTCTACTAAGGGCTTGATTTGCCAAAACTCCTAGATTCACAGTAATGCATCCCAATGTCCGGAACAACCAATCCAAGTGCTATCCATAGGCATTTAACACCCACAAAGATTTGAAATTTCCTATTAATAGGAATTATAACAAGTTAATCCATGATTATCAACACTTTATGATTTCAACTACAACATTCACCAGATCCTTCCACATAATCTATCTAAATAAATTACCATTGGATGCCTTAATATATCATGCATTAATTCATTATTAAACTATGAATAAAGAAGAAAACCAATCAATCATGCACTTATGAAATCCATTAACATAACATGCAACACACAACATCAACCACAAAATTTCACCAGCTCATAAATAATAGTTGTCCATGACATTCATAACATATCAACAATAGAAATCACGTAGAGTGATAGTAAATTGAACTCAACAAGTAATCATACACACTATGTAACTAACCCTACACTTAGGAAAATGTTAGTAGTCACAGGTATCTAAAAATCACTCTCAACCATGAGAATATTCGTAGAATCCATCTCATTATAGATAACTAGGAATAATGCATTCCTCCATAAGAAATGTTGATACATTCATTGTTATAACCCATAACAACATTATTCACATTTATAGTGCAACATAAGTACAATTAAATACACTTATATGTATACCTTAATGACTGGAAAATGAGGGAGAGGCTTCCACTCAGACTTCCACTTTATTATCCATGAAAACACCTCCTCACCAGCTCAGAGGAGATCATAAAGCTTTTGTCCAAAATACAACTCTTATTCAGGCCTTTTGAGACTATAACACACCTTATCTTCTTGCATAGAGTGCTATAACACAGGTCTTACTGTAGTAATGTGTTACCCTAGCCAATAATGCATTCTCTTCATAAAACTTGAGATACCAGACTTTCACACAACCACAAACAAAAATCATGAGGTAACTGACACTGACACTCTAGTTCACTCAAGTAAACCCTAAAAAGATAGAATTGGATTGCCTCAAACTCATCTATAGGTGTTTCCTATCTGAACAAAGCCAATAAAGCGGGATAAAGCCTTAAAGTTGAGGGAAACATGATCCACGCTATGGATTTTTCCCAAATTACAATGAAGAAAGATTGAAAGTATTCATAGCCTCAATTCTTCCTATAAATTGAAGGCTATGCCATTGAGAAAGGGATTGAAATTATTGTATTGTTACGCTATTGAGATTTCACTTGTGTGAGGGTGTTTAGAGCTAGGAGCTGGAGGAGGTCATGTTGAAACTACCATTGGTTGTAATCTTTCTTTTGTTTACTTAATATATAGATCTACTAAGATTTATTCCACATATTGTTCATTTATTATGCATCTTGTACTTGTCTAATGATGGTTTGGAAGGTGGTATCTTATTGATTTATTCAATGATGTATAATTTCTCATTTATGAATTTTTTGGATTGATAGAGTTATTAGTGAAGGTTGTGTTTTTTCTCCTTGTGTGCAAGATGGGCCTTTGAATTTAGCTACGAGCTCTTCCCAACTACAATATTTGCTTCGACCAATCTACGCAGAAAGATCAACAAGTTATTCTTCACCCTTTCTCTATCAATTTCAGCCTATTGTTTACATTGTTGAAGGGGTCTGACCGTAGAACAATAGATCCCTTGATATGTCTACCTCGGGTTCCCAAGAAAACCTTAGAGGGTTTCTTGTTTGTCCAACTGAGTATAAATCCCTATAGAAGAATTGGTGACCCCACTAGGGAGCACATTACTTCCCAATTTTGTTTCATTATCTCCTAGATCGAGAATCTCTAGTCTTGTCAGTGTTGAATTCATGTCATTTGTCTACTTGCATGCTAGTTTAACTGGTCTTAGTCTCTGCGTTGACTTGGATTTCCTTTTTTCTAATAAAATCCATTATAATGCACGTTCCTAGTGCATTCTAGTTCGTTATAATGTAGGTAAATCTTGTGCACAATGTGTTACCCTAGATACTACCACTCTTTCTAGCCTGGAAACATACGCTACTGTCTAAAACCTCTATTTTTCACCATATCTGTGGATTTCATTGTTTGTGATTTACTTGTCTGTTAGTCCTTGAGTCTATACTGCATGGAATTTTGATTTCTCTAGCTACATCCATCATTTTCTTTTGAAAAGATAGTTTTGACGCATCATTGAAAGAAAAATAAAAAGAGATATTTCTATTCATTTATCTTATTTTTTCAGTTTGATAGTGAGCATTTAAATTGAGTTTGAATGTCTGCATCTACTTTTAGGTGTTAAAACCTGCATTAGGATGTTTGTTTTGAGAAACAAAGAATATTAGTCTCTCCTTGTAGAATTACCTTCTCATTGAAAGAAATTTAAAACACATATATCTGCATGGTTTGAGTCAAGTCTCACGATTTCATACGTCAAAACCCTTTCGAAGAAATTAAGAAATTAACTTTAGATACTACATGTAATAAAACTGATCAGAAAATCTTTTTCACATGACAAAACATTTTAGTTTAGGCTAGGGTCTTGGGTTATGTTGTGCAAGTCAACTTCCCAAGGTTGCAAAACTAAACTAGAGTCATTAAAGAGTGAAAATCCTATTGCACTCTCATTGAGTAGAACTACTCTTCTAAAAAGAGAGTTAAGCGTAAGAAAACACCCGATTGTATGAGAAGGTAGTCCACCTTCCAGTCCATTTCAATGGACATTTTGTGTACTTGGAATTCCTTTAGGAATTTCAGAGCTAATTCGGGGACTAAGGTATCCCGTCCACACAATATTTTGTCTATGATTGTGACCTGCACCCCTTGAGAGTGATTGTGATTTGAGGTAAAGAGTAGTGGCCATAATATAAGGGAAACATACACAATGTGACTGAGGTGGGATGCCCTGATACTTGAGATAGATGAACCTACTCTATCTTTACTTTTTTGGGAAGGTACTCATCTTCATGAGAGTGCTTGGCCACTTCTTACCGAGGTATGGGAAAAGCTCAGCAACAATCATAATTGTCTCTTTCCAAAATGACTTCTTGTTATAGCCCTTAGACACTGTATTCCATCACCAGCTAGTTGTGACTATCAGAAAAATTTTCACTGCTTGTTGATCTCATAGAATTTTTTCCTCTTTAGTTGTGTGCTTTTTTGTTATTGAGACTATACATATACACCACTTAATTAAAATTTTTAAAAATATATATTATTCATCGTAGATGCTACAAGACCTCGTTGCCAGTCTCGATGACTACAAGGCCTTCCTCCACTTCTCGTGGAGGAATTTATGAGTGAATTAGATTCCCCCTCTACTTAGGGGGGTCAGTCTCTAGTTTCAAACCCTAAATCACACCTTACTGACCCAAAGTATATTCTACCAAGGAACCTTTTACTTAAGATCTAGTACCTCCTTATAATCCTCCACTCACAGATCCTCTTAGGCCTATCTTGATTCAGGTAGCATCCTTACCTATGATGTATTCACCAGTTTCCCCTTTAAACATCCTGATGACTACTAGTGCATCATGGTATTTGGTGGAAACCTTTCCTACACTGCCATATAACCCACCTATATCAAATTATACTCTATTTATTGGTTATCCTATTGTTCAACCTATGTTTAATCCAAGAACCCCAACTACGCCAACTTTGGGTGGTGTGCCACAATTTCTTCCCCCCACCATCCCAATTTCTTTTGTGTTGGCTCTTGGACCTCCGACCCTCACCCCATCAAGTGTTTTTAGTTCACCAACATTCAAAAATCCTTTTGGTTGGAACCCTTTGCTAAGTTCAACCCCCCCTCTAATACAAGGAAGGGATAATGTTTCTGTTACTTATCTGCCCAATGGGGGCATTCCTGCTCCCATGCAAGTTGTGGTACAACAAGGTCCATCTTTGATTGATTATTTTCCTATAAGTGGTTATCCCATTGGTGTCGGTCCTATACGTAATCCATCTTATGTGGCTAGTGGTGGTGTTCCACTCCCTGGACCCACTTCATTTCATTGGGGCCTCCCAACTCAACTCTTTGCACTTGTTGAGGGTAATTTTTATCATGGGGGAAACCAATTCGTTGGTAGCCTTCCTCAATTCGGTGGCATGCTTTACATCCATCACTTTACACGACCCACTTCCATCTCAAGGAAATTATTATCCTACACAACCTATGTACCTTGATAGAAACTCGTTGATGAGAGGACCTCATGGTCCCTCAGGTCATCCTACGCTTCCTAGGTCAAATTCAGGGGCACCCACTCTCTTTTCATTCTTAGCTACTCTTGATATCAAAAATATGTACAAATTGACAAATGACCCCATCAACCACAACTTAATTTGGCCTTCAACCCTACACAAAATCCTATTGACATTCCTAAGTTTGAGGGAAAACAGGGAGATGACCCAATGACACATGTCACTACATACCACCTTTGGTGTGTTTACAATTCAATGATTGATGATAATATCCAACTCAGACACTTCTCTTTGCAACCTGAATGACAACACAACCAAGTGGTATATTGAATTACCATGAGTTTTTATTAATAATTTCAACACCCTTTCCATGGAATTCTTAAAGCATTTCCAATTACCAATCTATTATGAAACTGGAATGGACCTTTTGACAACCTTGCGCCTAAACATCTCCACCCACATCTCCAATCATATTCATGAAGGAGACAATGGTGGAGGTTGATAAAGGCCCATATTCCAGACTACTTATTAGTTGAGTGGTTCTACAAATCTCTTCTAACTGCCATCGCGAAGGACATTGCCATGTTCGGAGTTGTTCAAGAAGTCCAGATCATTCAACGTCACCATCATCTAGATCTTATTTATTCACAATCTAGAATGCTTTATGACTTGATCCCCAATGCTCCTCGAACATTGAATACTCCCACTACTCAACAACTTGGTCTGCATGTTGATGGTCTCGTCGGCGCTACCATCAAAACTGCTATAAACTAGTTGAGTGGAAATTTTTTTCAGTTATCCATTATCGTTGCCCCCCACCTCAACTACAATGACTCACCCTACTGCCCCTTCCATTGCTGCGATTAACTCTATGCAATCTACACAATAACCCAATGGTAAGAAAAATAAGAATAAGAAAAGAGGAGAAACCACCTGCTCATAACACCTAAGCTTAAAAATCACTTGCCACTACTAATTTCGATAATAGAAAAGAGAAAGTTACGAAGTTTCCTTGCAAGATCTATGTTGAGGATTATTTAACCTACAAATGTCATTGTCTACAAGACTGCACTGATCTCCTTGCATAAAGGACTCTAAGACCCTTGTTTTTCTTAACAACCCTTTCCCAAAACTACAGCAGCAGTAACAAAAACATTTGGTTTCAAACTCACCCCTAAACCTGCATGGGGGAAACATTGGTTCTCATCCCCCTCCTTCTACAGAATGATCACAAACTGTTTATGCTTTTAAGGTGGTTGATTTACAAACTCGAGCCAAGAACTATGGGAATCTTTTCCTAGACATTTTGGACACCCCATCGTCTTCTACTTCGCCTCCACTTAACAATTTTCACATGAAGAGGCTCATTGTCAACCCTATGATTCCCCCCCCCCAAAGGAACATTTTGTCATACTACACAGAATCTGTCTTCTCGTGCTGCCCAAAACTACAATATTGTAGAAGACCTTGCGCAGGCGCCTTATACCATATCTTCCCTCGAAGTATTACAAAGTTGTACTGCATAATGGAAATATTTTCTTTCGACTATAGGTGCAGTCGACCCTTAGGATTACAACCTAGTTTTTTTTGACATGGATAAAAGTGCACCTCGTTGTTCCCACCAATTTGTGTTCCAAGTTCAGGTTCATGCGGAAGGAAAATTTGTTCACCGCACTGTCATTGATGAAGATGTGTCAATCTATGCACTTCCTCTTAGCTCACCCTAGGTTCAACCACTCTTTCCCTGCCATCAAATTCCTTGAAATAATTTGATGGCCACACTTTCACACCTAAAGGATATCTTGCTAGTTTCCCCATCACTCTAGGAGGGAAAATTGTTTTCCATTGATTTTGAATTTATCGATCACTCGCTCGATTACAATCTTCTTTTGGGATGTAGTTGGACTTATAAAATGAGAGTCATTGTCTCATCATTTTTCCAGCTTATCTCTTTCCCTCATTAGGGGAAAATTGTGAATTTGGATAAGTTATCCTTTTACACCCTTGAGTTTCAACAGTTAGTCACTAACAATGTTACTTTAGTGGGTGGTTCTCTTGACACCATTGTCAGTTTTGGTACCAACTTATTGAAGGGCTCCTCACTCTTATTTTGCTTCCCTCTTTTGTTTCCCAAGGTTCCTCTAACCATTTCAATGGTCTTTACTGTATTTGATGTCCCTACAAATCCTTGGATCCTCCCAGTCTCTTCCACCATTGATTCTTTTGGAGAACAAATGCCACTGTCACCTGCAGAGATAGATTGTCATGCTACACAATCGACATCTAAGTTTAAGTATTCCTTGGTTAAGGCTAATGGTACCGCCTACTCTCCCATCACAACACCCTCTTTTGATTTTCTTGATATTGTATTTCCTTCTAACGAGGCTATCATGGAAATCATGTCTCTAGATGAGTGACCTTGGGATGAGTTTCATCATCATGCCTCAGTCTCTTTTCAAACTAACTTGAGCAAAGGATTCTTTACAAATCTTGTCATTTGATTGACCTAAGATTGTACCTTCCCCTTTATGAATGTTCATGATTTATATGTGGAAGGTGACTTAGATAGCATGTCCAAGGCAATTCTTATTGATATATCGATCAAAATAGGTGTCGTGGAAAACATCCAGATTGGAGTCGAATGCACTCCCAAGGAGATTGCTAGCTTCACCTACCTCTTTAAAGAATTTCACAATGTTTTTGCTTGGTCTTATGAAGAAATTCCTGGTATAGATCCATTTGTCATTGAACATGATATCAAGACATATGTTTACTCCAAGCCTGTCTAGAAAAGACTCATACCTATCCACCCTCGCAAGTCAGCTACCAGCAAGACATCAATTGAAAAATTACTCAAAGCTGGTTTCATACACCCCATTCCTATGATATAATGAGTGTTTAATGTTGTTCTCGTCAATAAAAAACAAAGAACCATCAACGTATGTGTCTATTACTGAGATTTGAACATTGCTTGTCCAAAAGATAATTGCTCCACACCTTTCATTGACCAGATTATCAACGACTATGCTAGATGCCAAGATTTTTCCTTTATGGATTTCTCTGGCTACAATAAGATCAATAGTAAACCAACCGATCAGCATACGATTGCCTTTATCTGTCCTTGGGGCACATTCGCCTACCACAAACTTCCTTTTGGCCTTAAGAATGTGGGGGCCACTTTTTAGAGGGCCATGGACTATGCATTTCATGGTATTAGACAGATTGTCTAGGCATATTTGGATGACCTTCCTACTCATTCCAAACACCTTGTTGATCACCTAGCTCATGTTCGAGCTATTTTTCTTAGGTGTCATTTCTATAACATTCATCTGAATCTGCACAAGTGTGTTTTCTTTATCGAATCTAGGCATCTTATTGGTTTAATCATCTTGAAACAAGAGATATGGGTTGATCCCATTAAGTCTGAGATAATTATTTATATTCCCGCTTCTCAATCCATTGCCCAACCCCAAAATTTGCAAGGGAAGGCAAACTTCTTACACCATTTTGTTGTCAACTATGCCAAAATCATGAAATATTTCATGCGCGTATTGAAGAAAAGAGTTCCTTTTTTGTGGGACGATCAAGCTCAAAGATCGTTTGACACCTTGAAAAAGGCTTTAACTTCTACCCTGCTATTGAGTCCTCCCGACCACACTCACGAATTTTATCGTTGTATCTTATTGGGTGCCCCTTTATGCATCTACTGGAACCCAATGCCCAGTGGAATTTATTTAGTGATATTTTTGTTTTCAAGATGAGGATCTTCCGACACTTTTTTCCTTGTGGCCTTTTACAATAAAAAAATTGCTTATTTGATTATTGTATTAAGAGTTAATTGGTGTAAAATTTATTTTAAATTGAAATTTATTAAATATTGAAAAGTATCAGATTTATCAATGTTTAAATTTTTTAATTATTAATTTTTTTAATGTTTGATAATTTTGAATTGAAAATAAATTTACACTAAATTATTTTTTAAAAATATTATGATTAAAAAACACATATTTATGTCATAAAACTATAGCGATTTATGAATGCAACTTTTCTTTCTTTTAGAATAGAAATAAAATATTAAAGTGTCTCAATTAATCTCTTACTTTTTAAGGTCTTCTAGACCATATTGGTCTTAGTGAGGTTAATAATCATTTTCGTCATCATAATTATTTATTTCTTTATATAAAAAATGTTTTTCCTTTTCAAGAAATCAACTTTTCTCTCAATCTAAAGGGATTTGAAGTTAGGTGAGTACGAAAACAACCATTCTACCTAATCACCAATTTACATTTTTTTAAATTAAATTAGCTAATAAGAATTTGAATGTTGAATCTCATAGTCTACATAATACTTTATAATATGACAATAATCAATTGAACTACCTTATGATGATGATGATGATGATGGTTAACGTCCGCTGAGACCAAATAATGATCTATCGGACCTAAAAAGACAAATTATTTATTTTGATTTAAGATTTTATTCCTATGCTCAAAAAGCTTGGAGAGAAGCCTCCCGAGTTCACTATAATTTTGGCATTGTAAAAGGCTAGGAAGGTCAGTATTGTAACATATTTTATATAAAAAATAGTTATCAAAAATATTTTTTTAATAAATTTAATATATTAATAATATATTTTTCCTTTAAAAAATAATGAGAAAAAAATATGAATATTTATATATATTGACAATTATTTGTTTTATTAGCTAAAACAAAATTGTGAAGAATATGGGTTTCCTTTATAAATGGAATCTCATGTTTAACAATATAGCTTTCGTTTAAAGAGAGAGTAACTTGAAAATTTCAAAATTATACATATATTTACGTAATTATTTTTATTATATAGAAATTTATTCAGAATATGTGTTTTTTTAATGAATTTAATGTTTAACCATATAATTATTTTTATCTGAAAAGAAAAAATCGATATTATTTCTAAATTTTGATAATCAATATTTTATCTAAATTAAAAAAAAATCCATATTTAAAAACAAACGAAATTTAAAATAATTATAAACTAATTTAATATATAATTCGATTATAATTTCAATAATAAAATGGGTTAATAATTCAATTAAATCAAAACCATTAATATTTAATTTGATGATAACTTTAATAATAAAACGTGCAAATAATTCATTATAATGATTAATTAAACAAAAAAAATACTCTTTTTGGTGCCCATATTCAAAATTCTTGCTAATATTCTTAACAACGAAACCAAAAAGACCAATAACCATCTAAGAAAATGACGTATATCTTCTCACACTCTTTACAAATCATTTAGATAGATTCCATCCTTCCATTATATATATATATATATATATACTTTTTTTATATAATTAATTTTATTTTATTTTTATATTAACTAGTATATATGGATTTTAATCAGGAATTTATCAAATATAAAAAAATATTAAATATTTTAACGTGTAAATTTTTTGGATATAAAAAAAATTTGAGTATAAAACAAGAGGAAAAATTTACACCAAGAGATATTTGATTCCTCTAGTTCTTTAATAAAATTATTTCTTAATAATATTATTTATATTAAATAAATTTCATATATATATATATATATATAACTTTTCTCATTTTTAATTTTATTAAAACCCCGATTTAATTTCTATGGAATATCCACCAAATATGTTTAGTAGTGAAGATAAAGGGTTTAGATAGATCTCAAAAGTAATTATAGCTTTTTGGTTTTTAGATTTAATTAAAAAATGTTATAAAATTAAATTAAGATAAAATATTTTGATTGTGAAATGAGTCATGGTTTTTGGACATGTGGTATTGTTAAGCCATGGTATTGGCCCATGGTATTGGATCAAAGTCTATTTACATGTTAATAATATCTATGATAAAGTGGGGATGGATATCTATGGTTAAGAATTTTGCTAGATTGTAAATATTTAATTTTTATGTGCTTATAATTAAATTCAAATATGGCTATAGAATCATTATTTTAATTTATATTGTAAAATGTATCTTAATTTATGGCTACTATTTATATGTTATATATTTATTGTGATATGTATACTATGATTTTTTTAATCTTAAAATTTGTTTGTAATTTTATTAATAATTTTTTTACAATATAACTAATTTTATTACTTTTATTTTATTATTAATTGACCCAACATTTAAATGTTTACACTCATTGATGGCCTCTTAGTACAATAAAAAGCTAGAGTGCCTCTCAGTGCAATAAAAAGTAAGATGTATTATATGATTCTACTTATACTCTAGTGATTAGATTTTCTTTGGTGAGTTAGATTGGAGAAGGTTATGAGTTAAACAAAAGTAATGTGTATTGCATGATTCTACTTCAGTGATTAGATTTTCTATGGTGAGTTGGATTTGAGAATGTCATGAGTTTATTCAATAATTTCTTTGGTGAGTTGGATTTGAGAAGGTCATGAGTTTATTCAATAATTCACGATTAAAACTTTCACTAGGAAGGTCATATTATATTTCCACAAGTTCATTTTTCAGTGAACCCTTTTACATTTTATTATCATACCTTATTGTTATATTAATGGACATGCATGTTATTTCCTAATGGTTCCTTCCTCATCATGCACATGATTATGTATTCATTATCATCCATGCCTTATAAGTTGGTAGCTACATTATTCCATTAATGTTTCAACGCTCCATGTTATTTCATTATTGCCTTATCAATCACCTCATCATAGTGATAAACTGAGAAGCCAAACACAATTCCATTGCTTTGAAGTATTGTTGAATTTGGAGACTTAGTTGGATTGTCATTTGGAGCAAATAAATCCTCTAAGAGTTGGAGTCAGTTACTAGCATATATGTGACAACACCTGGGTAATTCCCCTTCATTGTAAATATTTCATATAATTTAATTTTAATTCAAGAGGCTTGAGAATTGGGACACATATTCCACAATTTGAGGTAGTAGGTTGCATGGGATTAGAAGGAAACTCAACTTGTTTTATGACAAACCACGAATCGCTAGTAGGTATGGTCTTATTTGGGTTGATTAGATCAATTAACGGAGCTGGGAAGGAAAGGAAAAAACTAATGAATTTTGCCCTACATTGGTAGCTAGGACAACTGAAGTCAACCAATAGGAAGTGATGGGGAAGCTCTAAATCAACCACATACTCCATGACCATGGGAATAGAAATACTATGACTGAGCTCACAAGATGATGGTGGAACTTGTGGGAATGAATACAGGGAAGTGGACATTCTCGAAGGGAAGTTTTCTCATGCATTGAGGCGAAAATCTAGAGAAGAGGATAGGAAAAAAGAGAAAGAAGATCACTGCACTATAGGGGAAAAAACATAGTGTAGGAAGGAAAAGGGAAGAAACTATATGTGTTGCTATCGAAACACAGCGAGTAGAGAAACCATTCAGTTGAGCATTCGAAGGTGTAAGAATAACTCGCAGGCGAGGACAATAGTCTCTAGATTCCCTGTAAGACTGGAGAGTAGAGATGGTTTTCTCTCGATTCCTTTGATAGCTTGGGTGGAAGCCTGTTCCTTGGATTCCTAATAAGAAGAGTTTTATTTTTAACCCCCTTTTCTTTTTATGATCCGTAAACTGTCGTGGATATTCCACTCGACATTTTGTCACAACAGATTTGATAATATTGTATCAAAAATTTGAGATTCTACACCATTACAGTTTTATTAAACTTTAATATCTATATATTTAACTGTAATTAGTGCATGCTTGCGAATGGAAATTATGCAGAAAAGTAGAGAACGACAAAATAAGCTCACACACACATTAAGACACAAGATATGCTCTCTAGGGAACCCTCTTGGGAGAAAACTCAGTTGGAAGGTGAGGCTTCTTCGTTTGTTTCTCTTTCTAGAAATATAGATGCAGGTACAAAGAAGTAATGCACATGGCCCATGGGTTGCTAAAGTGCACAAATCCTCTCTGTTTTCTCTACCTCCTATCTCTCCTGGCTATATTTTCTTAGCTATCAAACAAAATTCTCTTGAAAGAATGGAATGCCTCATCCTCTTAGTGCTTAGTTATAACACAATCTAATAGCCTACCAGTGGTTAATTTTGACTACATCAACTATTAACTAGAGTTACAATATAGAATCTTCTAGAGTCTTTTAAATCATAATCACCTGGCTAGCCCATTTTGATCTGGATTTATGTAGGAACGAAAAAAATATAGAAATACCCATATTCACAGAGATGCAGCAGAAATACAAATTCATTTCATTAATATCAAAGAACTAAAATATGCTTACATACCGAAATAAACATAAACTAGCTCGATTTATGGTAGCTTATCTCTGAGAAGATATGTGGTGGATACATGCCTCTGAATTGTGTTACAATGAAGCTCAAGGGCCTATTTATTATTGAACAACAAGGGAAAACCATAAACAACCAAAACCCTAACCCTAGGAGATGGAACGCTAAGAGTTTGTGGGCCCTATTAGCTCTGGGGTGCACTGCTACTATTTTAACAGAAATCTCCCCTATTTTATCCCTGATGCTCCATGTCTCCTCTTGCTCCGCTTTGGCCATAAGCCGGACTTAAAAAATATTACTCTCGCATCTATAACTACTTCGGGTTCGCCTTGTAATTGCAATTGGCAGTCGCCAATGGTCAATGGATGCAATATGACATTAAGTCAAATTGCGATGTTGCATCGAGCCCAATCTTGAAATTGCAATCGGTGCTTTGCTGAGGACAACCCTTTGGGCATTATGTGATGGGCAAATGCAATATACATTAAACCAGAGCACAATGTTGTAGCGGGCCCACGTATATGTATCACAATCAGGGGTTTGGGGTGATGGCACATAGCCAAATTGATGATTTCCACTGTTACCGATATTTATGCCCACTCCGATAGTGTATTGCATATATGTATGGTTTTATGCCGCTGATAGTGTATATAGCCCTATCTATATATATTTTTCCACTGATAGTGTTAAAAGCATCTCTCTCTCTCTCTCTCTCTCTCTCTCTCTCTCTCTCTCTCTCTCTCTCTCTATATATATATATATATATATATATGGGGTTTGGCCTCTGATAGCTCCCGATAGCTCTATTTTGGCTTTGTTAGTATTTTTTTACAGTCAAATAGGTGAACTGAAATAATGGAATATATGGCCAAAAGGGGAAAAAAATAGCACGAGCAGCTGAACCAATAGAAATGGTCATGGAACGTCGTTGGCACAAGCGAGCCACCTGACAGTGTGGAAAATTGCCAGAATTTGGTCACTGTTTTGTTAGAAAAAGAGACCTTTGACTCATGTCTGTCTAATTATGGAATCAAGCAGTTATAAGCCAGAGGGGATAGATTAAGACATCTCGAGCCTCAGAGAGCCTGAGAGCATTGTAAAAGCCTATAAATGGCTGAAAGTTAGAAGAAACAGAGGTTCAACTTTTGGAGACTGTGGATACTCTGTTCCTTCTAGCATCTCATCTTCTTTTTTTGTGTAAATCAGCGTATTATATTAGCGTAAGATTACATATTTTACAAAAGGTCTGCACGAGCAGACAACAGACTGCCATTTTACATTGCATTCACCAAGAGATGACCAAAAAGACCAGCCAAACGACCCCGGGCTCACCACGCAGGGCGGCAGAGAAAAAGGGGGTTGACAAAAGCAGAAGAGACTAGACCTCTAAACAACTAGAGCCGCAGACCATGAACTGTGAGTTCCTGAGCAAAATTATAACAAAACCAAGAAAGCCCACCAGGGTAGGTAGATACAACAACTGACCCAACCTCATGAAATCAGCAAGAACGAAAGCCAAGACCCATTACATTTCAAGAACAATATAGTTTTTGGAGGTATCCGGCGCAGACGCTGTCTTAGCTTTGCCTGCCTGAGCAGGCACTGGACGAGTGTTCTGAGTATCGCCAGTGCGCTCCTCCATCCTATCCTCAGCATACCTGGCATCAGGACCTATAGTGTGCCTCAAGAGACTAATTAGAACCGAGAGTTTCTTTGACATGCTATCAAACTGTTGTTCTAGTGTGCTTATCTTGAACTCCAAGCTTTCCAGAATTGCAATGTGCTCCTCTAATGCCACTGCAGTCGCTTGTTGGGCTTGATGCACTTGGTCAGAATAGTTCCCCTGCATACTCAGAGCTTTGGCCAACATTATCTTCATTTTCCATACCTCTGCTTGTGTCCTCACAAACTGAGTTGCACGCGTTGTAACCGAACCAAGGTCCTGAATCCAGTCAATATCCTTCTCCAGCTCTTGAGCCTTTAGATTTTCCCCCTCCTCTGTGGCAATGGCCTCCAGCTCCTCGATTTTCCGTTTTTCTTTCTGCGAAATGCAGGTCTCATACACTTCGCGAGCTCTTTTTAAATCTCTGTTGGCCGAAGCGTTACGACTTCCCTCTCCCGCCATGATTTCAACCACACTCGCCAGGCAGCACAACTTTCTTCGGCCGAAGGAAGAGAGTTTTAGCCTCCAAATCGAAGAAACAATGCCTCTGCCTCTGCACTGAGCTACTAATAAATAGATACGATTGGGGGAATTACTGGCTGTGTGCCGATCCAATCCCTGTTGCCCACAGGTCTTGTCATCATTATTCCTGCGAGGTGGTGTATTATTTCGGTTATGGCTCAAATTCTTTTCCTTATGGTCACCTTCCTTGCCATCCTCCAAAGCATGCCAAGTGTACCGTCTACTATAAGGGCGTCAGTGGTACACATTCTTTTTGATCATGTGTTGGATGCGAATGTTATCCTCCTGCTCGAGAAATGAATGCTCCTGAACTACCTGTCCTTCGCTCTTCTGCCAACCTTTAAATCTACCTGTTGTACGCATGATCCTACTCATGTCATAAACCTTGCCTAAAGCGCCGACCTTCGGCCTTACTTTTCATTCATCAAATATTGCCTTGAGAGCAGGGTACACCTATCTCTTAATTCCGGGCATATGACATCCTGCCAACAGCTGTCCAAAACGCTAGTGGGGTTCTCTATACCATAATTCGCCAGATGGTCCGCGACTACGTTGGCTTTACGTCTAATAGCCTGAAAGATCAAACCTTTCAGCCACCCTAAATGTTCAGCTATGTTTTCTGTAACTTTAGCCAATCGCCAGCACTGAGTGACCTTACTAGATTTGGCACCCGCATACATATTTTTGGCTGCTGTTATCACGAGCTGAGAGTCCCCCTCAACCACTGCTGCGCCTTCCTGTAAGTTTCTGCGAATTCTGAGACCCTGTTCCATAGCCGCGAACTCCATTTCATTGTTCGTTCCTTCTCCCAAGGCTCTGCTGTAGATATGCTGAATTTCTCCTGCGCTATTCCTTATAATGCCCCCGATGCTGGCCATTCCGGGATTGCCTCTTGAAGCTCCATCGAAATTTAACTTGAGGAAGCCTGCAGCTAGTTGTTTCCAAATACTCAACGTGGTGCTCATCTCCTATTGGCGATTCGATGTAGCCACTTTCATTCCATTATCCAAGTTAAAGGCTTTTAAAATTTGTAAGTCCCGATTTGATACTTTGTTATCTTGGTCTACTTTTCTTTTGACAAGAACCAATTGTCTTACATTTTGGGTAATAATTTCTAGAGCATGAAATATATCTTTGGTTTCATTTAAGAATACCCTCTTGTTCCATTCTTTCCAAATCGTCCATGTGATGAACCCCAGCATTATTTTCCAAATGGTATTGGTCCTCTGATTAGTAGAAAAGTATCCCCGCCACTTCTCAATGGTTTCTTGGATGGAATTTCTGGTTCTGTCCGTTTGTTGCAAAGTGTTTTCCGCCCAATTCCACAGGTGGTTAGCCCACTCGCAAGTGTTGAAGAGATGATTCATAGTTTCTTCTTCTTTATTGCACATGGGGCACCTGGAAGGGCTGCAAAACCCTTTCTTGTGGAGATTCTCCCATGTGAGAGTTTTCCTACGCATTAGGAGCCAGAGGAAGATTTTAATTTTTGGCCAGAATAGAGAATCCCAGACCTAGTTGCTCCATTGAACTTCTTCGACTAGTTCTGAGTTTTCGATACACTCCCTGGCTTCTTTGAGCGTGAAGTAGCCCCCTCCTTGCTTTCCCTATCTTAGTTGATCTTTGTCATCAGCCTTCCTTATTCTTGTTTTGTTTAATAGATTCTGCAGGTTCTGGACGTCGATGTTAGCCTTAGTTGAGTTTCCTGTATCATTGATCGTCCATTCTCTCCATTCCAAGTCCCTGCTATTAGGATTCCAATAGTGATTCACTGTGGTTCTCCCCAGTCCTTGATAATTTCTCTACAGGTCTGCAAACTCTGCCCTCTCTAATTTCGGGATTTGTTGCCAGGCATCCTCCCAAAACAAGGCCGTTTCCCCATTACAAATTTCCCAAAAGCTATTTTCCTGTATAATACCTCGATTATTCCTTGCAAGGTTCCAGATCGGAGATCCTTCTAGATTCTCTTGCATTCTGATTAAGTCCTCAGTGCTATGCAAAGGAGCGTATTTTTCCTTCCAATGTCTAGCCCAAGGAAGATTGGGCTCCTTCTAGCGTCTCATCTTCATTCCAGTAATACAAGCTTCTTTTGCTGTTACATGTTCAATTCCCATTTTCTCCTCTGTTCTAAGCTTGCACTTGAATAGGTTATTCACGTTTTCTTCTGTATCTAATGTCAGATAACTGTCATCTTATCTCTGCGTTGATGAATTAGATTTGCAAGCTTCATTTACTTTCTATAGCTAGCCATTCATATGTGTTTATGTATGTATCTGCTGGTACAGTCAGGGTTCTTCATCTATTCATTGAATCTATAAACTATTGAGCATTAGTGGTCGAAAGCCTTGTCAAGCTGAGGGTGTTCATGCATGTCTTGAGTGAAAACAGAGATGCACAGTCATCCAATTTGATCCAAACTCTAATCCATTCCAATAGTTCAAAGAACGATATTGAAGATTTATATGTTGCCAGGCATCTTCGAGCTACAACCTAGGAGAGTTTCTTGGAGCACTAACATAATTAGCACCATTGTCGGGGAGAGGAGACTAAAGCTCAGCTTCCCTAGGGGATGACATAGATCCAACTTTGATGATAGACAAATTCTAGACACTATTTTGGTTGTAATCATCTATCTAGCGACTCTACTGGAGGACGAACCTCTTGGCAACTCGACTCGACAGTTCTGGCTCAGTTTGGGAGGCATACCTGGAGAAATCCTCAGAACCCATAGGCTGATCCAATACCTGGCCCTAAAAAGATCATCAAAGAAAGAAAGGTGTTGCAGAAAGGAGCACCAGGATCAGGTAGTTCTAAACAATATTCTATATATCTTCAAGAAAATCCTGTAATAGAACAAATACATGTTGAGAGTATAGCTTCTAATACTAGTAGTGAAGAAAAAATCTCAGAGATCCATAGAGCTCCTTATTCTTTAGGTTATTCTTTTGTTGTAAGCCTAAAGGAAACCTCCCCTCCTATCATTCATACTCCTTTAGTCCTATCAGTCACTCCTCAAACCTCTATCATTTAGACTTCCAGTACCCTTATAGCCACCACAGCTATGGCAGGACCACAAGCACCTACCAAAATGGAAAGAATCATAGCTTCTAGGTATGGACCTTTAGTACTGCCCACTCCTTTGAATGCCATGCCTACTGGAGAATATCAAAATTATAGGCCTAAGTTCACTGGGACTGAAGGTGTTACAACTGAGGAACATCTTGAATCATTCTATAGCTATGCTGATAACCTAGACATTAGTGAAGATGATGTATGGATGAGAGTCTTTGTCCAAAGTCTAGATGGAGAGGCTAGAAAATGGTTCAGAGAACTGACCCCAAGGTCTATAGCAGATATTGAGGCTTTAGATGATGCATTCCTAAAGCATTGGGGGGATAAGAAGGATCTACTCTACTACCACACCGAGTTTGGGAACTTAAAGAGGGAAAATGGTGAGTTGTTGTCTGATTTTAATAAGAGGTTTAACCGCATGTACAACAAGATACCAGTTGAAGTAAAACCCACCACTACCTCTGCTAAACTCACCTATGCCAGTGCCTTTGATTCTAACTTCTGTCTACTGTTGAGGGAGAGACAATGTGCTACCTTGGCTGATATGCAGGATGCAGCCTTGGAAGTAGAATCAAACATCATGGTTGCAGAGAAGCTCAAGGGGAATGTTGATAGAAGGAGACAGACGGGTGAATCTTCATCATCTTCAGATCCCAAGATAGATAAAATGACCAAGATGATAGAGTCATTAGCCTCTGAAATCTCTAAATTAAAGGTTGAGCAGCACACTGGGAAAGGAAGAGTTCCTAATACCTTTGCTCCTAGAAATCCAAATCCGTATAGAAGAGCTAATGAGTAGTTGTAGATTCTGCAAAGAAGAAAAGATGCCAATGAAGACCAAAGGGTGAAGATCCCTTTCTAGAATGTAGTCATGGAAGAATAGTAGTTTGAAGAAGATGATGAGAAGGCAGTGCCTCCTTTTTGACCTCAGCTACCTATGAAAAGTCATTTTTCAATGACCAGATCAGCCAAGAGTGGGATGGTGGAGCTGTTCTAAAAACTGATGATCAACACAGATATGATCTGAGGTCGAAGATGAATAATGCAAGGAAACTATTGTTCAAAGAGCTGTTGTCCCTACAATACAGCAAGCTAAAAAGCAGAAATGACCGACAGTTGATCCCATCATCCTCAATGCTCTAGCTCACGAGGTAAGAGGCTTTAACAAGTCTCCTTCTCCTTTCAGTTTTGAATCAGAAATTCTGAAGCTAAGAATACCTATACCTCTGATTGAACTGATGAAGAATGAGTCCTTCAAGAGATCTATCCTCGAGGCCCTTGAGCCTAAAGCCATCCAAGCCTCCACTGACTATGTAAATCTGCAAGACGACAAACCAGTTGTTGTTCTCAGCTAAATAATTGAAAATTGTGATGACAACTCCCCATCATTCTATGTCTCTTTGACTATTCATGACAAAATCCTTCACAACTTCCTTCTTGACACAGGAGCTAGCCATAATGTGATGCCCAAGGCTGTCATGGATGAGTTGGGTCTTGACATTACCAAGTCTTCTCATGAGCTGTTTGCTTTTGACTCTAGAAAAGTGAAATGTTTGGGATTAATCAAAGACCTAGCCATCACCTTGTCTCAGTTACCCAGGAAGAGCATGATGATGGATATTGTGGTAGCAGATGTACCCCCCAAGTTTGGCATGTTGCTTTCCAGAGGTTGGATCAAGAGATTAGGTGGGACATTGCAAAATGATCTGTCCTATGCTACTGTGCCAGTTTTTGGAGGTGAGAGTAGGAGATTATACAGAGAAGCTCAGTTGGCTTATATCATTAGTAATGAAAGGAATCCCACTAATCATCATCCCATCTATGATGTCGACACTAATTTTGGAGCCTGTATTCTTCAGATTGAAGAATCCCAGTTGGCCTCCATGTAGCTTAGGAAACCGATTTGCCAGATCACAGAGGAAGAAGGCCCACAAATTTGGGACATGTTCTTTGATGGAGCTTGCTCTAAGGAAGCTGCTGGGGCAGGTGTAGTCCTTGTGTCCCCCACATAAGAATGCATTCTTTTATCTTTCAAGTCAACTTTTTAGGTCGCAAATAACATAGTAGAGTACGAAACCTTGATATTGGGCTTAAACGCTGTTAAAGAAATGGGCATCAAAGGTCTGAAGGTGTTTGGAGATGTAGAACTTATCATTTAGCAGGTGAACAAAACTTTCCAAGCAAAGCATCCAAGGTTGAAATCATACAAAGATGAGGTATGGAAGCTCATGAGTTCTTTTAATAGTTTCAACATTTCTTACATCCCTAGAATGAATAACCAGCGTGCTGATTCCCTTGCTGTGTCTACTAGCACGTTTATTCCTCCTTTGCCTCCTAAATTGACTTATGAAGTTCAGGTGAAATATAGACCATCTCTGCCTGACAATGTCAAATACTGGAAAGTTTTTGAAGATGATGATGAAATTAATAGGTTTTTACAAGTCATTGATGAATTTTCTGAAATGCACATTGACCAAGAAAATGAGACCATTGAAGAATGCAACCAGTGCAACCTAAAGGACGAGATTGGTCAGGATAGCATTGTTCAGCTGCCTAGTAACCATATACCCAAAGGATTGGTGCCCCTAGAGAAGTTGTTTGATCATAATGATGTACCTTATAAGCCTGCCAAAAAAGAAAATGAGTCTGCAGTTCATAGACATAATGTAGGGAGTCCAGCCCATCCAAAGTACATAAATCTGTCCACTCACTTGTCTTCTGCCCAAAATTCCGAGTATTGCATCCTGATCAAACAATTTTCTAATACTTTGCTTGGGAGTACAGTGATCTTAAGACCTATGACACCAACATCATCCAGCATAAGATTCCACTGGAGAAGAACACCATCCATTTTAAGCAAAAATTAAGACCTATCAGCCCTCTCTTATTGCCTTTGATTAAAGAGGAAATCAAGAAGTTGTTGGATGCCAAGATCATAGTTCCCCTAAGGTATTCAAAGTGGATAGCTAACCTTGTGGTAGTAAGAAAGAAGAATGGAGAAATTAGGCTTTGTGTTGACTTCAGGAATCTGAACAAATGCTCTAAAAAAGACAACTACCCCCTGCCTAAGATGGAACACTTGCTGCAAAAAGTTTCAGGGGCTAGATTTATGTCTTTCTTAGACGGATTTTCAAGTTACAATCAGAGTGATGTACATCTAGAAGATCAGGAAAAGATTGCCTTCACTACTCCTTGTGGCACTTTCATGTACTCCAAGATTCCTTTCGGACTGATGAATGCTGGGGCTACTTTTCAGAGGGCCATGGACATAGCCTTTGTGGGAGAGAAGGACAAGTTTGTCCTTGTTTACCTTGATGACATAACGTTCTTTTCCAGCAGTCACAAGGACCATTTGTAGCATTTGAAGAAGGTGTTTCTAAATGCAAATGGTTTGGAATTTCTGTGAACCCAAGGAAGTCACAATTTTCTCTAGAAGAAGGCAAACTTCTAGGACATATTGTTTCTTCTAAAGGTGTGAAGATCGATCTGGCAAGAGTTCAAGCAATTTAGACATTGTCCATCCCCAGGTCAAAAAGGGACATTCAATCTTTCCTGGGAAAGATTAACTTTGTCAGGAGGTTTATTCCAAACTTTGCAGATCTAGTGAAGCACATCACTTCCATGCTGAAGAAAGGATCAAAAATAAAATGGACAAATGGTGCAAGAAGCTCTTTTGAAGCCATCAAACAAGTTATCATGGAAGCTCCCACTCTAATCAACCCAGATTATACCAGGGAGTTTTACATCTTCTCTTTTGCCTCTTATGATACACTTGTAGCAGTTCTATTGCAGAAAAACAATGAAGGTGTAGAACACCCTGTGGCCTTTTTCAGCAAAACTCTGAGGGACGCTGAACTAAGGTATGACCTTATTGACAAACAAGCATATGCTCTCATAAAATCTTTAAAGGCATTCATAATTTATATTCTGCATTCCAAAGTGGTTGCGTATGTACCTTTAGCCTCATTAAAAGATGTCCTAACTCAACGAGATATTGATGGAAAGAGAGCTAAATGGATTGCAAAATTCATAGAGATCAACATAGAGGTGAAGCCCACCAAGCTTGTCAAAGGCCAGGGCTTGGCTAAGCTTATGACTGAGGAAAATTGCAGTTTGTTAGACATCAATTGCACGGGTTCAAATTCAGATGGTGATCAGATAGAGGAAGCAGCAGAAGAGCAAGAGTAGAATCAGTCTCTGGCTGAAAATCTAGCCACCTGTGAATGGTATTCCAGTGTAGTTCATTTTTTGCAAAAGCTCGAAGTCCCTCCAGGGCTTAGCCCAAGTCAAGCCCAAGGCATTAAGCTCAGATCAACCAAATTCTGCATTAATAAAAACCTGCTTTATTGGAAAGACCCATCAGGGATCCTCTTGAGATGTCTAGACAAAGGAAAATCTATGAAAGTCATGCACCAGTTCCATTCTAGCATTTGTGGAGGCATCATTATTGGAAAACCACAGCCCACAAGATATTGAGAGCTGAGTATTATTGGCCTACTCTATTTTCTAATGTGTTTCCTTTTGTGAAGTCTTGTGACAAATGTCAGAGGTTTGTAGGAAGACAATAGCTAAAATCTCTACCCTTGAAGCTAGCACACGCCAATGGTCCCTTCCAGCAGTGGGGCTTGGAATTCATAGGTGAGATCAATCCACATTACAGTGGCCATCACAAATAGATCATGGTAGCCACTGATTATTTCACCAAATGGATTGAGGCTATACCCACTAAAAATGCTAATCATCAGGTTATCATAAAGTTCTTGAATGAGAATATTTTCACTAGATTTGGTTGCCTAACCAAACTAGTCACTGATAATGCAACAACTTTCAGGGCAGAAGAATTGGTGGACATGTGTGAATCCATGAGCATTCAATTGGTGCATTCTACCTCATATTATCCTCAAGGCAATGGTCTGGCAGAATCATCTAACAAGAGTCTTGTAAGGATAATAAAAAAACTGTTGGAGGACAATAAAAAGAATTGGGATTCCAAGTTGAAGTTTGCACTATGGGTTGGCATAATTACCAACAAGAAGTCCATAGGAAATTCTCCATTTAAGCTGGTTTATGGCACTAATGTTGTTTTTCCTATCCAGCTGATTCTCCCTATGGCCAAATTCTTGCAAGAAGAATAGGATGAAGAGAACGACATGGCGAAGAGAATGAGTAACTCGGTTGAATTACAACAAATCATAGAACAACTGGTTGATAAGTCAAGATTTCATCAAAAGAAGATCAAAGAAACCTTTGATAGAAAGGCAAAAATGGACAGTTTTTAGGTTAGTGACTGGGTTCTCAAATGGGATGCATTGAAGGAAAAGAAGGGCAACCATGGTAAATTCGATGCCTTATGGACGGGACTGTTTGTCATTGCTTAAGTTCAGATGAACAATACGTTCATTCTGCACAATTTGGAAGGGGAAGGTGTTTTTGATGGCCCAGTCAATGGGTGGTTTTTGAAACTTTACTACATATGAGGCTTTAACACCTTAATATTGTAATAAGGTCTTTTTTTTTTTAATGCAAATAAACTCCATGCCCAATGGAACACTAGGAGATAAGTTTGTTATGGTTGTTACTGGAAAGGTAGTAGTATGTAGTTCTTGGAACCTCACAGGGAGGCTTTCATCCCTAGAAGGAGCCAGTGTTAGCCTTGGGGTGCACTGCTGCTATTTTAATGGAAATCTCCCTTGTTTTATCCCAAATGCTCCACATCTCCTCTTTCTCTGCTTTGGCCATAATCCGGACTTCAAAAATATTACTCTCGCATCTATAACTACTTCGGGTCCGCCTTGTAATCGCAATCGGTAGTTGCCAATGGTCGATGGACACGATATGAAATTAAGCCAAATTGCGAAGTTGCATCAGGCCGGTCTTGTAATCGCAATTAGTGCTTTGTGGAGGAGAGCCCTTTGGGAATTATGCGATGGGCAGATGCGATATACATTAAACCAGAGCACAATGTTGTAGCGGGTCCGCGTATATGTATCGCAATCGGGGATTTGGGGTGATGGCACATAGCCGAACCGTCGATTTCCACTGTCATTGATATTTATGCCCACTTCGATAGTGTATTGCATATATGTATGGTTTTATGCTGCCGACAGTGTATATAGCCCTATCTATATATGTTTTTCCGCCGATAGTGTTAAATGCATATATATATATATATATATATATATATATATATATATATATATATATATATATATGGGCTTTGGCCTCTGATGGCTCCCAATAGCTCCTGATAGCTCTGTTTTGGCTTTGTTAGTATTTTTTGACAGTCAAATAGGTGAACTGAAATAACAGAATATATGGCCAAAAGGGAAAAAAACAATAGCACAGGCAGCTGAACCAATAGAAATGGTCATGGAACATCGCTGGCACGAGTGAGCCACCTGACAGCGTGACAAAATTACCAGAATTTGGTTACTGTGTTGTTAGAAAAAGAGACCTCTGGCTCATGTCTGTCTAATTATGGCATCAAGCAGTTAGAAGCTAGAGGGGATAGATTAAGACATCTCGAGCCTCAGAGAGCCCGAGAGCATTGTAAAAAGCCTATAAATGGCTGAAATTTAGAAGAAAGAGAGGTTCAACTTTTGGAGACTGTGGATACTCTGTTCCTTCCAACATCTCATCTTCATTCCAGTAATACAAGCTTCTTTTGTTGTTACATGTTCAATTCCCATTTTCTCCTCTGTTCTAAGCTTGCACTTGAATAGGTTATTCACGTTTTCTTCTGTATCTAATTCCAGATAACTGTCATCTTATCTCTGCGTTGATAAATTAGATTTGCAAGCTTCATTTACTTTCTGTAGCTAGCCATTCATATGTGTTTATGTATGTATCTTCTGGTACAGTTGGGGTTCTCAATCTATTCATTGAATCTATAAACTATTGAGCATTAGTGGTCGAAAGCCTTGTCAAGCTGAGGGTGTTCATGCATGTCTTGAGTGAAAACGGAGATGAATAGTCATCCCTCTTGATCCAAACCCCAATCAATTCCAATAGTTCAAAGAATGATATTGAAGATTTATATGTTGCCAGGCATCTCTGAGCTACAACCTAGGAGAGTTTCTTGGAGTGCTAACAGGCCCCGTCGGAGTTAGTTGGTCAACCAACTTCTCGGGGTCATAACTTAGTCATATAATCTCCGTTTGGTGCGTACGAAACCTTGTTGGAAAAATATCTCCGAGAAATATAAGTCTTGAAATAGGACAACAACCTTGGGCCTACAACAAACCTCAAAAAATGTCGGTTAGGGGTCAAAACTGCGCCGGAAGTTCAAGACCCAAAAAATCACTAAAAATAGTAAATGTTGCAATAAACAAGGAAACAAATGAAACCAACTAGAGGTCTAGGTGGAATAGGTAGGTGGCCACCAATATCCACCTAGATTAATCCTCCCTCCTTAGGAAGCAATGGTCCCCATTGCGTGTAGAGCCTCCATGAGGTGAGGAAATTTTTGTTGAACTTGGTCCTTGGTGAACCACTTGCCCTGGTGAAGGAGTTGGCCTGCTTTGACAACTTGATATAGTTGGATCCTCTATTGGTGAGTTTTCTTGATTTGCATGTCCATGATATGATCAGTTGTGGCATGTTCCATGCAATCTGGGTTTAGCTTTGTTGGTGTGAGTTTTTTTGCAATGTTGGATGTGTCAAGCAATGGTGGCAAGTATGGCCAAAGGCAGTCTACATTGAACACTAGGTGTAGAACAAGGAATGGTGGAATGTTGAGATCGAAGGCATTGTCCCCTACAACCTTGGTGATGGTGTATGGCCCATATCGAAGTGGGCAAAGCTTGCAACATGGTCCAACAAGATGCTCCTTCTGCTACATGTAGCCAAAATTTGTCGCCCTCCTAGAACTTATGCGACACCCGATGTTGATCATGGCACTACTTGTACTTAGCACTGGCTCTATCCAATATATCATGGACCTATTGGCAGATGTGTTGAATGTGCTTAATGAAGTTGTTAGCCTTGTTGGTGATCTGATTTAGAATATTAGTTTATAGTGTTAAGATCTTCCTCATATTATAAACAAAATTATTTCATTGTGCTTAAGGATTCATCAATTTTTGAAAGTGAAATGAAGAGTTGTTATGTTAATTTTATGAGCAATTTAACATAAATAAAAAACTAAACAATAGCATAAACATGTACATGACATCATCAAAAACACATTACAACAAGCACATGATAAATGAGTTCACCCCTCTTAGGCTACATCTCCTTGGTCCAGCTTCCAATGGCGTTTCTCTATTATGCTCAAAAGTGTAAAAATATGTGTTTGCAATGCTTAAATGTTTCTAAAACCTACTCCAATGAGTCCAAAATGTTCAAAAATGGCTATCTAGTGTCTTTTTGCATCCAATTTGGTGGAAAACTGAAGAAGTTATGACTTCCCCTTGTTTTCCCATTATTCCTTCCACAAATTGCTCCACATCTGATAAGAGCCTACAATTTCACTCCCAAAATCCTCTAAACGGGCGAGAATTTTTATGTGTGGCGGACCATAATCCATTGGCACCGAATTTCCATCACAAATCGCAATTGGCGGAGTGTCGCGGTCTTATGGAATGTGAACCACGCAGGCAGTATGATTGTAATTCGGTGGACCCGACGGAATTCTTAACTGGAGCTTATAATTGTATCGCGTCTGGGATCCTTCCACAATAGGCAAAGTACTGGGGTATTGTATATGCAATACTTTGCATCGTGTTATGATTTGCAATTGTGATATCACATTGCAACCCAAACCTGTCGGGGCCGATTATGTAGTGTCATGTGAGATGTGCGATAGCATCAAAACTCGGTACCTATCGGGGGCTGATTCTATAATACCTACCTTCGCCGATGTGAAATTGTGATCCATGACATCGCACCTCCGACCAATTATTGAAAGCCTTCCCACCTACCTTATTGGATTGCAACCCTTCCCTGCTCGGTGGTCGATTTTTAACGACGACCTGCTTGCGATTGCGATTTGCGACATGTCGGGGCCAATGGTGGCTTTCCACTTGGCACCTCCTCATTTGTTGAAGGACCTTGCCACATCATCCAATCCTCCCATGTGAGCAAGTCAAACATGAACTTTGACTTGCTATAACTTCTGCATACGAGCTCAGATTTGAGTGCAGTTCACAACCTTGGAATCAAAATGACGAGATCTCGATCTGAAGTTAAGTTTATCAAGATTTTGACACTTTTATTTTTGAGCCTAATTTTGAGCACCTAATCACTCCTGCCCACTGGAAGTCTTCTTAACCCCAAAATATCAATTTCAATTGACCAACAGGTGAGGGTATAGTTCCCTCAGCTTTCCAATCTTGATCCATTGATCACTGAATTGGAACTTGTGATCTCCACGATTCTTGTTATGCTTTTCTGTGTACTTGCCTTTAACATTTTCAAGTTGTTCTTGCACTGTTTAATGTACCATTTGGATTCGTTCAATGAAATCTTTGGCCTTTTCCATGTTACTATCAGTATCAACATCCTTCTTACAAAGATGATACAATACATTATGATGTAAATGGCAAAAAAATTCCTCCACTTGATTCCTTTGACTCAGGCTTGAATATACATATTGAAAGTATGTATTTTTCTGAACATAACTTTCATGTAAAACAAAATGATGATTGAGGAAAGTAGTTATACAAACTATAGGCCTAGAAAGTACATCAACAAACTTGTCGCTTGTACCTTTCTTATACCTTTTGACCGAATGGAATAGTAGAAGAAAACCCATCCAATGGAAGTGCCTTTGTCGTTGCAACTTAAACACTTTATCATTGAAACTTTTTGAATGAAAAGAAATGGGCTTACCACATTGCATAAAGACTCCATCCATGGCATAGTCACACACAACAACTTGAAACTTAAATGACTATCTCAAGTCTGGAAAAGCAAGTACTGGAGCTGTACTGATATTTTGTTTTAAAGCATAAAATGCCTCTCGCTATTTGCCTCCCCACTGGAAGACCTTTTACACAACTTCCAATGAATGAAAAGGAACTACAATAGAAGAAAACTTAACAAAATTTACTCTCCAACATTGGGATTATCCAAAAAAACCTCTTATCCAAATGACTATCTTGAGCCTACCTGCGTAAATTGTGAGCAGAGCAAAGGCATCTGTGGCTTCATGGGGATGTATGATTCTTTCACCTGCGTATGTAGGAATGGAGACAATACCACCAAAGGCTATTATGGTTTCAATATTGGAGAGATATAGCTTCAACTCACCTTCTCCACGTCCCACGCAGTCTGCCTAAAAGCCTTTGGGAACCTGAACACGCTTGGAAGAACCAATTTCATGGCTCAAGAACAAACCTTGCCTAGTTTTGAATGTTGTCTTTCCTATATCTCCTTCAACAACTCTACTTTGATGAAAACCACTTCTTGAATCCCATTCAAGGAAATGCTTACCATTCTTCTCAGGCATCAAAACAAGAGGTGCAACACACGATAAAGGAGTAGGTCGAATGATCGTTTTATTCAACAATCCCTGGATTTGCATCTTAATTTCTATGCTTTCCATCACAGACATCCTGTACATGCCAATGTTAAGAAGAAGACACTTTTGCTGCAACTGTAACTCACGTTGGATTCCTCTCTTGGGAAGTAATCCCTTTGAGTCTTGAAACATCTCATCAGATTGGTTAACAACATCAACCCAATCAGTTTTCAAATTCGAATTACAACCATCAAACGCTTCATAATCAATATCATTCTTGGGTTTGATCATGAGAAGCATAAAATTCTTGCTCGAATTCATCAGTCTTTTCATCTGCCCTGCATTAAAAATCGAAAGATTTGTTTTCTTGATGTGAGCTCTCATAATATATTCTACTCCATTTTTTGAATATGTGATATTTGTTTTCATGTTGATGGAAAATAACTTTTCTGTCATAAAGGTATGGGCTACCGAAAATGATACCACAGATATCTAACGACACAATGTCAAGCTCCACTTCATCTATGAATTTTGCAGCGATAGCGAATTTGAGTTTACACTTTCTTGTAACCTTCAATTGCACATTGTCACATACCCATCCAAGTGGATATAGTTTATGATGTGGAATAGTTTCCAGATTTAAACTCTTAACAATGTTTTTAGAGATAAGATTGGCTTGAGAGCCACTATCGAACAACGTATCAATCTTGTTATGTTTTGAGATCACCCTTATGTGAAACAGTTCTATTCTCCTCTTTTCATTTGGAGTTTCATTTTGCGAGTTTGAAGAACTAGTGTTGGCAATGGATTCTTTTCATTTTAACCCCATGGTTGTGATTTTAGTTTCATCGCCTGAATCGGATCCCAAATCCTATTGAGTGGTTTTCGTTGTATTTTCTTTTCCTTTGTTGTTGAATTATTTTGGTTTCATTTCGGGATGAAGCTTCCAACAGTGAACTTCATCGTGACCCTCTCTGGAACAATGTTTATAGATTGTTTTCTCTCCCTTTTTAATGGATGCATTTTTCTTTCCCTTGAAACCCTCTTATTTATCTTTACCCTTAAACAACTTTTTACTACCTTCTTCTGGGGTGCTTTTCCCTCTTGCCTCAAGATGAGTGGCTTGCACACACACATAATCTAGATTACTGGGATTAAACATTAAGATAGTATGCCTAAGGTAATTCTGTAAATCCCCTATGTACTTCAGCAATGCGTCATGTGATTGCAAATCTACACCTAACATCAGAGACCTTTTTCTGAATTCTTGGGTGTAATCTTGCACATTTTGACCTTTAAGCTGTCTAAATCTCTACCAATCCATGATGTCTTTCTACATATAAGCAAGAGGGTAGAATTGTATTTTAATTACAGCTATGAAATCATTCCAAGAAATTGAGATATTGTCGTGTTTTTTTATCTCCTCTTGGGTCTTTGATTCCCACGATACTAGTGTTGCACCCTCCATTATCAAGGAAGCTAACTGAATCTTATGTCATCCTCTTGAAGGTTTTAAATCCTGCAATAGACCTCCAAGTGACAAATCCAATTATCAAGCTTCCCTACATTCACTTCACCATTATACACGGGAAACTCAAATTTAACATCAATTTTAAAAAAAGTGATTTACCAGTTCCTTTTGAAGAATGATGATGAGGATGAGTAAGGGTTGTGTTATTGGAGGAGGGTGAAGATGTTTGTGAAGAATAAGATGAAGAAGATGGTGAAGATGGTGGAGGTCTATCTCCATTCCCATTACCTCCTCCTAAAGATCCTTCTCCTTTTGGAGGTTTCAAACTTTCTCCTTGCAACCTGCTATTCCTCTCTTCATAGAGGATCTTCACCATCTCTGTCATATCAAAGAAAGCTTTTCTGAAGGTCTTCTCATATTCTGTCCTGTTTGTAGGTTCTCCTTCATGAGACATGATCTCTAGAGTCTTAACTGCAACTTGACGCTGAACTGGTATTGGAGATTGTGGCGACCTTGCTCTCCTTCCCCTTGGCTCAACTTCAGGGCTTCCAACCAGCTTTCCTTCACCTATTTTGAGTTTTAACCTTCTAAACATGGCATAAACTTGCAAACAATTAAATCCTTCTTTCAAAAAACAAAACCTAGTGCTCTGATACCAAATTGATCTGATTTAGAATATTAGTTACAGTGCTAAGATCTTCCTCAGATTATAAACAAAATTCTTTCATTGTGCTTAAGGTTCATCAAAATTTTCAAGTGAAATGAAGAGTTTTTATGTTAATTTTATGAGTAATTTAACATAAATCAGAAACTGAATAGCATCATAAACATATACAAAACATCATAAAAAACACATTAAAACAAGCACATGAGAAATGAGTTCACCCCTCCAGGGCTACGCCTCCTTGGTCCAGCTTCCAATGGCTTGGGCCTCTCTATTATTCTCAAAAGTGTAAAAATATGTGTATATAATGCTCAAATGCTTCTAAAACCTGCTCCAATGAGTCCAGAATGTTCAAAAACGGCTATCTAGCCTCTTTTTGCATCCAATTTGGTGGAGAACTTAAGAAGTTATGACTTCCCCTTGTTTTCCCACTATTCCTTCCACAAATTGCTCCACATCCGATAGGAACCCACAATTTCGCTCCAAAAATATGCTAACCAAGTGAGAATTTTACCGTGCAGCAGGCCATAATCCGTCAGCACTAACTATCCATCACAATCGGCAGAGTCCTACGGTCTTATGAACTGTTAACCAGGTGGACGATATGCGATTGTGATTCGGCGGACTCGATGGAATTCTTAACTGGAGATTATAATTGTATCACGTCCTGGATCATTCTGCAATCGGCGGAGTACCGGGGTCTTGTATTTACAAGACTTTGCACCATGTTGCGATTTGCGATTGTGATATTGCATTGCAACTGAAACCCCCTGGGGCTAATTCTATAGTGTCGTGAAAGATGTGTGATCGCATTGCAAACTAGTACCTACCGGGCGCCGATTCTATAACAGCTCCTTTGAATGATGTGAAATTGCAATCCATTGCATCATGCCTTTGACTGACTCTTGAAAGCCTTCCTTCTTGCCTTATCAGATCACAACCCTTCCCTACTCGTGGCCGATTTTAACACCGACATGCTTGTGATTGCGATTTGCGACATGCTGGGGCCAATGGCGGCTTTCCACTTGGTGCCTCCTCATTCGTTGAAGGACTTTGCCACATCATCCAATCGTGCCATGTGAGCAAGTCAAACCTAAACTTTGACTTGCTATAACCTATACATATGAGATTGGATTCTAGTGCAGTTCGCATTCCTTGGAATTAGAATGACGAGATCTTCAATCTGAAGTTAACTTTATCAAGATTCTGACACTTGGATTTTTAAGCCTAATTTTGAGCACTTGATCAGTCGGCTTCAGACTTGATGTGAGCTGAATCTACGTGAGTAGCTACAAATGGTATGGCCACATCAATGGGACATAGTGGCTAATATCCCAAACCTACCTGAAAGGGGATGTGGCTCATTGAGCTATGGAGAGATTTGTTGTAGCCATCCTAGACATAGGGGAGGCTTTAATCCCATGTGCATGGATGCTTCGAGTTGTAGATGCATAGAATGTGTACGATCATCCTGTTGGCAAGCTCTATTTGGCCATCATTTTGGGGGTGGAAAGACATGGACTTAGAAATTTTGGTATCCAACATCAACTAGAGACTTGACCAAAATGTACTTAGGAATCTTCTATCCTGATCTAAGATAATGGACTCTGGGTCCCAAACGTGTACCCACACTCGCTCAAATAAGAGCTTAGCAGTGGCCTTTGCTATGATACTCTTCTTGTAGGCTGACATAATAGCCATCTTAGAGAATCTGTCGATGACCACGAAAACATAGTCATTTACGTGCTTAGTAGAAGGAAGGACAGACATGTAATCCATGGAGATGGATTCTCAAGGTCAAATAGGAGTAGGAAGAGGATTATATAGGCCTTGCTTCTTAATGGTTGGTTTGGAAATGGCACAGGTAGTGCAAGATCTAATGTACTTCCAAACATCTTGATGAAGGTTCATCCAATAAAAATACTTCTGCAATATTTCCACTATTTTCTCTACTCCGAAATGTCCAGTGACCCAACTGTAGTGCGCCTCCCAAATCATCTTGGCATGCTTGCTTGAAGGAACACATGTGTTATAGACATTTTTGTGCCTTACAGCTCTAAGCATGAAATGTCCATAAACCAAGGGATCCTAAGTCCCTAAAAGTGTTGTTCTAGCTCCTAAAGAAACAAGGTCAACAAATTACAGCTTCTCCCAGAAGTTCTCCACCAGAAACTGCTCATAACTAGTCAAATCAGGATCATTTTAGCTGCTCCACTAGCTAGCTGCGTTGCAAAGCACCCAAATACACTAGCTAGGTGCGTTGCAACGCACCTAAATGCACTACCAAGGTGCGTTGAGAGGGAAATGACAAGTGGCAGAGTCATTCCACGAGGTGGAGAGACAATGGAAGCTTCCAGAATCTTTCCCAATGACACTTGCCTCACTGAATTCGACCAGTGATGAGTAAGAGGCTCTCAGTCTCCAAGTGGAAGCAAGAACTGACAGAGAGAAGCCACTAATCAATTCATGAGCTGACTCATCCTCTTTGCATACATCTATATATGGATCCCTCACCAAGAGATCCAGAGGCTAGAATTTTGTACATTGCAGAGAATTGCTGTTGGTTTTGAGATAGATATCAGAGTATTGGGTGATTTATGCTTTGTTGGAGGTGAAGAGGGGATTCTATGCTGGGAGGTTGATGCTGGATCAGGAATCATCGGTTGTAACTCCTCCTGGATCTTCTTGTTTTATCAATAAAACTATTTGAGTTTCTCCTACATGCTAGTGTATCATTGATATTTGTTACATTTGTATGCTTAGCTTAAATCTGATCCTAAGCTATTTATGAATATAAATCCATGTCTTTGTGTAGTTTCCTTCTTTTGTGATCTTGCAGGAACTTGGTGATGCTGGGCAAGTAAGGGAGCAGGTAGCTGGAAGCTGTCAAAGAGGAGAGAGATTGGATCAAAGGACTAGCGCAAGACATAGGTTGGTTCATCCTATTCCTCTTCGTTTATAGTTCATAAAGAAGAATACGAAAGTAGTTTTCCTGTTTGTTTCTGAGGTCACTATCACACCTCAGTGGGATAGGGTCGTTCTGAATAGACACTTTTCCCGTTAACAAAATGGCGACTCCGCTGGGGATCGTGTCTAGTTAGTTTGTTTGTGTTTCTCTTGTTGTTTGTTTCATAAACTTAGAAGTAGCGAATCGAACTGCATTTGCCATTAACAAATGCAAAGTAGACATCTGCTGCTTCAATCCATTCACTGGATCTGTTTATGATTTGAACAGCTGATTCACAAATGATCTGATTACCCTTTGTGATAGCTCTTAAACCTCTTTTAAATCAACCCTCTGATTGTGCATTACTGATTGCTTTTACTCGGCCAAAAACCATAGATTAAACTGCAAACCGTGACCCAGAACCCGGATAGAATTCTCGTTTCTGCCCCAGCGCAGGCTCTGTGAAGAGATTCTGCATTTCAACACAGTTCCCGAGAGGGCTACCTGTGTTGCAATCCAGTTTCTCTGTGTAGCAGGTGCGTTGATCAGCCTAGCCTTGTGCAGCTGAGGTTCTTTGCTCAATTTTTTCAGTTTTGTCTTTGATTTTTGCAGCCTGTGATCAGTGTGTGTGTCTATTTAAAAGCCCCTTTTCTTTGCCTTAATTCCGCCTCAGTTGTATAAAAGAAACTGTATGTGTTTTTGTGTGTTTGTTGCGTCATTTACAGTTTCCCATTGCAAAAGTAGAATAGTTATACTGTCGTCCTTTGATTTAGATTTTTCGTAAGTGTCGATTTTGATCTTAGGAGAAAGTTTATTTGCTGTTGACAGTTGATTATGCTTTCACTTTTGCCTTTGGCTTGAATTTGTGAATTTCTAGTGTCAGAACAAGTGTTTATTTCAAAATCATAAAGTGTCGTAATCGTCTCTACCTTTTGATTTCGAAAAGAAGCTTGTTTGTGTTTTTCACTTGAAAACGAATTCAAATTTGTACAACAGATTTCTTTTTAGGCATCAATATTAAGAAGGTGAAAAAACAAATACATGCACATGTGCATTTGCATATTGACAGTCTGTTTGGCTTGATTTAGGAAAAGTGCATTTACAGTGTGCTCTTTGCTCTTTGAGAAAAGATTGTGTCTTTCTTTTCCCCTTGTAGCTAGGATTTTCATTGCTAAAAAGAGATAAAAGCTTGCTTATCATCTTTAGATTGCATTTTAGGAATTACATCTACATCTCGTGGTGAACCCAAAAGGCAAACTTCATAAGAAATATCAACCTAAAATAAATTCAATGAACTTAACAACGCTTTGTAACTTAACGCACAACATGTAGAGGTCTAGGCTAGAGACGTATTCCGGCGTCGTAAAGCGTGGTAACTGTTGTCCTCACTGATGGTTGGGTGATTCCTCCACTTTGAGATGATAAGTGCCAGTACGGACTTGTGCTCCCACGTACCGTCGAGTATATATTGGGAGACCCCTATAGGCATAAAACCTTTATCCGTAGGAAGCCGTGTCGGCCGCCCTACTGATCGCAATGCACCGAACACAGCATTCGGGAAGATTGACTGCCGCACCGTAAAAAGTATTCTGCAGTTTTGCGATTGGTTTGGTACTCCCTCTACCTAGACCTCCAGAGCAGTCCTTTCGTTCCTTTTCAGACTCCTTAACGGAAAAGGTCCATATGAGCACTTGTCACTTCAGGCTCATTAAAAATCGAAGGAGACTAGAGTCATCTTTTGCTTTTTCTCGACTCTTTAAAACTGAAAAAACAAGTTGTGTCAAAGCGTGTTAAAATTTATTTTAAACGGAATATTCATCCCCTTTTCCTACGTTGATCTTTGGGTTGAGAAAATGGAGCCTACCAACCAAGGAATTCCCCTTGGTGGAAATCCTAGTCCCTTCTCCTCTTGGGGAGATGTTGGTGCGCCCCATATGGCCACATTGTCGCTTCCAAGACTGACAATTGGCTTGCCAGTATGGCTCTTCTCAATCAATGTCGTTCAGAACACCACTATTCCTGAACAATCGAATCAGCAATTAGACGAGTCCAGAGTTACCCACCAGCCTTCTACTTCCTCTAATTCTTCCTCTCCTCCTTCCTCTTCGCTTGACGGGACTAGTAAAGCTAAAAGCCAATTTCCTAAGGAGAAGAAGGAAAAGAAGAAGAAAGAGAAAAAGAAGAAGGAGCCAAAGGCGAATGGGGGAAAACGAGTGTCGTTTAACAAAAATCCACACACAGCACCGACCAGGCCTAAATCGCCATGTGTCATTTGCAGAGGAGACCACTTTCACAGAGATTGTCCTTGCATCCCCCGGATACTAAGGGACTGGTCTCCTCGTTTGCACAATCCGGTGTCATCAACCTCTGGAGATCATGTTGAAAGCACACCGTCAACTAGTGAAAGTGAAGCCCCAGGACGAAAAGGGAAAGTCAGATTTCCTTGTAAACTGTGCGAAGGCGACCATGCCCTCCACCGTTGTCCCTTCTTAGATGAGGCTAAAATAGTTTTGGATGATCGTCTGGTTTCACCGTTACGACTTCCTCCTGGATATAAAAAACTCTTGCCGAGTCCGTCACTAGTTGAGAACCCAGCTGGCCCGCTCGGGTGGTCGGCTGAAGCGCCTGTCATTGAAGATAAACCAATTGAATCCATACCAGATGAAAGTCAAAAGGTCGAGGCGGCAGTTGACCCGGTCTTGCCTTCAGAGGTTTTATCTTCAGATGATACAGTCACTGAAGAGAACAAGGATGACACCATCCAAATTCTCTTCATCAACACATACTCCGACGAACATGGGGGCAATCCACCCATTCCTTTACCGCAGGAAGGAAGTTTGTCAGAGCCATACCCGGCCGTCTACTCTGTCCCACCTCCAAGCAACCTAGTTGTATCCTTCGACTGGAATCAACTAGGCAGACCCCGTTTGCCAGCAAGCATACCATTCCGAATTATCGTTCAAATATATAGAATGGTCATGGCTGGTACCATCATAGATGAGGGGGCTTCTGTGAGTATCCTTTCTGCTGAAAGTTGGTTCGCTGCTGTTGCCTGAAATGAGAAATCTGACAGGCTTTGATAAAGGAACCAGTCGACCTTTAGGGATCCTTCCCGATGTGCCCATAACATTGAGAGGGAAGACAGTTCGCATGAACGTCATGGTAGTTCAAGGACCCTTGGATTATAACCTACTCCTTGGACGAGACTATATTTATTGCATGGGAGCCATTGTCTCCTCCCTCTTTAGAGTAATGTGTTTTCTGCACGAAGGAAGAGTGGTCAAGCTCGTGGACCAGCTTTCATTTCCCGGATCACGCATAGAAAATAGTCATATATCGTCCCTAAATGGTCTCTTCACGCAAGAAATGTCTCAATACCCAGTCCGTCCTCTCGATGAGCGCGAGTAATTTGGAGGGATATGACTAAAACCCAGGGGGCATGCGTCCTGGTCTGCTTCGGCAGGAAAACTTCGGGTATAGGGTAGGTTTCCGCGGGAGAATATGACTAGTCTGTACCCCGTCCGTGATTGGAAGAGGGGTTATTCTAGAATAAGATTCTCTTGTCAAAGTTATGAGAGTTGGCGAGCGCCGCCACTCACCTTTGTTTATCTCGGTAGACATCACCAGAGAAGTGTTTTGTTTACGCCGTAAATAGAACAATCTTTGGGTAACCTGTAAGAGGTAGTACCCTTCCTGATAAAACGAATGTTTTGTCAGCTCGAATAAAGGGTGACCCTTCCTGATTAAACGAATGTTTTGTCAGCTCGAATAGAGGGAGACCTCGAAACTCTGTTTTATACCTGGGGGCATGCAAACCTTTTGGAGTGCAAGCGATGGGCGGCTATTTATTTTTTAAATTTTTAGGACCTCTAACCCTTTAAACTCGTAGGATTAGTCGTCACCTAACTTGCATAAAGAAAGGATGTGGGGCAAAAATCTAAAAGTTTCCATTTTTATATGAGACATTCTTATCATATGACTGGATTAATCGAGCAGTTTTAGCGCATAGTTCAAGCTCGTTAAAAAATAAACATAAGACCGAGCAAATGTTTCCACCCGCATTTAAGCTCGTTAAAAAATGAACTATCCCCTGGTAAATAACCACCGTGAATGAAGCATTTTCAGCCATTAAAGCCTTGGTCGTGTTTGCACCGTCACCTCCACTTTTCCATTGGCCGATCATTCACCTCCATTTGATTGTTTACCCATTTTGAGGAACAGCTGCGAAGAGTGATTTCACTAGCCATCCTTGTGACACTGCCGTGATTGGAAAATTCCAAACCTTACCTGGAATTAGCTGCTACCCATTTTATCACTCGTTCCTCAAAAGACGAGTCTTCTTTAAGCTCTTTTCAACTGACTCGTAAAATATGAAAAGATTGCCGAGTTTTGGCCTTCCAGCTCGTTAAAGCGACAGGAAGTGCTATCCCTCCTCTAGATTTTAATCTTTTTGGACCTGAGGGATTATTGCACAAAAAGATCGAGCACTTGTTTTGTTCGGCTCGTTAAAACTATCGAAAACTCATCCCTTTTGTATTGTTTTATACTTTTTTGGACTTAAGGGATTAGATGACGAAAAAGGAACTTCGGAGTTACCTTTACGTACCTTTTCAGACTCTCTAAAAATGAAAAGGACCGAGTTATCTTTGTCGTTAGACTCGTTAAAAAGATTAATAGCGACAAACTTGTCTTTAGGCAAGAACGAGTTTCACTATCGCTAGGCTCGTTAAAACATAGCGATGGGTTTGCCCGAAGGGCAAATTATAGAACAAGCATATGTTATCCTCCTCAAGCTTGACAAAAATAAAGAGGTACAGGTCAGCAATGACTGGGGAAAAATTGGGAAGAGAACTCAAAGAAACTTTATTGGTAGCAAGTCGCTCTTGAACATGACACTTCCACTCCGTGCCTGAGTCGGGTTGGGTTGTTTCATTCACCGGTCACATCACCATGGTCACGCCATACCATCCACATTTGGGGTAAATGCTACCAATCCATCACATAAGTGTCACCGACATGTTCAAGAGAAGTCATCGAGAGAAGTCACCCGTGTCCCATCCACTACCATACATTATACCTCATTCTTTCATGACCGCCACCCTGAACCATATATCATCAGATCGTTTTCACCTCCATCAAAATCATTTGCTCCGTTCCGTGTCATTGATGTGGGATTCATTAAGGCCCTCCTTTGACGGATCGCTTCTTGTCGACATCAGCTCATTATCCAAGAAGTTGATCTAGGAACAACCCCTTCAGTACTTTGAAGCTTGCATGCCTCAATGGCAAGTTTCTCACTTCCGGCGACAGGTATACATCAATGACCTTCGACCGAAAGATTTTGCGTGGTGTTCGACGCCAAGTCCTTTATTCACACCACGTGAATTGTACTGCAGTACCTTGAGGGTCATTATCATTATCGGTGATTCCTCTCGCTCTTGTTAACAGTTTACATCATTGACTGGTAATCAAGCGATGTCTTTCCATGTTCGACTTCAAAACATTTCTCACATGGATCAACTTGTACTTCGAGTGAAGATCAGACGAGATTGAAGACCCCGGATCTAGTTTCATCCATCCAGGCTGCGATATATATTCAGGAAAAATAAAGACATTGAAATGTACAACATTGCAGCACAGATAATCATCCTACCAAAAGGATGATGACTCCATCAGAATCATCAGTCTGCCATCAGACGATTGTCTGTCCTATGTACATGAAAATGAATTTATAAAACTGAGCATGGGAATGCCCGCCTCAGCTAGACCATGAAAACAGTATGAAGATAATGTATTGTATTGTATCTTATTACAGGTCTCCTCCCAGCATTGAAAGAACTTCGGATCCTCCTAATAAAGCATTTCACCCGATAAACGGCCTCATACTTTAGGGGGCAACTGTTATAGACATTTTTGTGCCTTACAGCTCTAAGCATGAAATGTCCATAAACCAAGGGATCCTAAGTCCCTAAAAGTGTTGTTCCAGCTCCTAAAGAAACAAGGTCAACAAATTACAGCTTCTCCCAGAAGTTCTCCACCAGAAACTGCTCAGAACTAGTCAAATCAGGATCATTTCAGCTGCTCCACTAGCTAGCTGCGTTGCAAAGCACCCAAATACACTAGCTAGGTGCGTTGCAACGCACCTAAATGCACTACCAAGGTGCGTTGAGCGGGAAATGACAAGTGGCAGAGTCATTCCACGAGGTGGAGAGACAATGGACGCTTTCAGAATCTTTCCCAATGACACTTGCCTCACTGAATTCGACCAGTGATGAGTAAGAGGCTCTCAGTCTCCAAGTGGGAGCAAGAACTGACATAGAGAATCCACTAATCAATTCATGAGCTGACTCATCCTCTTTGCATACATCTATATATGGATCCCTCACCAAGAGATCCAGAGGCTGGAATTTTGTACATTGCAGAGAATTGCTGTTGGTTTTGAGATAGATATCAGAGTATTGGGTGATTTATGCTTTGTTGGAGGTGAAGAGGGGATTCTATGCTGGGAGGTTGATGCTGGATCAGGAATCATCGGTTGTAACTCCTCCTGGATCTTCTTGTTTTATCAATAAAACTATTTGAGTTTCTCCTACATGCTTGTGTATCATTGATATTTGTTACATTTGTATGTTTAGCTTAAATCTGATCCTAAGCTATTTATGAATATAAATCCATGTCTTTGTGTAGTTTCCTTCTTCTGTGATCTTGCAGGAACTTGGTGACGCTGGGCAAGTAAGGGAGCAGGTAGCTGGAAGCTGTCAAAGAGGAGAGAGATTGGATCAAAGGACTAGCGTAAGACACAGGTTGGTTCATCCTATTCCTCTTCGTTTATAGTTCATAAAGAAGAATACGAAAGTAGTTTTCCCTGTTTGTTTCTGAGGTCACTATCACACCTCAGTGGGATAGGGTCGTTCTGAATAGACACTTTTCCCGTTAACAACATGTGCTCCAAGTGGCATAACAGTGCATCCTGGAGGTAAAAGTTTGGAACTTTCTTACCTTTCAAGAGTGTCTGGTATGTGCTGTCGAATTCTGGATCACTCTTGTAAAGAGGCGGCCACCCCGAAGTCTCATGCCTACAAGAGTTGAGCACAGTGATCAGCGCCATGACTAGTGGCCAGCTGAGGTAGTCTACAACATTATTGGTGCTTCCCTTCTTATAGTTAGTGTTAAAATAGAACTATTGTAGGCATGTGGACCATTTTTAATGGCGATCATTCTGCAACTTCCCTTGTGTCTCTATGAACTACAACGGTCGGTGGTCTGTGTGGATGACCATTTCCTTCCCTAGGATGTAATGCTTCCAATGATGACAAGCCTGTACAATGCAATACATTTCTTTGTCATAAGTGGGATACTTATGGACTGTGTCTAAAAGTGTCTCATTGTGGTAAGCTACTGGATTCCCTTGCTGAGTAAGAATTGCACCAATAGAATAGTCGAAGGTGACTGTCTCAATCTCAAGTGGTTGTTGCAGGTCTTGTAATGTGAGCACTAGTGCAGAGTAGAGGTGATGCTTCAACTCAAAAAATGACTTCTATTTGGTTTCATACCAAACAAAAATTTATTTTTCTCCGCCCTTGGTGACTTCACTTAAAGGCCAAGTGATATGAGAGAACCCCAACATGAACCTATGATAGAAATTGGTAAGACCCAAAAAGTTGCAGAGCTCTGTTAGAGTGGTTGGGGCTAGCCAATCCCGAATGACTTGTATCTTGGACGGGTCCACATGCACACCCTACTCATCAATGATGTACCCCATGTATTGCACCTGGGTCATGCCAAAAGTGATTTCTCCAAATTAGCACACAACTTGTGTTTTCACATGGTTTGAAGGCCCTGTCAAATATGGTGGAGGCACTCTTCTGAACTCTAGCTGAAGATTAAGACATCATCTAAATACACCACCACAAATGAATTGGTGAAGGGTTGCAAGATGTCTTCCATCAATCTCATGAAGGTTGTGGGGGTATTTGTTAACCTGAAAGGCATGACCAACCATTCGAAAAGGCCCTCCTTGGATTTGAGGGAAGTCTTCCACACATCGGAGGGTTTGATAGGAACCTGGTGATAATTGGACTTCAAGTCAATGTTGCTGAAATATTTGGCTCCCTTGAGCTAGTCCAAGAGTTCATCAATCTATGGGACTGGGTACCTATTCTAGAGAATGATCATGTTTCGCACCCGATAATAAATACAAAGTCTTCAAGTCTCATCCTTCTTCTGTACCAATACAATTAGGTTCCCACAGGGTGATGAGCTTGGCTTAATGTGCCCTTTCTGAAACAACTCTTGAATCTACCTCTTGATCTCATCGTTCTCCAGAAGAAAGAGTCGATGGATCGGTCCATTAGGTAGCGACATGCCCAAGTTCAGATCAATGGAGTGCTTGACCTGAAAGTGTCGAGGTGCCCTTGTAGGTGAGGCGAAAATGTCCCCGTACTCCTCCATGAACTTGTCCATCTATTGTTGCTGTGTGGAAGAGCCTTGTCCAGAATCCATGGCCACAACCTTATTCTTTCCCTGAGGGCAAATCATAAGGAAAAAAAATGTCTTAGTCTCGGAAATGATCTTACTGCATTGCTTTGCAATGATCAAATAGATGGCGGTAGGCGACGCTACCTCTGGTATCCTGTACAACTTATTTCCCAAAGAAATAATCATAGAGCGAGGTTTAGACTCATATACAACATATCGCTTCCACAAGTATGGTTGTCCTAATAATACATCACAAAATTCAAGAAGAGAAACATCACACAGTACCTCATCTATGAAGGGCTTGATGTTGTAGGGAAGGTGACATTGTTGACTGACATAGAGATCTCGTCCTTGGTGAATCCACCCGATGCTGTATGGCTGTAGATGTGTTGTAGTCGGTACGCTCAACCGATTCAAGACCTATACTACAGTGAGGTTCTTTTGGCTCTTGTTGTTGACAATGAACTGCAGCGGAGAATCCTTCACCCACATTTTCGAGTGGAAGAGGTGTTCCCCCTCCTCTGGATGTTCAGGCTCATTCTTCTGGATCTTAGTGGTGACCACAGTGGCACTAGGCTTGGTGTCAATGATATACTTCCCTTTATCATTCCCATGATTAGGTTTTGACTCAAAGTCAGAAATGTGTTTGATTCGGAAGCCTTTAGCTCGATCACTAGTCACTGCTTGGCTCGACACTCACTTGTGTTGTGAGTGGAGCTCTTATGGAATTGACACCATTTTCCCGTGTCCTTCTTTGTCTTTGTGGTGTTTCTATTTGCTTGCGGGTTTGGCAGGTTGTCTTGGGTCACCCTGCCTTGGCTTCGTCCTTTGCTCTGTGGTTTGGGGGCACCTTTTCCTTGCTTTGGATTCACATATCAAAAGTATTACTTCTTCTGTTTAAACCTTTTCTCAATCTTGATGTGTATCGGTACGCCGTGACAAGCGAGGACATGTCCATGAACTCCATCTCATCCTAGATGTACTTGTGGAGACATATTCGGTACTTGAGTACTAAATTCCTCTCAAAATCCTTGATACCCAACTTTGTGTGAAGGGTAGGGAAAACATTTTTAATCTCTGACACATCTTGGTCCCTACCCTGCCGTAGCATGGTCCACTTTACGTATTTATCTTCATAATGCTAGACAGGGTAATATTGTTACTTGATGTAAAAGTGGGTGTGGCTGAAAATAGTGAGGATTCCCTCTCATCCTTTTGTTCATAGTAGGTTTCCCACCAGTCCTTGACATGTGGAGCGGCTTTGAGAAGTGAAAAACTAATATTTTCCTGATTAGAAAAAAGTCATGAATTGAAAAATATCCGTCCAATAGATTTAACCATTTATCTATGACATCTGCATCTATCTAGCCCTCAAATATGGGAATATCAAAGTTAACTTGTACCTTAAAATGAGTGGCGCCTCCAGAGTGGCTGCTGATAAAGATTCATCATCTGTGGGTAGTTGTCGAAGGATTTGGGAAAAGTTATCCATCATTGCATTCCTCTGTCACTCGAGGGCTTCCTCAAGCAATATTTTGAAAGGATATATTACCCCCTATCTTTCTTTTCTTCCATCATGGGAGGCCATAGGGTTTTGTGAGGTTGGTCTTACAAAGGTTCAACCAGTTCGAGCCCTAACTCCTTATACCCTGACCTTGTTGGGGACATGCAAAGAAACACAAAGAAAGAGAAGACTTCTTTGATACCACTGATCCATATTTATGTAGGAACGCAAAAAAATATAAAAATACCCATACACAAAGAGATGCAGCATAAATAAAACTTCATTTCATTAATATCAAAGAACTGAAATATGCTTACATACCGAAATAAACATACACTATCTCGGGCGATGGTAGCTTATCTCTCAGAAGAGATGTGGTAGCTACATGTCTTTGAACTGTGCTAAAATGAGGCTCAAGGGCATATTCATTATTGAACAATAATGGATAACCCTAGAAAACCAAAACCCTAAGCCCAAGAGATGGAACGTTAAGAGTTTGTGGGTCCCTTTGGGGTTAGTTGGGCAGCCAACTTCCCGAGGTCGTAACTTGGTCATATTATCTTTGTTTAGCGCATACGATACCTTGTTGGAAAGATATCTCAGAGTACTACAGGATTTAGTACATGCATGTGTTGATTTCTGACCTCAAAAAAACATCGTTTAGGGGGTCAAAACTGCTTCAAAAGTTCAGGACCTGAAAAACTTCTAAAAATATTAAATGCTGCAATAAACAAGGAAATAGATGAAACCAATTGGAGGTATAGGTCGAAGAGTTGGGTGGCCAACAATATCCACCTAGATCAAATTTTCCATGAATAATGGGGGTTGACGCGGCATCCGCCTGAATTATAGGTGTGAAAACAGGAAGGTCAACTTTTGAGTGGCATAAATTTTGCATAAAAACTTTGATTGATGCGCTTCTTGCACTATTGGAAATATATTTGTGTGTAGACTATCATGAAATAGTATCAATTTTAAATGGTTATGTTTTACCCCCAAAAGAACTTCATTTGATGCCTCAAAATTCTCTTGGAAGGTTTCAGACCCCATTTTGCTAAACTACGTCCCAACGGTAAAAACGGTTCTGTGAGTTGATTCCTCCACTTTTTCCACTCCAAATGCATCGAGATGATGAAAAAAAATAATGATCCAATCTGGATCATACCTCCCCATTTTTGGAGGCTTTTAGTCCCCAAAAGCTTCGATTGAATGAGGTGAAGAAATTTCTCCTCCATCTTCTCTCTAGTGTACCATTTAGATTTTCCTGGAAATTATCCCTTCAATCCAACATGCCAAAGGTCATCCTACCCCTGTTTTGTTCTTCTAGACCTCTTCTGCGAAACTGTATCTTCTGTCAAATTTACTTGAGCATCTGTTGCTAAATCCTCCATTGAAGGTAGGACTTGTTCCTCTTCCTGATATAACATGGAAGGCTCATAGAGTTTCAAATTCTCTACTTTCACAATTGAGTAAATGTGCATATATGGTGGTTATTGAGTCAATATGCATTATCACTCACATTTTCCAGTATCTCAAAGGGACCATACCTTAGAGCCTTGATTTTCTCACTAGGGCCCTACAAACTCCCCTTGTTCAACTGTAACCATACTCTATCTCCCACCTTGAATGACTTCTTTGTTATGTGTTGAACATGCCTAGCATTATACTTCTTTTGTGACTTCTGTAATGTTTCTTGTACCTATATATGGATCTACCTGATCTTCTCTATAAAATAATTCAGCCCTGAAAGTATCTCCTATAAGACCTTCCCTCACTCCTCCTCGTTTATCATATGCAATATCCAAAGGTGAAGGTGGAAAATATCCAAAACAAGTCTCAAATGGGGACTTTCTTGTAGAAGTGTGGACTTCTTTGTTTTAAGAATGTTGTATATATACCATATTTTCATCCTATGTCTTCGAATGCTTATGGTTGTATCCCCTCAGAGGTTGCATCAAAGTCACGTTAACTACTTCTGACTGCCCATCTATATGTTGATGGAATGTTGTATATATCTTCAACTGTGTGTCCATCTTCTCCCACAATGTGGTCTAGAATGCACTGGAAATCTTGTATCATTGTCTGAAATTATGCTCCCTGGTATCCCAAAGTGCACCCATACCTGTCCAAAAAACAAGTTTGTTGCTTCTTTCCCATTAATGGTCTTTTTATAGGGCATCAGAACACACTTCTTGTTGAACCTATAAACTACCACGAATAGGTAGCCATGTCCCTTCCTGGTTATCTATAATCCTCCCACAAAGTCCATGGAAATTATTTCCCAAGGACAAGTAGGTACATGTAAGTGATGATATAGACCTTATTTCCTGTTACTAGGCTTGCTTGTACAACAAATCATGCATACTCATATGAACCTAGCTACCTTCTCTTGCATCTTAGGTCAATAAGCATACCTTTGCAAGTTAGCCATAGTCTTCCCTATATCAAAGTGCCCTACAACCTTGGAGGTGTGAGCGTCTCTAATTAGCTACAGTTGCTCAAATTTAGGAACACATAGCTTATCCAACTTGTAGAGTAACCCATCTTGGAGATGGTAGTCAACTGTGCTATCGCCATCATGCACATGAATCTGACTCTACAACTACTGATACACCTCCTCGAAGTCCTCATCTTCTGAATATGCCTCTTTGTCTGCATCATGAGTGAATGGATCCATGTGCATAAGAGTCCCCAAAGTTGTGAACTTTGATGTGGGTGGCCTTGAAAGCATGTCGATAAACTTGTTTGTGCTTCCCTTCTTATACTTGATCACCAAATGCAACTGTTGCAAAAACCCCATCCACTTGTAATGCCTGGTTCATTGTAGCTTACTCTGGGCCTGAAAGTACTATAATGGATAGTGCTCTGTGTGGATTAATATCTCCTTTCCCATCAAATAGTGCTTCCACTTCTTCACACTTGCACCATGGCATAATGCTCCTTGTCATAGGTAGGGTAGTTAAAGGTTGCCCCAAGAAATACTTCAAAATGGTAGCATATAGGCCTTCCTCCTTACATCAAGACAATTCCCATAGCATACCCAATCGCATCTGTCTCCACTTCAAAGGGTTGTTGCAATTTTGGTAATGCCAGAACTAGTGCTTGGATGATATTATTCTTTAGCTATTCGAAATCCCTTTACTAAACTTTTCTCCACTGGAAACTATTTCCACTTGTTGTTATGGCATGGATCAGTGTTACTACCATTGAAAATTAGGCTATAAAATTCCTTAGGTACTACGCTACCCTAATGAAACTCCCGGCCTCAGAAACATTAGTAGGCATTGGCAATTTCATGATGGCCTTCAACTTGGAAGGATATATCTTCAGTTTTCCTCCACCAATCACATACCCTAGATACACCAGAGACTACTACACAAACTTAGACTTCTTGAGATTTCCTAGCAGTTAATGCTTCTTGAATGTTTCTAGCACCTGTGTAAAATGTGACATATGCTCCTCCTAGGTAGCACTATATACCAGTATATCATCTAAATAGATAATATCAAATGAATCTATAAAAGGGCATAGTATATCACTCATTAATCTCATAAATGTAGCTGGTGAATTACATAGGCCAAATGGCATGACTAACCACTCATATAAACCTTGCCTGCTTTTCAAGGCGGTCTTCCATGTATCTTCTTCTTTGACTTGAACCTAGTGATATCTAGACTTCAAGTCCAACTTGGTGAAGTACTTTGCTTGATGTAACTGATCTAATAGATCATCTTTATTGGGTAGGGGGTATCTATTCTTGAGCATGATTTTGTTCAATGCGTTGTAATCTATACACATCCTCCAAGTCCCATCCTTCTTTGGCACAATGATGATGGGTGACCCACATGGTGATGTACTCAGTCGAATGACACCCTGTTTTAGTATCGATTGCAATTATTTCTTCACCTCACTTTCTTCTGTAACAAACTTCCTGTACAACCCAATATTTGGAAATGTGGATTCTAGCAATAGTTGGATCTCATACTCCATTTCTCTCTAAGGTGGTAACAGTTTAGGATTTCAGAACACATCCTTGTATGCCTGTAGAAAATCCTCTAATTTTTGTTTATGTTTCTTAGTACACCCCTCCAGGGATGCCTTGCCTCTTATTGACTTCTCTTCAGACTGACTTTCTCTTAAAAAAAATAAAACATCTTTCTAGAACTGATCAATTTCTTGACTTGGTTGGCATTTACCAATCATATTTTTGAATCGCCTTTGTGTGCGTTGATGATGAACATTTTTCCATCCTTCACAAGTCGATACTAGTTGTCTCTCCTCATAAATATTTCATCACACATGTGCATGTATAGACCCCTAAACATGACTCTACATACATCAAGGGGAACCACATCTAGGTCTACTTCATCAACAAAATCAACACTAATAGCAAATCTAATTTTACACTATTTTGTTACCTTCAAATCTGCATCCTTGTTTACCCATACCAATGGGTATGGGTTTGGATGATCATGAAATTCCAGCCCCAAGTTCTTGACCAACTCTGCTGCAATGATATTCATCTACAATCCTGACTCAAACAAAGCATCAATTTTTGTCTTCTTGACCTGTATCTTTATATGGAAAAGTTTTGTCATTCTGAAGGCTACTCAGATTCATGTCCTCATGTACTGATGTAAAAATGATCTTCTCATCCACATCCAAGCTGATTTCAGCTTGGTTGCTTGAATCAGCGTCCATGATATTCTTCTTCTTGTTCTTCAGGTTTAGCTCTCGATGCAACTTCCAACATTTTTCCTTTGTATGGCCATCAATGTTGCAATGGGTGCTACAATATTTTCACAAGTGTATTTTGGATGTCATATTCTTATATTTTCCCCCTTTTTTCTTCTTCTTCCCCTCCTTAGAAGCTTCTTGTTTCTCATTCTCCTTCGATCCACTTGATTATGCTCTCTTGAAGCCTATGTTCTCCAGGTACTTTGCCTATACACAAGCCTCGTACACCAATTTGGGCTTGAACAACATCACTTTATCATGCAGATGGCAGTGCAGACCCCTCGAATACTTGAGGAGTAAATCTGGGTTCTTTGGAGAGATACCCAACATTATAATCATCTTGTTGAATTCTGTGGTTTACTCCTGCATACTTTGGCCTAAATTTTGCCTGAAGTAATGCCACTTGATCAACTAGTCCTCCACATATCCAATCGGATAAAACTATGAATTAATGAGGGTTTTGAAATACTCCCTTTTAGTCACTAAAGTTTCTCCCTCCACCCTCAGGGTTTTAGTGTGGCATTCCTACCAAGTTAATGCATGGCCTTCTAATTTTAGCAGCGCGAATGATATATTTTTCCCTTCCTTGATCTGATGGACACTTGAATAAACTTCCAGCTACTAAAACCAATGGTTCAACTTCAGAGCGTCGATCTTGTCATCGTACGTCTTTATATTAAATTTTTCTTCCATTTTAAATAGGGACTATGATTGGTTCACAAAACTTGAACTCGGTTGATCTTTTTCTGGTCCTTTCTTCAATTGGTTCTTCGTTTCTCCCAAATCTTATGATCATTGTTCTAATTTACCCTCTTCATTTGAACCCCCATATTCTTCAAATATCCCCAACTCTCTATTCAAGGCCACCATGAGGAGGCTTACATTGCAGTTGATACATGTGACTTGTTACTCTAACTGCGTAAACCTCACCTCTTCAGGATCACGAGGTTCATTTATATATTCGTCAACCATGATTAGGGTTTATGATTTTTGGCCCCACTGATATAGATCCCTGCAATATCCACAAAATATTCATAGAAATCTTCTCTAATACCGAATGATCTGTAAACTTCCGTGGATATTCCACTAGACTATTTGTCACAATAGATCTAATAATATTATATTAAAAATTTGAGATTCTAGATTATTACAGTTTTATTAAACTTTAATATTCGTAGATTTAACTATAATTAGTTCATGCATGTGAATGAGAATTATGCAAAAAAGTAGATAACAAAAAAATAAGCTCACACACACACACACACATAAGACACAATATATGCTCTCTCAGAAACCCTTTCGAGGGAAAATCTAGGTAGAAGGTGAGGTCACTTCACCCTCTTTCTCTATTTGGAAATATGGTTGCAAGTATAAAGAAGTAATGCTTGTGGCCCATGGGATGCTACAGTGCATAGACCCTCTCTGTGTTCTCTACCTCCTACCTCTCTTGGTTATCTTTTCTCATCTACTGAACAAAATCCTCTAGAAAGAATGGAATGCTTCTTCCTCCTAGTGGATCGTTTATAACACAAGCCAATAGCCTACTAGTGGTTAGTTTTGACTACACAAACTCTTAGCTAGAGTTACAATATAGACTCTTCTAGAGTATTTTACATCACAATCACGTGGCTATCCCCTTTTCCATGAATAATGGGGGCTAACGCGACATCCGCTCGAACTATAGGTGTGAAAATACGAAGGTCAACTTATGAGTGACATAACCTTTGCATATAGAATATGATTGACATGCTTTTTACACTGTTGGAAACATATTTATGTGTAGAATAATATGAAATGGTGTGACACTATAGAAGCAAATTTTTACCCCCAAAAATTTCATTTGATGCCTCAAAATGTTCCCAAAAGGTTTCAGACCTTGTTTTGCCAAACTAGGTCCCACTAGTAAAAACAATCCTGTGAGATGATTCCTCCACTTTTTCCACTCCAAATGCACCAATATAGATCAAAAAAATATAATGATTCAATCTAGATCATGTTATCCAGTTTTTAAAGAGGGTTCCAGGCTCCCAAGATTGGATAAAACCATTGTGTGAAATAAATATTTGACGGTGGAGGTGGTAAGCCTTTAGATTTGCTCACTCAGTTTTGGGTCACAGAAGAATATCTCTTGCATGAGGGATGTAGTCTCTGGATTCCTTTCAATACTAAATAGTGGATATGGTTTTCTATGGATTCCCTTACCAGCTTGGGTGGAGGCATGTTCCTTGGATTATTGATAAGGAGAGTTCTCTAGCCCTTGTGCCCTTTTTCTTAGTTTTTGCAGTGAGCTCTGGACTCCCTCATTGATTTGAGGGTGGAGGCGATAACCTCTAGATTCCCTTGTTTATTTTAGGGTGGAGGCATAAGCCTTTTGATTCCATCATTGATTTAAGGGGGGAGATGATAACCTCTAGATTCCTTAGTTCATTTGAGGGTGGAGGAATAAGCCTCTAGATTACCTTGTTGAGTTGAGGGTGGAGGTGATAGCCTATGGATTTCGTTGTTGATTTTAGGGTGGAGGTGTTAGCCTTTGGATTCCCTTGTTGATTTGAGGGTGGAGGTGGTAACCTTTAGATTCCCTTGTTGATTTGAGGGTGGAGGCATAAGCCTTTGGATTCCCTTGTTGATTTGAGGGTGGAGGTGGTAGCCTTTGGATTCCCTTGCTGATTTGAGGGTCGAGGCCTAAGCCTTTGGATTCCCTTGTTGATTTGTGGGTGGAGGTGATAGCCTTTGGATTCCCTTACTGATTTGAGGGTGGAGGCATAAGCCTCTAGATTCCCTTGTTTACTTGAGGGTGGATGTATAAGCCTCTGGATTCCCTTGTTGATTTGATGGTGGAGGTATAAGCCTTTGGATTCCCTTATTGATTTAATGGTGTAGGTATAAGCCTTTAGATTCCCTTGTTGATTTGAGGGTGGAGGTATAAACCTCTATATTCCGTTGTTGATTTGAGGGTGGAGGTGGTAGATGTTTAGATTTCGTGTTTTAACTTGTGATAGTAAATTTATAACTCTTATTGAAGTGGTTGAAGGGTGAAAATGGTGGACCTATGGATCCCCTAAAAAATATTGACTGCATGAAGTAGATGGGTGGAGGTGGATGATCTTCTAGAGTCCTTGTTTCAGCTTGCATAATCCGTTAAATCCCTTAAGCAATCATCCTCAAACTCTAGAATCTGGATTGGGGGTGACCACTGCAAGAAAGGCTTGGTTGTAATGTGTCTAAGGTTCGGTGGAAAGTTTAAGTTCCATTCTCAGTGGCTAAGCACATTTTAATAAGATAATTATACTCAAGACTTTGTACATTACTTGTTAAGTATATGTTTAATGCGCTAGTTTAAAGCTTATTTTGGTATTGACTTAATGTACTAGTTAAATTCTTGCAATATGTCATTGAATGTGATTTTCTACATGCTTGAGTAATGCTGCATTCCTGAGTAATTCCTAAGAAAATGAATGGAGTCTTATATTTATTTATGACCTTGTGTTACTATTTATCATTAGCATAAGAGGATTGTACATATTTAAATTGATATGAGGATGAATTTGGTCCAATGTGTAACAACCCACAATTTAAATATACAACTAATTAGATCAATTATGTGATTTATAATCAACGCGCATCTATTCTGAACTAATTAGCATAGAATTTTGAAAAATATGAGAATAGACCACTTACATGTAGAGATGATATTCCTTACTTGTAATTTCAAAGTTGAACGTTATTTGAATCCCTCTAACCACCACAAATTTTTGGGGACGAATCTCCACCAAACCGTAGGCTCAGCTGCATAATCTTTCTACAACTATCCACCCCCAAGCCCTCAATCAACATACTACTACGAGGGAATCCTTTGTCTCACAACACTTTTATGCCAAGAGAATGGATGAATCTCATCCTCCTCATCCACTAAATAGACTAAAAAATGGAAAGGGGTTCGCATGCAGACATTCCATGTGTCAACGTGCAATTTTTATTTCTTTCTTTTAAGTTTTACTTAATTTAATATTTATTTTAATTTAACTCTTTCTTCTTTTATTCATGTTTACTTTTCATTAACTTATTCTTACTATTTTTATAGTTTACTTTTATATATAGCTATTTAGAACTCCAATTTATTATTTACCGTTTCATTTGTTTATTTATTATTATGATATTCTCTTCATTATCTATTATTTATTTACTATTATTATCTTTTCTTTATTATTTACTATTTATTCACTATTATTATCTTTTCTTTATTGTTTATTATTTATTTATTTATTTATATTTTAATATTATATGCTTTTATTTATTTATTATTATTAGGGCCATTACATAATCCCCCTCTTTAAGGAATTCATCCTGTAGTTAATTTGAATCATTTAACATTTATTTTATTTAGTTATTCATCACTTCACGTTTTCCCTACACCCTCTGCTAAACTAGTATAACTAGCAGACATCAAAAGTTTTCACAACACCCGAGAAATCCAAAGGAATATTTGTCTTTTTTTCCCAACTTTAAGAACTAGGCACAAAGTCTCATCAGTTTGTACTGTAACCCAAGCCTATCCCCAGGCTCGCGGCTGACTCAGATCTCATCTTCCCCAAGGCAGAGACCTGGCTCAGTACTCCATGTAGTAATACTCTAGGCATATCAAAAGGTTGGCCCACTCCCTCCATACTCACTAAGGTGTACAACCCCAAGCACCAAAGTGCTTACACCCCCACTAGACTTCAGCATCCCAATCCAATATCAGGTACTCGACCTCCTCAAGATGGTCCCATATCCCCTTAAGAGCTATCCATCAAGAGTTATACAAGACAAAGGAACCAATGAAATATGTAGTGTTGATTGAGTATGTCCCCAACCCATATGGTGTTACATATTCTCCCTCGCAGATATGGGATCACATGAGATCATCAAATAAACTAGCCCTCTTGGCCCATTCATGGATTTCCTGTCAATCACCACATCTCAACATGCAACCAATGCATTAGTTATAATCATAGTATCATAGAAATAATCCACATGGAAACTCTTTCATGTCACCATGATAACATAATATCATCGTTTATCACCATATTCTGATTAGTAAAGACCTACATGCTCATGCATGTCACAAAATCTGAATCTAATTACCACATGCTTCACATGATAATATCATCATAATTTATAACATCAACTTATCAGCATCAAAGATATATCATGACATCACATAATAAATGAACCACATGCCAATATTCCTCATATCATAACATCATAATCCCTATGCATATCATATCCATCATGAGCATACAACATTTTATCATAACAAAATAAATAAATAAGCACCACATATACATCATTATCCTTTCATCAGAACTATGTCCAATTACCACATACCATCACATCATGAAACATTATCACCACATTATACTTCAATATTTCCATGTTGACATAAAGAATAATTGAAACTATAACCTCATTCGTAGTACTATAGTGTATCAATAAAATGTAAACAATAAGACATGATTCATATGTGCCCGGAAAATTAAAATTTTCATATATGATAAGTATCTTTCTAGACTAAGTTATGTATTCGTATTTTATTAATAGCACAATTTAATAAAAAGATAAAACAATTTTTTTGGTAGCTTTATCATAAATTATGATTGTATATCTCCTCATAGTTAATAGCCTTATAATCTCAACGACAACACATTTATTCCCTTTCCAGGAATCAACATCCTTGGAGAAAGTCACGTAAATAATCATCGTAGATATATCTTATATATTTTCAAGTATTCATATAAACACTAAATTACCATTTTCAAACCTCAACATTATTAATAGGTGTCCTCTTCAAATCCCATCAACAATGCTAAATAGCCATTTTTATTGTTTATTTTAATGTATCCATATATTTCAAAGTAAGTGTCTACTACTTCCTCTTAATACTATCTCTAATACTTATTATTTAATAACGTTAGTCATATTCTTGTCATATTCTTTATACATATTAAGTTTCACCTATATATACCTTATATCTTATTATATTGTATATATTCCTTATACACAATACCTTCTAATAAATAATATGATAAAATCAGAACTTACCAATTTCAACATAATATTTTAATATTAATTAGAGGAAGTGAAAGTTTTTATCCATCTCAACATAGAACTCTAATAACTATTAAACAAATTCTAACATTATTATCTAATTTATGGAATAGATGAAGTCACATCTTATAAATTTCTTCCCAATATTTAAATCGTAATCTCTCATTTCTATAATATACTTTATATTAATATATGTTTTACATAATATACAAATAAAAATTATAAACTAATTCTTATTTTTTTATTATTAAACATAACTAAATAAGTTTACGATGTCAAATAACATAACATATTCTTTGAAACGATTTTTTTTCATAATTTTACACCTAACACATTATTGTCCACGCCCTTTGAAAACAACATTATTTCTCTGGGTCATCAATTAATGATAAATATACTTCACAATGCCATTTGAATCACTTCAAACTATTTTCTTAAACACAAATTATGCAAAATTTAAGAAAAAACTACACACCTTTTTGTTTTTTTTTATTTGTAGGAGCTAGATATTGAATCTAATGTATCTTTGTAATTTTAGATCTCCAAGGGGTGAAATTGTGTTTTGTGGTATCCCTCTGAGTCCTCTTTTCAACCCCACAAGTATGATCTAGATTGGATTCTTCAAGAAAGCATTATGCCCAATCACCCACGATGACCTGATTATAAACTTGTTCAGTAGAGTGAACTTGTACGAAGTGCCACGTGTCACTGGTTCAACCTTTAGCCATGAAAATGATACCAACAAACTGTAGTCCATCCTATCTCTATCACTTTTATGAAATTTGAATCCAATGCTCAGAGAGAAAGTTATGACTATTTTCCCAAGGTCACCTGTTTGAGATCAAATTCTAGAGCCTGCAAAGAACCTAACATCCTCGGATCATATCTTCGAAAATATAGCGAGACAAGATCTAAAATTTATACATGAGGTTCACCATGATTTTAGCTCAAATGGGTTTTATTTTCAGCGAGTGAAGCTTTGTATAAAAAAATTTTAAAGCGAAAATTCCAAGATGACCTGTTTGAAGCAGCGAAACCCTAGAATCCAAAGTTGTGATACCAAATGTTATGCAACCAGCTCAGAAAATAGAATAAGAGATAGATCAACGAATTAAAAATTAGCCTCTTCGAGGGGGAAACCTCCTTTACATTAAAAAAATGAATAATTCTTAGATGATACAAATGACAAAACCTCCTGTCTATATATAGGAGTCTAAGGGGTCATAATATAATCAGAGTTGACATAACAATAATAACGTAAGGGCACAACAATAACAATAATGGCCTTCTATGGAGAAAAATAATAACAAATATGGGGACAATAGGGGCACAACAATAACAATAAGGGGCTACAATGAAAACAATAATGGGGGAATACACTAGTATTATAGGGACCTAACAACTTTGCATCACTGTCTGACACAATCTTCTTCGGAACACCATGCAATCTGACCACATTTTTTATGAACACTTGAGCCACATCACTAGCTAAATAGGTATATTTCACTGGAATGAAGTGTAATACCTTATTCATCCTGTCCACCACAACCAAGATGGAATCATGTGGTATAGATGTTCTCGGAAAACCTGTGATGAAGTCCATGGAAATGACCTCCGATTTCCACTTTGGAATCGAGATCAACGGTAGTAACCAACCTAGATGCTTACACTCTGCCTTTACCTGTTGAAAATCCAAGCATCTCACCACAAACTCTACCACTTATTTCTTCAACTTCAACCAGTAGTAGAACTTCTTCACCACTGTCAACATCTTCTGGTATCTTGAGTGACCTGAATAAAACTTCACATGAAGCTCTCTCAATATAAGCTTCTTATGTTCGCTCTCATATGGCACATATATCCTATCCCTAAATCTGATCAAGCCATCTGCTGTGAGATGATAGTCTACATATTGGGCACCTATAACTTGTGCCTGAGCTCCATGTACTTGTTATCCTGTCGACCTTCCTATAATATCCGAGTATGTAAATTATTCTGATAAGAACTCATACTTGCTATGTGGTTGACCTGTATCCTCCTACTAAGAGCATCTGCAATCATGTTCTCTTTACCTTTAATATACCTAATCTCAACATCGAACTCACTAATCATGGCCAACCATCTAGCTTTCCTAGAATTCTAATTCAATTGGTCATATAGATACCCTAATCCATTGTGATCTCTCATTAGCACAAATCTCCTACCAAGAAGATAGTGCCTCCACATCTTCAATGTGTGGATGATCGCTGCCAACTCAAGATCATGTGTCGGATAATTCTACTCGTGCTCACTTAGTTTTTGTGACTCATAGCATACTACCTATCCCTCTGGCATAAGAAATCCACCAAGTCCTCTTTTGCAAGCATATGTGCATACCACAAATTCTCTGTCCAAATCTGTGATCTTTAGCACGGGAGCACTTGTCAACAACTATTTCAACTGCTCAAATCTTATTGCACATTCTTCTGTCCATTCAAACTTCTTATCTTTTCGTTGCAATGTTGCAATGGGATATGAAATCTATGAGATGTTCTTGATGAACCTCCTATAATGACCTGCTAACCCATAAATGATCTTACCTCATCCACATTTCTAGGAGCTTCCCACTCCATGACAACCCTTATCTTCTATGGATCTACTGCTATGCCTTCCTTGGAAGCATAGAAAATTTTAGGGGCGAATGTTCGCCCTTTGGTGAAATTAAGGGGTTTTAAATTTTTAGTGGGCGAATATTTTGTATCATAGTACGTTTTTACAAATCACCTCAAATAGCCCACCTTATTTTAAGGGAGAGGGTAAAAAAGGTAAATTTAGCCCTTGAAATTAGGAGTTACAACCTTCCATTCGCCCATTTTCAAGAATAGGTTTTATTTAAGTGAATCCATTCGCCCATTTTCAAGAACAGGTTCTATTTAAGTGAATCCTATGGGCCAAATACCATATTTATAAAAGAGGTATGGTAAATTAATAAAAATATAAATAAATGAAAGGTATGGTAAATAAATAAAACATTTTTTATATTTACTCCATAAGTCACCTTATATACATGCAACGGTGTAAACAAATAAAAATATAAGTAAAGTGGAGGTATGGTAAATAAATAAAACGTCTTTTTATACTTACTCAAAAGGTATGGTAAATAAATAAAAATATAAATAAACTAGACATATGGTAAATAAATAAAACCTCTTTTTATATTTAGTCCATAACCCTCGTTCTATTTATGAAGGCTCAAGAAAGAGGTTTTATTTAAGTGAATCCTATGGGCCAAATACCATATTTGTAAAAGAGGTATGGTAAATATAAATAAACTAGAGGTATGGTAAACAAATAAAACATTTTTTATATTTACTCCATAAGTCACCTTATATCTACGAACACTCAAAAAAATATTTAGGTGAAACCTATGGGCAAAATACTATGGGACAAATACCATGGACTAGATTGCTATTAATACCATACAAAAAACATTATTAACCCTAATATTAGTATTAATAAAAATAAAAATGGCACATGGTATTGACCCATTGTATTCACCAAAATGGCACATGGTATTGACCCATGGTATTCACCTGGAATGTAGCCTATTTAAATGGGGGAATTAAACCAGCATAGATCCATCTTTACTCTGGATCTACTAACCCCCGAGAGGTATCAAATATCGTGATATGCAAACTAGCATAGAGTGAAAAAATATTTGATCCCTCTAGATCAAGAGTAAAGATGGATGTTGTAATCTAATGTATGTTAAACATTTTAGATTGGTTAAAATAAAAAATAAAATAAAAATAAACTATTAATTTTATTAATTTTTATAAATTACTAATAGTAATTTTTAAGCTCCAGGTTTATGGTAACCCATGGTATTGACCCATGGTAATACCAAGATCTTATAAGATTTTATAATTGAGTAAAATATTTGCCATGCTTAGTGAGAGATTCGCCAAAAAATTATATACACATATTATATTATTGATAAAATCACCTTCCATTTTTCCTATATACCATGGAGATTCACCCATTTATTATACATATAAATTTAGGGGTGGTTCTTAAAATTTGCCTACTTGGAAACCACATGCCCCAAGTAATGTATCTTTTTCTGGAAGAAACTGCATTTTGTAAGCTTAGCATACAACCAATGCTCTCTTAGAATGATCAATACTATTGCTAAATGTTCGACATGCTCTTCTTCATTCTTAGAATATATCATAATTGAATACAATAATAAACTTGTCTAGATAAGGACACAATACATTATTCATCAAGCACATAAAAGTAACTAGAGCATTATACAAACCAAATGGAACTACTACAAACTCATAATGTCTACACCTAGGTCGGAAATATGTCTTGTGAATGTCATCTTCTTTGATGTGTACCTGATGATATGTGGATCTTAGATCAATCTTCGAGAAAATTGTTGCTCCCTTCAACTGATCGAACAAATCATCAATCCTCGGTAATGGATACCTCTTCTTAATGGTCACTTTGGTCAACTACCTGCAATAAATGCATAACCTAAGAGTACCATCCTTCTTCTTCAAAAAAAGTACCGATGTGCCCCATGGTGATACACTTGTCCTAATTATCCCTTGTCAAGCATTTCCTTCAACTACAACTTCAACTCTACGAACTCTAGAGTGCTCATCATGTGTGGTGCTTTTGACACTAGTGTTGTCCCTGGTACCAACTCAATAGAAAAGTCTACTTCCTTGTGAGAAGAAAACTCTTAAATATCTGTGGGAAATACATCCTGAAACTATCGTAAAACCATGTACCTTCTCAATACATATGCATCTCAACTTCCTTACTTTTGTCACTAGAAATATGCACTGCAAATAACACACACCCTTTCCCACCACTGCGCTTTGCATGCATAACTATTACCATTCTAACTGATGTTTCTTTCTTCTTGCTCTGTAAGATTATTTGTTCTCCATTATCATCCAAACACTTCATAGCTTTGTCATAACATTGAACCTTGGTCCTTTGAAGATACAACTAGTCCATACTTAAAATCATACTTTATGATCCCAACATCAATACATTCAAATGTGTTTATGTAGGCATATCATTCAACTCAAATGCACATGCTCTTACCCAATGATGAACTCACTTCTTTGTACCTATGTCCAACTGCACTAACTAAGATTCTACATGTACTTCTTTATTCAAACCACACTTATCCACAAGGTCAGGATTAACATAACTATAATTAGATCTAGGGTCATAAAAATAGAATTAACTTGATAACAAATCTTACCATCGATCTTTATAATAGATGCCTAGTGATCTACCTGCCTGTAATGGACCAACATTGCATAGATCCTAGGAACGATTTGTCCAACATCCCCAACCGTCTGCACCTCCTAGGAACTATAAATATGTGGTCTACCACCCTGATGTTGTGGACAATATTTTTGACGAAGATATTTTCCACAAGTCCAACATTGTACAGACTTCCTATCATCACCCTTGTTCTTCTCAGACCGAAATTCATGTCCTTTGTCATATGCATTGAACTTCTTGTGCAATGTTGCATCCTCTTTGTTACTTGTGTCCTAAGGCATTTTTTGTTTCTTGTCCCATTTCCCTTTATTCTTACTATTACCTTTCTAATCTAGTTTAGTCTCAGATCTGCTCTTTGAGTGTTCATAACAATGATTTAGCTTTCAGATGGCCTCCTCAAATGATCTAGGCTCATCAAACTCAATCCTATCCTTAAATGCTATTGGAAAATCACTGATGAATCTCCTAATCTTGGCCTTCTCCTCATTGAGGTAAGGCACATACCTCAACAACTCCAGAAATCTGCTAGTGTACTCCTGATCATTCATAGATCCCATGTTTAGCTCACAAAACTCTTTTTCCCTATTGTCATAGTACCTATTTGATAGGTACTTCTTCCTAAATAGTCTCTCGAATTCATTCCAATTAATATCCTCCTCAAAAAAAATCTCTGATGTTCTTTACATCTTCACACAAGATATCTGCTTTACCTTTATGACTAAATGTAGTTATTTTGGCCTTCATGTTCTCTGAGTAATCATGTATCCTGAAGAACTTATTCATTTCAAGCAAGAATGCTTACGTATCCTGTGATTTATTCATTTCCCCATAAAATATAGGTGGATTTACTTTCTTGAACTCATCCGGAAAATATCCCCTATCACTCGTCTTGTAAGGATGATAATGATGATGACCATGATACCCGTCAAAACCAAAATTAGAATAGTACGTGTCCATCACCTCTCCTGTCTGGTGTATCCAATAATCTTCCATCCCTGATTGTGTGATCTCTATCTGACATGTTCCCACTGCCAGATCTCCTACCATATGCCCCATTAGTCCTATCCTCCTATGCATAGCTAATTTGAAGTGGTCCCTGCCTCTAGAATTCTGGAAAACTCTAAATAATTACTGCATTGACTTCTACTTGTTTCTCCTGTGCCTGCATGATTCTGTCAATATCTTCTTTACAACTCCTTATTTCTTCCTTCAAAATCCTGAATGTGTTTGCTAAATCATAAGAGTTCTGTGTTACCCACCATTTTGTGGTTGATATCCCTAGGATAAAATTTTTCTCCAAGATGGTCCTCCACCACCTGATCCAACCATGTGGTTCCTCACCCATCTACCATGATCATATGTTTGAAGGTGGGCCTCCCAAATATAAAGGTATTCCTTGTCAATTGGAAATTTAGTATTGGAATTTGCTTATCATGGAGACTTCTGGGCATGGATTAATGGGGGGATTTGGCGGAAAGAATGGGCTAGGTCTATGGTCCTGTCCCCTAGACTCCTTTTGGATGTTAACCTTGGATTCTAGTCTTGTGGGATCTCTTTTAATTACTATTTGGCTTTAGGTATAGTATTTCATGGTAGTTCCTAATTTTGGTTTCATGGTCCTGCTCCCCCATCCACATATATTGAAAATTTCCACTCATTATTACCCCATTCATCATTTCTCCCCCTAGGTCCACATTCCTACACTGGGCCCACACAGGACTAGTTCTCCCGTTCCCCTTGCCAACACCTTGGGTTAGGCATGGAATGATGCCTTGAAGGTTGATGCAGCTAAAAAGAAAAAGAAAAAGCATAATTGGCCACATGCAATAGGAAAATGTACCACCAAATGCAAAAGATGGTCGGGACATACACATTTAGCACATGGGAAAAGCCAATACATGAGCTCTACCCCATCATCATGGCCATCACCCTGGTTCCTACAGGTCCTATGAGCCTCCTTCATCATATAGGAACCCACGATTGTCCCAACCACTGGTGGGAGATGAACCACCCTACCTTAAAAGGGGTTATCCACTTCTATATATCACACATCATGCTCTTACCCCTTGAGCCCCGAGTAGTTAATCAAAGAAAAATCATAAAAAGGTAAAAGGAATATAAAGAAGGGTGGAAAAATCAAGGCCGGGGCACCTCATGTACCACGCTTTCTCCTTCATATTATAAACCCAAGTCTGGGCTTCTTTTTATTGGCTACCCTTGTACTCCAGCATGTGGCCCAGGGTTTCCCCTTCTCATCTCCTACTTCATTCACCTCTCTATCACATACCACCACCTTTTAAAGGATGTGCGTTGAACATATTATCCCTTTTAGAAGTAGAAACCATTTATAGGATAGTTGGTTAACCACATTTGGAGCTTGGAGACATGATCACATGCCAAAGCCCATTATGGAAGGGCAGGCCATTATGAAGTCCCCACTTGTGGTCCATGGTTCGTAATCTCTTTTACTCGATTTATCTAATGACTTGTTGTACTGGAAGGCTAGGGGATGCATTGGATCTTATGCAGGATTGCAGACGGTCTCCATCTTGGGTTTGGTCTCCCTATACAGGGTCCTAACCCTATAGAGGGCTACATTGGCACATGTACGACATGTGTTGAGAGCCATGGGCCTCCACAGTAGTAGAAAACACCCCATGGATCCCTGAGGATGTTCAAATATTTCTCACGATTCACCTATTGGACGAGGAAGATGCACCCAGTTCACCTCTGCCCAGCTAGCTCCACAAATGTACCATGCACTCGGAAACTAACCTAAGACTTGTAGGATGATGTGGAATCAACTAAACCACCATCAGAGCCCTTATAGATGACCTACAAGCATTTTTGACTCATTTGGGAACCCATGAGGTTAATATTATTCCCCCACACCGACTAGGAGCACCACATATTTATTTTTTGGAGAACAAGGGGACAATTGCTTGTCCATCACTTTTGAGGGTCCTATTCTTCATTATGGAACCTATGGACCTCATTAGGCCTCTTGGAGGGCCCTACGACATGTATTATTTATCATTTGACCTCTCAAGAGGATAATATTTTAGTTTGTGAGCTAGGTTGGTGGGCTTGTCACCAAAAGTTAGGTTATTAGAACATTATTTTATTTGTGGGGATTATTTAGGCCTAGGAGACTAATTCAGACTCCTCATTAGTGTATAAATCCAGGTGAGATGATTTCATTTTCTCATTATCACTTTGGATTGGATCTATTTTCTCTCTTGAGAATTTCACACTTTTTCTTGGAGGATGAATTGGAGCTTTATGGATGTGTTTTGATGTTTGGATTTGGTTTATCTTATCTTGGATCTTCTCTATTGTCAAACTGTTGATGGTTGGATATGTTTTATTACATGTAAGTACATACTTTTAAGGATATTATAATTTTACTTTCTCATATACATTGGATTCAGAATTTCGCTATTTTTAGGGCTAATTGTTGCATGCATTTACCGCTTAAATTGTGGAATTTTGTCTATATATAGAATCTATTAATGTATGGGCCATGTAATTTGAATGAAATATCCTATAGATAATTTCATCAACGAATTCATCTTGATAAGCCATCACATTTTGCAAGTCGAAGTATAAAGCTATAAAGTAACTTCCCCTTTGCCCTAGAAGAAAAGTGAAGTAGTCTTAAGGCCTCCTTAACTAAGAAACAAGGTCCTAATTTGTATTTATCCTAAAATCCATTCTCCCAAGACTAAGCCATTGATCTACCAAGAGGTGGTCACTCAAAAATCAACTCTTGTTCACCTTCTTCTAGGTCTAGCCAAGTTGGGTCACATAGGGAATCACTTTTCTGAAAAAGTATCCATCCAAAATGTTTGATCACTTAGCCTCTCCTGCATTATTGTGTCATTTCGATAGTGGAGTTGTGAGATAACCCAAGACCTAGGTCCGAGATCAAACGTTTCCGTAACATCCCCAAGGCTAGTGCCTCATAGGACCAATTTGATACCTTTAAGTGAAAATTCTTACTTTGATCCTTTCCCCCTCCTTGTCTAGGCTAAGAAAATAATTGGTTGCTAAATTCTTGCCCCTAACCTAGACTGGGTCCACTTGGTCCCGTATGGCCCCACACCTTTGAAAATTAAAATCTTCAAGAACCATTTGGGAAGTTAAGTTCAATAATGATTTTAGTATTAGGAAACTTCTTCATAGGGAATATTCCTCTAAACCTAACCCTCAATTCCTCATCTCCTTCTCTGATAAATTTTGTACCTTGCTTGATAAGCAAGAAAACTATTGTTAAAGCCCCTTTTAGGAAATAGATTATAAGGGTCATGTTGTAGCGGCTACAAACACCCTCTAAAATTTTGGATCGCATGCAAATTTCAGAGCCTACCTCAGATCGTATGATTGATTATCCTTTGTCGCTTGTTGGTAAGTTGATGATTTAAAGCTCCCCTCCTTGATCTTAAGAGTTGCCTGTGTTCTCATCTTCATGCAACATGTGTCATATTTGGGCATAGGGGTTGTTATTTATCATGCAAAGGGTTGTTGTCTTTCTTCAAGGTAATTGTGTGTGTATGAGTGGTTGTCATTACATAGACATGTTTCAAACTCACCTTACGCACTCACATCACAAAGGTTGTTGCATCAAGAAAAGTATGTCTGATGTATTCTCGATGGTCTATATTATGTCACTAAGTGTCCCTGTGTGATCACAGTCGAGTCCTATTAATGTTTACACATGTTTCACTGATCTCACACTTAGCAATTTTAACAAGCAACCTAACCTCTTCCAGCTTCCTGGAATTTTGTGCTTTGCTTTTGCAACCACCAAGCTTCCTCCCTTCCCTGCTGAAACCCCACAGCCTGTAGTGGCCCCAACCAGCACTGCTCTCCAAACATGAGCAGATTAATCAAGCTGCACTACACTCAGAAATTGCGTAGATGTGTCCTTCGAGGACCTTTGTCGCATAGCAATGCCCTAAGCCTCAAAATTGCATAGTGTTGTCCAATATGTCTTATCTATATTGCATGCATAAACTACACAAACGTGCCTCCCAGGGCCTCATTCTGGCAACAGTCATTGTCCACTGAAATTGCGCAGATCTACCTCTCAGTGACTACATGAAAGGGTGACATGCTAAAATAACTTCCAAGGAGTCGAGGAGAGGGACCAAGGAACCAATCAATGGAAAAGATCATGACTACATGCAAACTCCATCAGATGCATGATCATCTTGAGGGTAAGTATGGTAAGTAAAGAACACCTTTCATAGTACACCTCTTAGTTGAGTTTGCAAGAATTATTTTCATTTTCATATCATCCTATCCTCAGTACCATGCATGTGTGCAAACACAAAAGGTCATCTCATGTGTTTCTTCTACATGTCTTGCTTCCTTTTCACTTGCTTGACGAAATGTCATCTTCGGCATGTTGATTGCTATGTCATGCTTGCAACCTTCTGGTGATGATTAAGGTTGTGTTTGAGTTGTGTACGCTATGTACACATCTATCGCACTCACACATGATGTTGTATGCACTGTTATGAAATATTTGTCGCAGTCATTCAACGATCTATCTCAAGTGTCACACTTATCACTCACACCATCAGTCAGTCACACTAAGTGTTGTTGTCTTGATGGTTCGAGGTGTCCTGTCATCGAGTCATGTTGAGTGTGTGTTTGCAAGGTCACGCATGCACAAGTTCACTCGTTCACACACTTGGTCATTTTGTTGAAGTTCTGTCGACCGAAACATCCTCCAATAGTCGAACATCCTCTGAGCTGCATTGCGAAGTTTCAACTCTCAGTGATTATGTACTGCTACCTAGAATTATGTAGAGCTTAAGGATGCCTCCTAGGCAGTCTGCACTGTGCAACCTTGAAATTGACTCCACCGAATGTCACCCAGAACAACACAAAATTTTCCCAGCAAGCCATTTCAATCTGCACTACCCTCAAGCGCATCAACTGAACCTCCAACTGGCCAACCACAGAGTTTGATAGAGAAGTGACTCTAGGACTCAATCCCCCAAAAAAATTCACAAAATATGCAAAGCATGCCCACTCAACTAACTGAACAAACTGTGCAGACATGTTGGACAGACACCTTATGTCTGTGACTGTCTCCCTCAAAAAATTGCGCAATTTTTCCAGCTAGTCACCGAGTCAGCAGACCTGTTCCTCGCCCGAAAAACTGCACAGCTTTCACGAGCAGTCATAGATCTACCCAACATCCTTCTCATCTCAGAAACTACAGGCTAGCCTCCCAACAATTGTGTAGGTTTTTCCAATAACACTCCTGTAGCTCACTGTGACCTCCCCAGAAAAATTGTGCAGCTTTTGCTGCCAGTGCCCCTCTGTTGCCTACACTACCTCCCTAAAAAAATTGCGCAAATCTACCCTCCAGTTGAGCAAGATTCCACAGACAATCACTACTAATCCGGATTATCCATCTCAGTCTCCAAGTGATCTCTGTGCAATTTTTACCAGTAGTGCCCAGAGCCCACATCCCGGCTCGAAATCTGCCTTGCGTAGTTTCAAGAGCCTTGTCCTCTCTCCCAATCACCTGCATCTAAAAGCGAAGGATAATGCATCATGGTAGACTAGGATATTTTTGGGTTTGATGTCATCTCATCATGAGTGATTTCAGATATAGGTACATGGATGAGACATCATGCAACAATGAACAAGAAGAACAAGGAGAGCACATGCAAGGAGATTTGTTCATGAATGAGAGAACAAGTAATGCATGCAAGGAGATTTGTTCGCGAACGAACGAACGAGGAATGCATGCAAGGAGATTTTTTCACGAAAAGATGAACACATGAAGCATGTCAAAGTACAAGCAAGGGCAGAACATGCATGTGTAAACATCAAGTGAACACTAAGACCATCAAAGACTCCACACACCTTGTCATGTGGAGGTGAAGCTATGATACACCAAGAGCACATCCATCACTCAACAACACTGTGGCTCGAAATGGACACCACCAGCAACATGAATGTACCAACACTGTCATGTCAAGTCGTGTCATAAGTCATCTAGGCCACATCACTACTATGGGCCATACTGTTGTAAATCAATGTAATGTAACGTGGAAGTCCAAGAGACCCACATTTAAATTTGAAGAGTCATGTACGTCAAATAGTCATAGGGAAGTCGAATAGTCACAAGGGCCAGTTTTACCCTTGCCTAGAAATACCCCTCATTTGTACATGCAACATAGTTTTTCACCTCGGATCCTCCCACATATCCTTGAGAATATGTAGCCTTTTCTTTAAGGAGCGAGTAGTGGCTCCAATGCCTCGCTATTAGGGTTAGTGATGTATGGTGCATCGATGTGTATTGGAAATTTCTCTTAATTCAGAAGCCTGATAATAAGATAGCACATTTTCACACATGTATTGTAACTTTTTGTAAGACTAATATTTGAACACTTGTAATGCATGTTGCTTTAACTTGTGTTAAAATAGTTGAACTATTTCGGTAGTTCTAATACATATGCTTATGAAAATTTGTTGTACAATTTGTTAATGTTGTCTTTCCCATGTGGGATGCCTCACCAGACATTAGACAAAACATTTCCCATAAACTATTATAATGACCATCACAATCACATGGACTACTCCTTTGAGTGTCGTACATGCTATCCCTTCTTGTGTGTTTGTGACTACTGCATCCGTGTGGACTACTCCACTGGAATTCGCACATGTCCTATTGTGTTGTGTGTCTCTAACAGAGTCGGGGCTTTTCCCTTTTGACTGGAGACTCACTTCCACCCTCTCCCTCCATGGTGAAAGAACCTTGACACAAGTAACACTAGCACTCACCCGACAAGCAAACCTCAAAGACAAAGTAGACCATTCTCATGTGTTGACAAGTAAGAGCTAAGGAAAACCTTTAAGACAATGGCAACTAGACCATCATACCAGATGGGACTCCTACACCAAAGGGTGTGAGGTCTAGTTGGGACTTCATACCAGGGATACCCCCTCAATGTTGGCGGGTCCAACACCGTCAACATTTCTGGCAATAGAAGGAGTGCCAGATGACAAGCTGAGTCCTCACAATCTTTTTTGAATCTTCGCACATCTATCATGGAGTTTGTTATAGTTTACCCCCTGAAATGTCTATCCAACAGACACATCTTTCACGTCAAGAGGGAGATCTGGGATGAATTGTCACAAATCACATATGATTGTGAAGGCGAAAGGGCCTAGCCTGAGCACTTAGATGACTTCCATGTGCTCATGGAGAATGTGGAAGGTTTTAATGAAACAGAGGTTTATTTGTTGCTCGCACACACACTTCGTGACCACCCATTGTGATGGTGTAGCATATTGCATCATAACTCCGTGCACTCATTCAAGTAGTTTAGTGATCTAATTGAATATTTTTTTTACCATTTGGATCTGTTGAAGCCCCGAAAATCGGGTCGACAACAAGGGGGATACCCGCCCGGTCCGGACCTTGGTTGGCAGCTCCTTATCCATTTGGTATAGCGGGTCCGACTGGGGATAATGGGACCAGTTTCCCAATCTAAGGGTGTGTGTGTGTGCAAAGTTGGATGACGTTGATCTAAGAGTTCTAATCTAAGCTACTTTAATCTAGTTCTATGCTATTGTAATCTAATGAAAACAACACATCTAATCTATGCTAACCCGGGATGTATTTCTTCTATTATGCGATCTAAAGAGATTTCAAATAATAACTGGTAATAAAGATCATTCAGCTATCATAAGAATGGAAATCAATGAAGATGAATTACTTTGCATAAAAAGTTAGGCAAAACAGTTGTGAACAGCATATCACATAATAAGTTATTCATATATCAAACATAAATAAATAGCTCCACCGTACAAAAGTGCCAAATGGTAACTCAAACATTCATGCAATAACATATAAACAACTAAAAACTATATATCACTTTAAGAATATAAGCAGAAATGGCCAAGAGATAAAAGTACCATTTATGACTGGTCCTACTCATAAGCTTCAAGCAACAATGATTTATCTCTCCTTGTTCTAATATCTACCAAGAGTACAGAAGTGCAACATCAGTAGCAGATATCAAATGCAAACATTAATAAACCTTGATCCATTCATTCATCAAAACCTCCTCTGAGGGTGCAGAAGTGCATGTTCTGAGGACAAGTTTTTTAAAAATTTCTGGACCCTTCTCTAAATGCATGAGAAGGGTTTAAATACTGCTAACTAAATAACTTAATTACATAAATTTAGGATACGGTTTAAATGACCGACCTTTACCTAAACAAACTTATTTCTAAAAATTGAATCTAATTCCTAACTATTTCTGCATTTGCTCCTTAATGTTGTGAGCATGCAACATTTGCCTGGGAAGAGTCGGCTGGTTGTTTTCTGCTTTTGCTTGAGCTACGCAAATAGAAATGGCAAGCCCTGGCACCACTTTCTAGTAAACTAGAAGATATTTTTTGGAATCATCCTCTGGCTGGGTGAATTTACTACGTATATACTTGGTAACAACCCAAATTTCTCTCAAATTGCTTCTGCTTTTGCTATCTCAGTTTCTGGACTCGTGGATGACTAAGAAAATTAGGGACTTTGCTTTCTGAACAATTTTCTTAGCGCTGCACGATTAGCGCTAGACGCTAATCGCGCATCGAAAACTACCTCCGTTCTTTGATCCAGGCATTTCTGGTGTGTTTTCCGCCTTTAGCACTTTTCCCTTTACTGGGCATAAGCTTTCAGAATTTTGTAAACATGCTGCTTTTGTGAGCTTTTGACCTTGAGTGTCGAATTGCCTATTGATATCAGCATCTGTTCAGTAATACTCTGAAATCTGCGTTTCTGTTGCATGCGGTATCCGTTTATGAGGACATCTCTTCTCTGTTCTCCGAGCATTGGCGCTTTCCCTTTTTCCTTAGATATTTCCTTCACATTGCTTCATGTTGTTTCCTGTTTTTTATTCCTGCAGTTAACGCAAAGGAAAAGAGTAATGATAATAAATTTTGACACGAAAGCTCTAAGCTCTACGAATGTATAAAATCATGACACCCATAGTGAACTCACTCTTCGAAAAACCCAAAACTTTCCTTCATGAATACTTTGGCGTACATTCATTAATTTCTTTTAAGGCGTGCGCCCAATTTTTGGTTTAGGGACAGCTTTTCTTGAATGCTGAGCCGAGGAAAATTTTCGATGGGTGATTTCTGCAACTCGCATCGTAGCATTGCGGATCGCATTATGAAGATGTGTCATTGCAGAGTTTCCTGATCAGTTTATCACAGAATCACAGCATTGCGCTTATCGCAAGATCGCAGCATCGCGCTTATCGCAAGATCGCAGCATCGCGCTTATCGCAAGATCGCAGATCGCACTTATCGCAAGATCGCAGATCGCGCTTATCGCAAGATCGCAGATCGCAGATCGTTGCAATTTGTTAAGTTATTGTGTGTTGTTTATGCGATGTTGCGATATGCGATGTCGCATATCGGCCATCGGAGATTTGTTTCATTTATGGGCGCTTCTTAATGTATGCGATGCGATGAATTTCGCATCGCTTCTTCGCAGTTTTTTATTGTGCTCATAAAGAAATGTTTTACTCTTCTCCGTGCGATATATTTTAAGGAGTATAATACAAATTTTTTTTATAAATTTTTTTGAATTTTTTACTAAGGGTCCCCACTTCTTTAGTGTTATTGCTAATACTTAAAGAAGGAGGGGGGTTGTTGGTGGCCACAACAATGGCGATTCACTTGGAAGAACCAATTATCTCTGCTTTTCTATTGAATTTTTTAAACTTCAAAAACAGAAAAATTTTCATAAATCTAAACTTTGTTATGGACAGATAGAGTACATTATGCCTTATTCTATCAATGATATTTTGTTTCAACCTCTTTCTATTCTAATTGTTAGCTTCCTCAGGCTTGTCCTTGTATTTATATCAGCCATTACTTGGTCTTGTAAAGATAAAATAAAGTCTTCTCTGTGTGCTAGCTTTAAAATATGCTCGTTTGCCGTAGGTAGAGCCTCTGCTGCCAGTAGGCATCCATAGCCTCGACAGGGTTACCTGTTACCCAGCAATGATCCTTTATCCTGTTTAAGGTTATCTACAACCTTCAAAGAAAAATCCATATTGACACTTTTTCCTTTTTTATTCTTAAAGAACAATGTCTTGGTTTGGTAGCCAAATTATGACACAGTCATTCACTTGATTTACACTTTTGCTGAACAAGCTGGCTCGTGATGAGACCCCTTGTCTTTTGATTTCAACAATCTTGAGTCATTGCCCTGTTTTGATGGACAGTGTTTGGCAAAGTCAGCAAAGTTATAATATCTGTGATCATGATAAGCTGGCTCGTGATGAGACCTCTTATTCTTTGAGATATAGTGTTTCTTGGATTGTCCCTCTGAATGCTGCGATTTTCTTTAACAGGGAGGAAATCATTGTTTTCCTTAAGAAAGCTCTTGACGACAACAATAGAGTTTGAAAATAGCAGTTTCACAGAGAACCTTTATTTTGTTATTGATACCTTTCATTGTGCTGATATAAAACAATTCCTTCGCTAAAGGTTGCTTTCATCAAATTTTTTGAAGTTGAAACTAGTATCATATCTAGGCTAAAGTTTTTAACTGTATCTGTTAATAATAAAGGTCAGATTTTCAAAATTTTTCTATTTATACAAGCGAAAAGCTCAAAATCTGAAAGAGAATTGGTGTCTTTTCGTGAATACCGATAGTAACCATTTACAACTGGTTTTATTATGAAAAAGAAAAGAAAAAACAAAACTATTCTACAAAATAGAAGAATAATCTTCTATGGAAAATATATTTTAAGGATTTGACCATTAACAGGCAAAGAATCCCTTATACCTGCTAGATCCTGTAAGACAAACGTTGATGGACCTATGACTTCAACAATCTGAAAAGGACCAAACCACATCTTTTGAAATTTTGTATGTTTGCCCTTTTCTTCGTGAGCCTTATCCCATTTTAAAACTAAATCTCCCATCTGAAAATTTTTTCTGGTCATTATGTTTGAATCAAAAGAAGATTTTATTAGCGCTTGATGATGAGCATGGGTTTTCTTAGCTTGTTCTCGTTGCTCTTCCAATTTAATTATTTCCATTTGTCTTAGTTGTATGGAGGAAGTAGGTACTTCATCAATGTATTGTATTAAAGACAAAGAGGGAATGACTAAGTGAGTTGGAAGAACCACTTCTTTCCCATAAACTAAATTAAAGGGGGAAGTGCCGATCGAAGCTTTTTTCATTATTCTATCTGCCCACAAAGCATTTACCAAAGCTTTATGCCAATTCTTTTGGTTCTGGTCAACTGTTCTTTTAATAATCCTGATTAGGTTTTTATTTGTTGACTCAGCTAACCCATTACCTTGCGGATAGTAATTGGCCGAATATTTTAGTTTGAACCCTCTTTTAAGTGCAAACTCAGTCATTGCATTTCCAGAAAAGTATGATGCATTATCAAACATTAAAGCCGTTGGCAATCCAAACCTAGTGATTATAAATTGATCTATGAATTCGATAATATTTTCAGAATTAGCCATCTTGAGAGGAACTGCTTCTACCCATTTAGTAAAATAATCTGTTGCTGTGAGGATGTATCTAGGTTGCTTAGAAGAGTGAGGAACGATCTCACCTATTATGTCCAAGCCCCACTGAATGAATGGTTGCTCGATGTTTACCAGTTGTAGTGGCAGGGATGGCTTCTTTTGTCTTCCAGCAGTAGTTTGGCAGACTTGACATTTCCTCACGTAACTGTGTGAATCTTTGAACAACGTAGGCCAGTAATATCCTGCACGTAAAATTTTATGTGCAGTAGCATCTCCAGCATAGTGTCCGCCTACTAGTCCATCGTGGAGTTCCTGCAAAACTTTTTCAGCTTCAGTTTTTTCAAGACATCTAAGAAGAACAGAATCATAATTCTTTCTAAAAAGAATATCATTTATGAGCTGATATTGTTTAGCTTTCAATCTCAGAGCTCTTTTCTTAGTGTGATCCAGGTGTGATGGAGCATACCCGTTCTTAAGATAATAAATGATATCAACATACAATGATTCTGCATCGTTTAGGCTTACCTCATACATTTGTATCTCTTCGGATGAAATTTCAGAGATTTGCGATGCTCCAGCCAACATTTTGCAGAAGCCTTGACCTCTTACAATGTTTGCTGGTTTGATTTCAAGGTCGTATTCCTGTAAAGCAGTGATCCAATTTGCTCTTTTCTCGCCCATATCCTTCTGTATTAGAAGATTTCTTACCGCTGGAAACGGTACTATGATCTTAGTATGGGTTTTAAGTAAGAAAGGTCTGAAATATTTGACCGCTTTGAAAATAGCATAGGCCTGTTTTTCCACGTCTGAATAATTGAGTTCAACACCTTGTAAATTTGAGCTAAAAAACGCAATTGGAGCTTCTGTTTTTTCTTGATTTGCTTGAGTTAGAATTGCAGCATATGATTTCTCTAAGGCAAATGTGTATAAAACAAAAGATTCTGAAAAATTTGGGGTTGCTAAAGATGGAGCATTAATAATAGCTTGTTTGATCAGGTTGAATGCTTCATGTTCATCTTGACCCCATTTGAAATTTGAATTCTTTTTAATCATGGTTTGCAAATGAGACACAATTCGTGAAAAATCTGGGACAAATATCTTTACAAAGTTGATTTGACCAAGGAAAGATTGCATGGCTTTTTTATTATGAGGTAGAGATATTTCAGAGATTTCTTTGATTCTGTCAGGATCAATGTGAATACCGGATTTTGACACTATGAATCCTAGAAGTTTTCCTTCACTTAATGTGAAAAAAGATTTCTTTGGGTTAAGTGAAATCCCATACCTTAAACATCGTTGAAAATTTTGTTTTAAATCTTTGAGATGGTCGCTTCGCTTCTTGGAGTACGCTGTTATATCATCCAAATAAATTACTACAGATTTATTGACTAAACCCTTAAATGCGATGTCCATGGCTCTTTGAAATGTAGCGCCGGCATTAATCAAACCAAATGGCATCTTTCGATATGCATATGTGCCCCATTTAGTTCTGAATTGGGGTGGATCTTTCTCAGTTTCTGTTGGACAGGTTTTTCGTTGTCAATCATAGGAATAGTATGCTGAATGATAGAAGTGTCGTACGTCTTCAACTCATCGTAATTCCAGGCAAAAACATTTTTATATTGTCTCAAAAGACGAATATACGCTAGTTTTTCTTCAGGGGCTAGGCCTATGCCTAGATTAACGTTTTGTGGTTTATCATCGGTTCCTAGGTTTACTAATTCGTAGTTCAGAGTTGAACTGTAGAGCTTTGAATTAGTAGACCTTTTAAACCGATTTTTCAAATCATATAAGCCTTCTAACTTAACCACCAATTTAGGTATAGCATTATCAGTGCTATTTTGTTGTATTTGTCGATCGTGATGGTCTTCGTCAATTATCTGATTGGAGTAGGATCCTTCAGAAGTGAGGAAATTTACAATATCAGGATCGTCATTGAATACTCTCCAATTTGTAATGTTGTCAGGGATGGATGGTCTAAAGATTAATTCTATTGAGAATCTATCTGGACAAAAATCTTCGAAGGGAATAAGCCTAAAGGCTACGTTAGCCAAAAGGTCTGCACTTGCGTTTTGGAGTCTCGGGATTGAAGAGATATTAAATGCTATGAAATGCTCAGTCAGATTTTGTACTAAAGATTGATAGTGTTTTAAATGACCCGATAGGTAATGTATAGTGTTACGTACCTGTTTGACGATAATATCAGAGTCTCCGAAGACTTGAAGATACTTGATGTTTAACCCGATTGCTTTGTATAGGCCTTGCACCAAGGCCTCATATTCTGCATCTACACATAAGCATAATCTTGTTTCCTTCTGGACTAATCAGAACGCATCCTGCTCCTGCTCCTTCGTTAGATTTAGAGCCATCGAAATATAATTTCCAAAACAAAGATGTATTTACAGGTTCATCTACAAAATTAACACACTTTGAATTATCGGTTTGGGAAAAATTTTCGACTTGGGACAAAACTGAATTTTCTAAGTAAGGTGATGGGTGAGCATTGAAATTACCGAGAAAAGAATCTACTGAGTAATTGCCTATGATACTGCTGTTATACGATACCGCTTCATTTTCTCCCTCTAATTCCGTTACTATGTACTTCTGGTGTAACTCTCGTTCAACCTTTATTTGATTCGGTTTACCGTTGTAGGGTAACCACATGTGCGACCAGTCGGTTGCAAAGTATCCACGGAGTTTCTCGGACCAATCCCTGCTAAGAATTAAGCCATAGAATTCTGGGATATCAGCCACTAGAATGTCAATAACCTGACATACCTCTGGGTTAGATGACAATCTTATGGTTACTTGATTAATTTCACCAATCACTTTGACTTGAGATCGATCAAGTTGAACTATGCGTACTGCGGATTTTTGTGGTTGAACATTTAACTTAATACATATTGATCTGGGTAAAATATTCGATGAAGCACCGGAATCTACCAAATAATTGTGCACATTTTTATTGAAAATTTCATAAGTGAGAAGAAACGGAGGAGTGTGAGATCTTGATCTTCCTCCAATCAAGGTGATATCATTTGGATCAATCTTATTGATCGCGTTAGTTGGAGGTCTTCCCATGTTGTGGGAAGCTTGAGAGAGTACAGCGGTAGGCAAAGGTACACTAGGCACGGCGTGTAATTCTTTCATCATTATCTTCTGTTGATGCTTCAATTTTCTCAATTCATAAAGGGTAATCTTAGCCCTAGTCTTTTTCATGTCGTTAATAATATTGTACTCCATTTCATCCGACACTATCAGTGTTTTTGATGGAGTTGTTTGATCTGCTTGGACTGGGCTAGATTGAGTCGCTCTAGTGTTTGTCTTCTTTGTTGCGACTTTATCTTTTGTTGTAGGGCTTGCACTCTTCTGCTTAGGGGTAGTTTGGGGAGGATCAAGCTGATTTCTTCTTCGCGTGCTAACCGGAAATACTTCTTGATCTTCTTCTTGTGGGAGGATGAAATCCCACATTCCTTGTAATTCCACAACTTCTTCGTCATCGGTCTGCCCTTCAGTGGCACTTTCTTCTTCTTCCTCTTCCTCAGTTTCAGCATTGGAGATGGCATTGGGTGGTCTTGCATCCGTTGAAGGACCTCTTTTAAAAGCTCTGTAGGGCTTTTTTAAAGAAGTTTCTGCTACTTGTTTTTTTATGTCAATCATCTCATTAGACATGGTCTTTAATACTTTCTGTAGTCCTTCCAAATCGAAAGGGTCTTTTGCTTGTTTCTTCTTGGAGTCTTCCTTGAAGGTGACTTTTTTAGACTTGCGTTCCTCTATCGCGGATCTCTTTTCCAGGGCTATTACGAGTTTCTCTACTGCTATCGCCTCTGTCAGGTTTTCAACTAAGGTTGTTTTATTTGCTCTATCCACGAAGATTGCTATGTTTGATGGTAAAGCAGTAATATACCATTCACATCGTACTTCTTTGCTGGGTTGGGAAGCAGTGGGAATTTTGTTGAGAATTTTATTGAACCGTAAATCGAAATCTTTGATAGGTTCTTTAGCTTGGGCCTTAAGATTGGATAGGTCATTGATTAATGTTGTCGTTGATCTGTCATCACCAAACTTGATAAGGAATTGATTGTGGAAGATATCCCAACTTGTGATAGACCCGGAGGGTAATGAAAAATACCATGACCCGGATGTCCCTTGCAGTGTATAGGGAAAAAGCCGAACAACAGCATCTTCGTTAGTAACTTCGTTGAGATTGATAGAAAGCATGAAATTATTTATGTGCTCTTCCGCTAGCATGCCTGCTTCTGGATTGAATTTGGGCAGCCATTTCTCAGGATGGGCCGGTATTTGACTCAAGGGCGCGTGCATTAAAACTGCCCCAGGGTTGTTCCATGGAGACTGGGCCATCATTGAGCTGCTAGTAGAGAAAAGTGCAGAAGATGATCTCTGTGGCTGGGAAGATGAGGATACTATGATCGTAGATGATTGAAGAGGGGTTGTGGGAGTCCCGGTAGACGGATGGATGATGGTTTGGAATGGAGGTGTGGGTGGTTGACTTCGTGGTGAGGTAGTTGAAATGGGCGATGTAGACGAAAGAGTCTCACTGTCAGACTCTTGTGGTGATTTCCTCACTCTTTTCCTGGTGGGAAGAGGCAACTCAGTTGGTTGGATGCCAAATTTTTCACTCTTTAACCTGGTTAGGGGATGAGCAGGATTGTACTGCGAAGTCACACTGCTTTGAGATTTATCAGACCTCTGAGGAGAAATGGAAAATCCCTGAAGTTTGTGAATCAGAGATTCAACTCCAGGAGGTTTAATGGTAGATTGGTCTGAACTATCAGGGTGTGTAGCAGCGATTGATACTCGAGCGACTTCTGACTCTGGATTTAAATATACTGGAGAAGTCGGGGGAGATGATGAGGGCGTTTTACTCTCAGAATGGTATTTAGATTTTGATTTAAGTGCCATTCATAGTTCAGGCCCTCCTTCTAGCGCCAAATATGTTGAAGCCCCGAAAATCGGGTCGACAACAAGGGGGATACCCGCCCGGTCCGGACCTTGGTTGGCAGCTCCTTATCTGTTTGGTATAGTGGGTCTGACTGGGGATAATGGGACCAGTTTCCCAATCTAAGGGTGTGTGTGTGTGCAGAGTTGGATGATGCTGATCTAAGAGTTCTAATCTATGCTACTTTAATCTAGTTCTATGCTATTGTAATCTAATGAAAACAGCACATCTAATCTATGCTAACCCGGGATGTATTTCTTCTATTATGCGATCTAAAGAGATTTCAAATAATAACTGGTAATAAAGATCATTCAGCTATCATAAGAATGGAAATCAATGAAGATGAACTACTTTGCATAAAAAGTTAGGCAAAACAGTTGTGAACAACACATCGCATAATAAGTTATTCATATATCAAACATAAATAAATAGCTCCACTGTAAAAAAGTGCCAAATGGTAACTCAAACATTCATGCAATAACATATAAACAACTAAAAACTGTATATCACTTTAAGAATATAAGCAGAAATGGCCAAGAGATAAAAGTACCATTTATGACTGGTCCTACTCATAAGCTTCAAGCAACAATGATTTATCTCTCCTTGTTCTAATATCTACCAAGAGTACAGAAGTGCAACATCAGTAGCAAATATCAAATGCAAACATTAATAAACCTTGATCCATTCATTCATCAAAACCTCCTCTGAGGGTGCAGAAGTGCATGTTCTGAGGACAAGTTTTTGAAAAATTTCTAGACCCTTCTCTAAATGTATGAGAAGGGTTTAAATACTGCTAACTAAATAACTTAATTACATAAATTTAGGATACGGTTTAAATGACCGCCCTTTACCTAAACAAACTTATTTCTAAAAATTGAATCTAATTCCTAACTATTTCTGCATTTGCTCCTTAATGTTGCGAGCATGCAACATTTGCCTGGGAAGAGTCGGCTGGTTGTTTTCTGCTTTTTCTTAAGCTACGCAAATAGAAATGGCAAGCGATGGCACCACTTTCTAGTAAACTAGAAGATATTTCTGGGAATCATCCTCTGGCTGGGCGAATTTACTGCGTATATACTTGGTAACAACCCAAATTTCTCACAAATTGCTTCTGCTTTTGCTATCTCGGTTTCTGGACTCGTGGATGACTAAGCAAATTAGGGACTTTGCTTTCTGAACAATTTTCTTAGCGATGCGTTTTCCGCCTTTAGCGCTTTTCCCTTTACTGGGCATAAGCTTTCAGAATTTTGTAAACATGCTGCTTTTGTGAGCTTTTGACCTTGAGTGTCGAATTGCCTATTGATATCAGCATCTGTTCAGTAATACTCTGAAATTTGTGTTTCTGTTGCATGCGGTATCCATTTATGAGGACATCTCTTCTCTGTTCTCCAAGCATTGACGCTTTCCCTTTTTCCTTAGATATTTCCTACACATTGCTTCATGTTGTTTCCTTTTTTTTATTCTTGCAGTTCACGCAAAGGAAAAGAGTAATGATAATAAATTTTGACACGAAAGCTCTGAGCTCTACGAATGTATAAAATCATGACACCCATAGTGAATTGACTCTTCGAAAAACACAAAACTGTCCTTCATGAATACTTTGGCGTACATTCATTAATTTCTTTTAAGGCGTGCACCCGATTTTTTGGTTTAGGGACAGCTTTTCTTGAATGCTGAGCCGAGGAAAATTTGCGATGGGTGATTTCTACGACTTGCATCGCAGCATCACGGATTGCATTATCAAGATGTGTCATTGCAGAGTTTCCTGATCAGTTTATCACAGAATCGCAGCATCGCGCTTATCGCAAGATCGCAGCATCGCGCTTATCGCAAGATCGCAGATCGCACTTATCGCAAGATCGCTAATCGCTCTTATCGCAAAATTGCAGATCGTTGCAATTTGTTATAAGTTATTGTGTGTTGTTTATGCGATGTCGCATATCGGCCATCGGAGATTTGTTTCATTTATGGGCGCTTCTTAATGTATGCGATGCGATGAATTTCGCGTCGCTTCTTCGTAGTTTTTTATTGTGCTCATAAAGAAATGTTTTACTCTTCTCCGTGCGATATATTTTAAGGAGTATAATACAAAAAAAAATTATAAAATTTTTTGAATTTTTTACTAAGGGTCCCCACTTCTTTAGTGTTATTGCTAATACTTAAAGAAGGAGGGGGGTTGTTGGTGGCCACAACAATGGCGATTCACTTGGAAGAAGCATTTATCTCTGCTTTTCTATTGAATTTTTTAAACTTCCAAAACAGAAAAATTTTCATAAATCTAAACTTTGTTATGTACAGATAGAGTACATTATGCCTTATTCTATCAATGATATTTTGTTTCAACCTCTTTCTATTCTAATTGTTTGCTTCCTCAAGCTTGTCCTTGTATTTATATCAGCCATTACTTGGTCTTGTAAAGATAAAATAAAGTCTTCTCTGTGTGCTAGCTTTAAAATATGCTCGTTTGCCGTAGGTAGAGCCTCTGCTGCCAGCAGGCGTCCATAGCCTCGACAGGGTTACCTGTTACCTAGCAATCATCCTTTATCCTGTTTAAGGTTATCTACAACCTTCAAAGAAAAATACATATTGACACTTTTTCCTTTTTCATTCTTAAAGAACAATGTCTTGGTTTGGTAGCCAAATTATGACACAGTCATTCACTTGATTTACACTTTTTCTGAACAAGCTGGCTCGTGATGAGACCCCTTGTCTTTTGATTTCAACAATCTTGAGTCATTGCCCTGTTTTGATGGACAATGTTTGGAAAAGTCAGCAAAGTTATAATATCTGTGATCATGATAAGCCGGCTCGTGATGAGACCTCTTATTCTTTGAGATATAGTGTTTCTTGGATTGTCCCTCTGAATGCTGCGATTTTCTTTAACAGGGAGGAAATCATTGTTTTCCTTAAGAAAGCTCTTGACTACAATAATAGAGTTTGAAAATAGCAGTTTCACAGAGAACCTTTATTTTGTTATTGATACCTTTCACTGTGCTGATATAAAACAATTCCTTCGCTAAAGGTTGCTTTCATCAAATTTGTTGAAGTTGAAACTAGTATCATATCTAGGCTAAAGTTTTTAACTGTATCTATCAATAATAAAGGTCAGATTTTCAAAAATTTTCTATTTATACAAGCGAAAAGCTCAAAATCTGAAAGAGAATTGGTGTCTTTTCGTGAATACCGGTAGTAACCATTTACAACTGGTTTTATTATGAAAAAGAAAAGAAAAAACAAAACTATTCTACAAAATAGAAGAATAATCTTCTATGGAAAATATATTTTAAGGATTTGACCATTAACAGGCAAAGAATACCTTATACCTGCTAGATCCTGTAAGACAAACGTTGATGGACCTATGACTTCAACAATCTTAAAAGGACCAAGCCACATCTTTTGAAATTTTGTATGTTTGCCCTTTTCTTCGTGAGCCTTATCCCATTTTAAAACTAAATCTCCCATCTGAAAATTTTTTCTGGTCATTATGTTTGAATCAAAAGAGGATTTTATTAGCGCTTGATGATGAGCATGGGTTTTCTTAGCTTGTTCTCGTTGCTATTCTAATTTAATTATTTCCATTTGTCTTAGTTGTATGGAGGAAATAGGTACTTCATCAATGTATTGTATTAAAGACAAAGAGGGAATGACTAAGTGAGTTGGAAGCTCTGAAAATTCAGATGAAATTCAAATATTGCCTCACAAAATCACTATGTCCCAAAATGAAGTTAAAATTCAAACCCCACTCAGCATACTTCGGTGATGGAGCTACAAAATCACAAGTGGACAAAGTCACTGTCACAAGTGACTGGCGGCCTTCCCCTCCTCAAACAGCTCCACCCCGTAGAGTGATGTGGGAGAATGTGCACACACGTATGTTCAATTGTCACATCCTCCTACCCCACCTGCTCTTGATATTTATGTAGATTTGGCTTGCAACCCTGCTTGTTTTCACGTGGATTTGTTCCCTCAACCTCCGTCCCCATGCTCCATTGATCCTTCGGATTGTGTTGTCGTGTGTTCTTCCATTCCAGACTCCACATGTGTTTTGAATGAGGATCGAGCTATCGACAAAGTTGATGTTGTGCAACCAACCTGCACTATCATTCATGATGAGTGTCTGCAGGAATCTAAACATGAACTTGCGGTAAAGGATGACCTCCTTCTGTGCGTTCCTCCTCTGCTTTTTCCTCACATCTCTGGTGATCCTGCTATCTATGATTTCCCTTGTGAAAATTCATCCATGGATGCACGTACTTTAGATCATTCGCAAAACACACCCAATATCAGTCTATCATTCAATAGTAGAGAGGACAAATCTTTCATCGAGAATCCACTTGATGTTTCATCTACATTTTCAGGAAATGCAGAGGATGAACATTCTTGCTTCTCATCTACCCCTCCATGTGATTCATAAAATCATGAGTATGCTGATGAAGATCCCGAATTTTCTGATCATGGTTGTCATGATCCTCGTACTTCTTCATTTGGTCACAATGTTGATTCAATCGATGTTAATCTGTCTAAGCCACTAGTCTCTCATGATTTACCTATTGACAAAGTGGAAACCCCATAGGCTATTGAGGCACTTCAGCCTGGAATAATGGTTATGTTAGGCCCTTCCTGTCTCGACATTGGTTCCACTTCTGATCAGAAAATTTTCGAAACATGCAAGGCTCCTCATCACTCATCTATATGCACTAAAGATCAATCCAACACACGGATTTCACTTCCCCCATAAACACATGATCCCATCACTCAAGCTTTGGAGGAATCTCACACAACGAGCACGCCTACAAAGAACAAGCTGTCAATATTTCTCATGTTCTCTCATAGGTCACAGTACAAAGAGTGTGCATGTTTATCATCTTCACATAGTGTATCACAACACCATGTTAAGTCCACATAATGCTTGTGTTGTGCATTCACTCTTTTATGTTTTGTGGATTTTTTAGAGCTCGGAGCATGTTGGTGTTCATTTTTATATCTTTTGTGTTTGATGGTTCGCTTGATTGTGCTTCTCGCGAACCATGCCTTCACCAACATGGGCCAGCCAATGCGCTGGTGGCTGCATTGGAAATATCACTTCACGTGAGTAGGCCCATGCACTGTTTAGCATAGGAGTAGTTGTAGTATTTGCTTCTTGCTTTGCTTTGCTTTCTAGTTTGCATGTTTTTTTTCTTGCTTTCTTAGTTTTCTTTGCTTTCTTTCTTTCTTTTCTTACTTGTTTTTCTTTTGCTTTACTTCTGATTTTTTATTGTTTCTTTCTTTGCTTGCTTGTACCCATAGGTTAGACTCTTGTGAAACTGTGTTTGGCTCTCGAGACAAGCTGGGAAAAACTAAGAGGACTTTTATAGCTATCAACATCTGCTTATCTATTGTCCTCTCTCTTTATGTTGAACTTTTTGTCTTCAGTTGATGATTCCTTGATGGAAAATACGTTATGTTTAGAGTGAGTCTTGGTGGAAACACAACGCTTGTGCTCTAACTAGTACCACCTACTCTAATATGTTCTTTTGGGTTCACCCTTGTCAACTCTGTCAAGTAGAGTAAGGTGAGGGGGAAAACCTTAACAAGTATGTCAGAGGTATATATAACATACTTCTCTAAAGGAACAACCTCCCTTGATCTCAATAAGTCAAGATCCCTCTTCTGCCTCTAAAATAATTAAGTTCCTATACACAGTTCCTGAAAAGAAAAATGAAAAATTAATAAGGTGAAAGAAGAGAAAGGCTTCCTGTGTAGAGAGGTGATGCAAGTAACTCCGCCAAGGTACTGACCAGGCTCGCTGGCAGCAGAGCAATGCTTGTGTTCATCTGTAACTCCATCAGGGTACTCTCGAGGCCTGCTGGCAGCGGAGCAACACCAGAGATGAAACTTAAACTATGACAGTTATATAATCGGTGCATAAATATATCCCTCATCCCCAATCAAAACAACTAAGTTGACTTGGCTTGGAATGTGTGCTGACTGATCAAGAGAATGGTTGGGACTACATCTTTCACACAAGCTAGTGTGAAAGCCATCATGATCAATGAATCAAACAATACTTCCAGAAGGGTTAGACTCGCTTCTCACAAAATAAGGTCCATTCAGAGAGCTGGAATTCTACCAGTGTGTCACCAAGTGTTGTAGTGGCTACAACCACCCTCCAAAATTTTGGCTCTCATGCAAATTTTAGAGCCTACGTTGGATCCTGCGATCGATTATCCTTGGTCACTTGTTGGTAAGCTGATGATTTCAAGCTCCCCTCCTTGATCTTAAGAGTTTTCTGTGTTCTCATCTTCATGAACATGTGTAATATTTGGGCATAGGGGTTGTTGTTTGCCTACAAAGAGAATGTTATCTTGCTTCAAGGGAATTGTGTGCATATAATTGGTTGTCATCACATAGACATGTTTCACACTCACATCACACACTTACGTCACGAAGGTTGTTGCATAAAGAAAAGTATGTCTTATGTATTCCAGATGGTCTATGTCATGTCACTACGTGTCCATGTGCAACCACAGTCGAGTCCTATCAATGTTAACATATGTTTCACTGATCTCACACTTAGCCATTTTCCCAAGCAACCTAGCCTCATCCATCTTCCCAGAATTGTGTGCTTTGCTTCTGCAACCATCAAGATTCCTCCCTTACTTACTAAAACCCCACAGTGCACAGAGACACCAACCTCCCTTGCCTACTGAAACTTGACAGCCCGCAGAGACCCCAACCAACACTGCTCTCCAAAAATGCGTAGAGCAATCAAGCTGCACTGCACTCAGAAATTGCGAAGAGGTGTCCTCTGAGGACCCCTGTCCTACAGTAGTGCCCTGAGCCTCAAAACTGCGCAGTGTTTTCCAAGTTTTCTTGTCTATCTTGCATGCAGAAACTACACAAACAGACCTCCCAGGCACATTCTGGTAGCAATCATTGTCCACTAAAATTTGCGTAGATCTACCTCTCAGTGACTACAGGAAAGGGTGACATGCTGAAATCACTTCCAAGGAGTTAAGGAGAGGGACCAAGGAACCAATCAATGGAAAAGATCAGGACCACATGCAAACTCCATCGGATGCATGATCATGTTGAGGGTAAGTATGGTAAGTAAAGAACACCTATTGAAATACACCTCTTAGTTGAGTTTGTAGGACATCTTGTCATTGTCATATCATCGTGTCCTCAGTAACATGCATGTGTGCAAACATGAAAGGTCATCTCATGTGTTTGTTCTACATGTGTTTCTTCCTTCTCACTTGTTTGATGAAATGTCGTCTTCAACATGTTGATTTCTAAGTCATGCTTGTGACTTCATTCTGGTGATGGTGAAGGTTGTGTTTAAGTTGTGTATGCTATGTACACATCTATCACACTCACAAATGATGTTTTATGCATTGTCGCACAAGCATCACCACAATCCTTCAATGATCTATCTCAAATGTCATGCTTGTTTCTCACACCATGGGTCAGTCACACTTAGTGTTGTTGTCTTGATGGTTCAAGGTGTCTTCTCGTCGAGTCATGTTGAGTGTGTGTTCACGAGGTCACACATGCAAAAGTTCACTCATTCACACACTTGGTCATTTTGTTGAAGTTCTGTCAACCAAACCATCCTCCAATAGTTGGACATCTGCTGAGATGCATTACAGAGTTTCAACTCTTAGTGACTATGTACTGCTGCCTAGAATTGCGCATAGCTTGAGGTTACCTCCCAAATAGTCATCACTGCACAACGCCGGAATCGACTTGACCGACTGTCACCCAGAACAATGCAAAAGTTTCCCAGCAAGACATTTCAATTTGTGTTTCCTGCAAGCACATCAACCAAGCCTATACATGGTCAACCAGAGAGTTTGACTAGGAAGTGACCTTCAGACTCGCCCCCAAAAAATTGCAAAAAATATGCAAGCATGCCCACTCTACTGACTGAAGAAAATACGCTGACATGTTGGACAGATACCCTGTGTCTGTCATTGTCTCCCTCAAAAAATTGCGCATTTTTTCCAGCCAGTCACCCAGTCAGCCGACCTGTTGCTCGCCTGAAAAACTACGCAGTTTTCATGAGTAGTCACCCAGTTTCCCAATCTCCCACTCATCTCAGACACTGTGCAAGGATGTTTAGTAGGCCAGCCTCTCAAAAATTGCATAGTTTTTTCCAGTAGCACTCCTGTAACTTGTTGCCTACTCCCCAAAAATTATGCAGCTTTTGTTTCCAGTCCCCCTCTGCTGCCTGCACTGCCTCCCTGAAAAAATTGTGCAGATCTACCCTCTAGCCGAGCCAGATCCCGCAGACAGTCACTGCTAATCTGAATTTTCCATCTCAGTCTCCTAGTGACCTATGCGTAATTTTCACCGGTAGTGCCCGGAGCCTGCATCTCGGCTTGAAATCTACCTTGTGTAGTTTCAAGAGCCTTGTCCTCTTTCTCAATCACCTACATCCGAAAGCGAAGGATAATTCATCATGATACACTAGGATATTTTTGTATTTGATGTCGTCTCGTCATGAGTGATTTCAGATACAGGTACATGGATGAGACATGACACAACGATGAACGAGATGAACAAGGATAGAACATGCAAGAAGATTTGTTCGCGAACGAACGAACAAGGAATGAATGCGAGGAGATTTGTTCATGAACATACAAATGAGGAATGCATGCAAGGAGATTTTTTCACGAACGGAAGAACACATGAACCATGTCAAAGTATAAGCCAAGGAGGAACATGCACGTGCAAACATGAAGTGAACACCAAGTCCATTGAAGATTTCGCACACCTTCTCACGTGGAGGTGAAGCTATGATACACCAAGACCACATCCATCACTCAACAACACTGCGGCTCGACATGGACACCACCACCAGCATGAACATACCAGCACTGTGGTGTCAAGTCATGTCATGAGTCATCTCAACCATAACACTACTATGGGCCATACTGTTGTAAATCAATGTAATGTAACGTGGAGTTCTAAGAGACCCACATGTAAATCTGAAGAGTCATATCAAGTTGAAGAGTCATGTAAGTCAAACAGTCATGAGGGAAGTGAAACAATCACAAGGGCTAGTTTTACCCTTGGCTATAAATACCCCTTATTTGTACATACAATAGAATTTTTCACCTTGGCTCCTCCCACATAGCCTTGAGAATCTGTAGCTTTTTCTTTGAGGAGGGAGAAGTGGCTCCAATGCCCCACTATCAGGGTTAGTGATTTACAGTGTATTGATGTGTCTTGGAATTTTCGATTAATTCAGAAGCCTGATAACAGGCCAGCACATTTTCACACATGTATTGTAACTGTTTGTAAGACTAATCTTTGAACACTTGTAATGCATGTTGCTTTAACCCTTGTTAAAACATTTGAACTATTTCAATTGTTCTAATACATATGTTTATGAAAATGTGTTCTATAAGTTGTTAACGCTCTCTTTCCTGTGTGGGCTACCTCACCAGACATCAGATAGAACCTTTCCCATAAACTTGTTATAACGACTGTCGCACTCACGCGGACTATTCTGCTGAGTGTTGTACATGCTATCCCTTCTTGAATTTTGTGGTTGCCGCATCCATGTGGACTACTCCGCCATAAGCTATGCATGTCCTATTGTGTTGTGTTTCTGATAGATTTGGGAATCTTACCTTTCGACTGGAGACTCACTTCCACCCTCTCCCTCTATGATGAAAGAACCTTGACACAAGTAACAATATCACTCACCAGGCACGCGAACCTTGAAGACAAAGTAGACCATTATCATGTGCTGACAAGCAAGAGCTATGGCAAACCTTTAAGACAATGGAAACCAGACCATCATACGAGATGGGACTTCTACACCAAACGGTGTGAGTTCTAGTTGGGACTTCATACCAGGGAGATCCCTTGAATGTTGATGGGTCTAACACCGTCAACAAGTCACTTCATAACCATTGGTTGATTCATCCTTCACAAGTGATCTTCTATATAATGGACCTCCTCCCATTGGTGAAAGTACATAAAGAGTAGGGAGTCTTAGCTAAGGTGACAGTGGGTTAAGGCTCCATCATTTCCCTTAGACCTAGAAATTTCCCTCCAGGAAGCCCTATTATGCCCCCTACTAGTTTGAGCAATAAAATTTTGGCACCTTTTCTAGGGAGGAAGAAGGTCTACCTCTCTAGTGAATCATTAAGGAATTGATTCATCGATGGCATCTATAAAGCATTCCTCTATTCACTCCACTCATTGTCCAAGCCCCTTGTTTACTTAAAGGATGCTGCAAAAAGGGGAGAGCGAACTCCATCGCTTGTTGGAACTGCTCTTTTCCTTGAATTTGAGAAGGTCAGTGATCCATCTAATTCTGACACTGACCCAAAACAAGAACAACCCAGGATGTCCAAGAGTGAAATACACTTGGTTAGTGTCTTTTCCCCTTTGAAATTGAGTGATGATCGCAAACCACTACCTGGAAAACATAAATAATGGTTACCCAAATTTAAAGGGGATGCTACTTGGACTTCCCATGGTTTTATTTAAGAATTATATTCGCAAATGACCCAGAGAATGATCTTTGATGAGGATAGGCTCCTGATGATTTTTGCTTTATCACTTGAGGGAAAAGTAAGAGATTGGTACCTTAGCCTTCCCCCTGCTTGCATACAAGAAGCCAATGAATTTTAAGACCTATTCATGAAGAGGTGATCATGTGATTCCCAGGTGACCTTCAATATCAAAAAATTATACCAAATAACCAAGGGAAGGGAACATTTATGAGAATTCATTAAAAAATTTGATAGGGTAGTCAAAGATATACTTGATCATTTGAAGCCATTTGAAGCCTATATTCTTGATAAGTTCATAAAAGTTGTGTGTTGCCACTGCACGTTTGTGTTAAGGGATAAGAAACCTTCTACTTTGGCTGAAGCTAAAGAGATAGCAATGGAAGTTGAAGAAAACATACAAATATCAAAGGTTGATATAAATGACCACCCTAGAGCTAGAGCTGAGGTCAAGAAGGAGAAGTCCAAAGATCAAGATGAGGAAACTCTCCTTTCCATCCTTAAGGGGATGGATAATTTCACTGAAGAAGCCAATGCACGTGACAAGGTTATCATGAACAAAGTCACCACCTTGGAAAGGGCCCAAAAACCTAGTTATATCCCGAAAGGAAAGCCTTTTCCCAAAAACAAAAGTGAAGAAGATAGACCAAGCTCTTCTCAATTCCCAAATGCTTTAGCTCCAACTAATGTTGTTGATCCAGACCCTTCATCTGAGGACGAGGAAAGTGAAGGGGAAGAGAGTGAGGATGAACAAACTCAGGAGTAGGCCAACCTTGTGGAATCTGACATATTCAACATTTTTCTAGGGGTGTCGTATACACATCCTCCCATTAGTGAGGTCACCCTTAAAGAGGAAAAGGAAGAATCCATTCTTAACTTTGATAGAAAGGGAAGGTTCAAAGGGGTCCAATACTCATGAAAATACAATAATAAAGACCCCAAAACTCCTAAGGAACCATCTAAGGAAGATCCATCACCTAAGAAAGCCTCTCCCAAAGAATCTCTCCCTGAAATTCCTCCCAAGAAGGATCCCTCAACAAGACCCAATTTTGAAAAAGGATCCTCTAAGGAAAGAAAATCAAGAAGAAGGAAAAATGGAAAGAGGTTAAGCTTTACATCAACATAGGAGCTATTGTAGGAATAATGACTATACCCATTCATTTGAAAGATATTGCTAAACTTCCCGAGAAACAACAACAAATAAGGAAGTCCCTGGGAATTCAGGAAGAAGACTTACTTGAAGAATTACAAAACATCCACATTCCTGACCGAAACCCTAGGCATGAACCATTCTTGCTCACTTTTGCTATCAATGACCTCTTCTTACACAATATTATTTTAGACTTAGGGGCTTCGACAAATATCATGCCTTTAATAGTTATGAACCAATTGGGTCTCAACATCACTCGATCATACAAAAAGGTATCATCAAATACCTTAAGGTTTCTTTGGCTAGGAATCCTGATATATCCCTCCTCATGGATGTTATTATCATTGATATTCCTTATGTGTGGAGCATGCTATTATCTAGGAAATAGGGGGCTACCATTGGGGGTCATGTTCAAATGGGATTACATACACCACCATTCTACAATATGATGGCACCCCTTTTATCCTTTATAGGGAACCTACCTACTTACCTCATGTGATCAAGCCTAGACCATACTACGAAACATGTGAAATCGAGAAGCCTTATCCTATTCTCCCATCTCAAGAAGTATGTAACCTCAATTAGCCAATATCTAAAGCAAGAAAAGGGTGGAAGCCTAAAAAAAAGTATAGGGCTAGGGATTTAGTCTTGGTTGATAGAAACCCAACACCTGTTAGGATTCATCGAAAGGTAGTGGAGTATTATTGTTACATTGGCAAACTCAACGATGAAATTTGGCCTAAGCCAGTCAAATTAAGTCGTATCACCCCTTTCCTTGAGAATTGATATTGTATAATATGCAAGGTAGGTAGAATGCATTGCATGTTGATTTTTTCATTAGAACTAGCGTCATATGATATTTTGCATGGTAGAATAGATGCATCTTTGCATATTTTATTTTTCTATTGATTTTATGGCATAACATTAGGCATGTACGATCATGAGACATCGCGAAAGCATGCTGCCCCATGTTCTTAACCTATTATATGTGCAGGTAATAGGTGTACAGTAAACAAGAGATTGTTGGAGTTCTCGTGACCTACGATTAAAGTATCTTCATCCACTTATCCAAGAGATCACGTCCCAGTTGGAACCAGATGTTACCCACCATTTTGTGGGTGTTATCCCTAGGAGAAATATTTTCTTCAATATGGTCCTCATCTGATAGCCAATAGCTCCTTACAGCCACCAACTAGCTCTTTGTGCCATTTCCTTGCCACCTGAGCCAGCCATGTGGTCCCTCACCCATCTGCCATGATCGTATGTTTGAAGGTTTGCCTCCCTAACCTAAAGGTATGCCTTGTCATTTGGAAATTTATTATTGTAGTTTACTTATCATGGACACTTTTGGGCATGGATTAATGAGGGGATTGGTTGGAAAGAATAGGATAGGTTTGTGCTCTTATCCCCTAGAATTTTTTTGGATGTTAACCTTGGATTCTAGTCCCATGGAATCTATTTTACTAACCATTTGGTTTTAGGGACGGTATTTCACGAGAACCCTGATTTTGGTTGCATGGTCCCGCTCCCCCATCTTCATATATATCCCAATTCCAGTCATTATTACCCCATTCATCATTTCCCCCCCTAGGTCCACATTCCTCCACTGTGGCAACAAAGGGCTGGTTCTCCCCTTCCCCTTGCCCACACCTTGTGTCAGGCCTTGAATTATGCCCCGGAGGTGATGTACGTAAAAAGAAAAAGAAAAAGAATTATTGGCCACATTCAATAGGAAAGTGTACCAAAAAATGCAAAATATGGTCGAGACAAACACATTTAGCACATGGGAAAAAGAAAATAATGAGCTCTACCCCATCATTATGGCCATCACCCTAGTTCCTACAGGTTCTATGAGCCTCCTTCATTAAATAGGAACCCATGATTGTCCCAACACATGGTTTTCAATGAACCGCCTTACCTTAGAAGGGGGTATCCACTACTATATATAACACATAATGAATTTACCCCTTGACCCACGAGGAGTTAATCAAAGAAAAATCATAAAAAGGAAAAAGGCATATAAAGAAAGGTCAAAAAAGCAAGGTCAAGGCACCTCATGTACAACAATTTTTCCCTCCTATTATATACTCAAGTGTGGGATTCCCTTTATTGGCTATCCTTGTACCCTAGCATGTGGCCCATATCTACCCCTTCTCATCCCCTACTTCATTCAACTCTCTATCACATACCACCACATTTTAAATGATGTACCTTGAACATATTATCCCCTTTAGAAATAGAAATCACCTAATAGGATACTTGGTTAACCCCATTTAGAGCTTGGAGAGATTAGCACATTCCAAATCCCACTATGGAAGGGCATACCATTATGTTGTCCCCACCCATGGTCCATGGTTGGTAAGCTCTTTTACTTGATTTCTCTAATGACTTGTCGTATTGGAAGGCTAAGGGACACATTAAATCTTATGTGGGATTGCAGATGGTATCTATCTTGGGTATGGTCTCCCTATATGGGGCCCTAACCTTCCAAAGGGCTACATTGGCACATGCAGGGTATGTTTTAAGAGCCATGGACCTCCATAGTAGTAGAAATAACTCCATGTATCCCCAAGGATGTTCAAAGATTGCTTGAGATTCATGTATTCGACGAGGAAAATGCACTTGATTCACCTTTTCCCAACCAACCCCACAAATGTACCATGAACTTGGAAGTTGACACAAGACTTGTAGGATGATGTGGCATCACCTACGCCACCATCAGAGCCCTTACATATGATCTACATGCATCTTCGACTCATTTGGAGGCCCATGAGGTTATTATTGTGCCCCCACACCAACTGGGAGCACCATAGGATTATGTTTTCAAGAACAAGGGGACAACCCCTTGTCCATCACTTTTGAGGGTCCTATTCTTCATTATGGAACCTATGAACCTCATCAGGCCTCTTAGAGGGCCCTATGACATGTATTATTTATCATTTGACTTCTTAAGAGGCTAATAATTTCATTTTTGAGCTAGTTCGGTGGGCTTGTCACCAAAAGTTAGGTTATTAACACATTATTTTATTTTTGGGGCTTATGTAGGCCTAGGAGACTAATTCAGACTCCACATTAGTGTATAAATACAAGTGATATGAGTTCATTTGCTCATTATCACTATGGATTGGATCTCTTTTCTCTCTTGATAATTTTGCACCTTTTCTTGGAGGATGAATTAGAGCTTTATGGATGAATTTTGATGTCTGGATTTGGTTTATCTTATCTTGGAGCTTCCCTGTTGTCAAATTGTGGATGGTTGGATATGTTATATTACATGTAATTACATGCTTTTAATGATATTATTATTTTACTTTTTCATATACATTGGATTTGGAATTTCACTATTTTTAGGGCTAATTGTTGCATGAATTTAATGCTTAAATTGTGGAATTTTGTCTCTATATAGTATTTCTCAATGTATGGACCATGTAAATTGAATGAAATATCCTAGGGATAATTCTATCAACAAATTCATCTTGATAAGACCACCTTTTGTAGGTCGAAGTATAAATTTGTAATGTTTCTTCCCCTTTGTCCTAGAAGGAAAGCAAAGTAGTCTTAAGGCCTCATTGACTAAGAAATAAGGTCCTCATTCATATTTATCCTAGGCTACATTCTCCCAATACTAAGGCACTGATCTAACAAGAGGTGGTGATTCAAAAAGCAACTCTTTTTCACCTTCTTCTAGGTCTAGCCAAGTTGGGTCACCTAGGGCATCACTTTTCCCACGAAGTAGTCCTGTAAAAAGTTCGATCTCATAGCCTCTCCTACGCTGGTGTGTCCTCAAGGCCTCCTCCAATTTTGGAGCCATTCCTACTATGGAGTTGTGAGATAACCCAAGCCCTAGCTCTGAGATCAAAATTTTCCCTAACATCCCCAAGGCTAGTGCCTCATAGGATTGATTTGATACCTTTAAGTGAAAATTCTTGCTTTGATCCTTTCCCCATCCTTGTCTGGGCTAAGAACATCATTGGTTGCTAAATTATTGATTTGAATCTCTTCAACTACCATAATTAACCAAGATCTTTTACTTCTGCGATGTTAGTGGAATTGCATATAAAAGAGTATGAAAAGCCACATGTGCATATTGTAGAAAAGAGGAAACATAATGATGACCATCAAATCAAAAACACAAAACACATTGATAGTGCAGTTCACCCAGTGTGGGTTATGTCTTTGGGCCCAATGTGAAGAGTATGGAGGTCACTTAATTAAAATAAAGATGATGATGAGTACATAGTACATTCTTTGTCGTTACAAAGATAAATTTCCTCAACTGGAGTGGCATGTCTCTCCACGAGACATTCTCCTATAGGATGTCTCACTCAAATGGGCCCTCCTTCAGCATGATAAGCTAATAAATTCTCACATAACATGGCATACAAGTATCCTTCAACATAATAGTAACAAGTATCTCAACAACAAAATCATCATCTCAACAAATCAAAGGGAATGAATGGCATCACTATATCATATACCTCCACTTTCAGGGATGGCCTGAAAATGTAAAGACATTTATAGAAGAAATCACATCAGAAGAATTTGGTCGATGCATTTCAAACCAACCCATGTGGTTCATCATTAGGACAAGATGAAGAATCAGATCATAGCTGTAAGTTAAATAGTGAGATGGGCCTTCTAATAGCTAAAAGGAAATGGCTATAAAAATGGCTATATTTGACTAGGTTAGGAAAACAAAGAAAGAATATTAAATTGAGAAAGCATTTTTAATTAATTTAAAATTTTTAAATTAGTTTGATTTGAATTAGTTCGATTTTTTTATTTATCAATTTTCTTGTTTAATTAAGAGTATAAGTAGACTAAATAAATATTAGATTCAAACTAACGGTCAAAGGGTAAAAATAATTAATAGGTATAATATTAATCTAATAACTAAGTAAAAACTAACTTAGTTGTCAAATAAACATTTCTTTTATTCTTATTTTATTATTATTTATATTTTATTGTGATCTAATTTGGGAGGAATGGAGATTAAATAAATAAATCAAATAAAAATAAAAGTAAAGAGATAAATATACATTTAACAAATAATAAATAAATATATCTAACTAAAACAATATCAAAATAATATGTGTGTGTGTGTGTGGAATACAAGAAAAACTCTAACCTAACGGGAAGGAAACTACGAGACCATAAAAACAGAAATGCGAATGAAAATATAGAAAAAAAAGGATAACAAAGGATCCACAGGGGAATCTGAACTAGTGAAAGGGAAGGAACCCAACAACTACTAATCTCCCAACCATCATCCCTATTAAGATTGCTAGGCCTCTTCTCAATTTCTGTGGCTTCCCTAAAATTTCGATGATGGAAATGAGAAACTTTCGCAATGACCTTAGCCTCCTCAATGCAAATATGATGTTTTGTCTTCTTTGCGTGCTCTTCTAAGGCTGGAGAGAGAGTCCTATTGTGCTTAATATCATTTGTGTGTTCCTTAATCCTTTGATTAATGGACCTCCTCATTTCACCAATGTAAGATGTGAAACGGGGAGGTCCATTAATCAAAGGATTAAGGAACACACAACTGATATTAAGCACAATAGGACTCACTCTTCATCCTTAACAGAGCATACAGAAAAGAAAAAACATCATATTTGCATTGAGGAGGCTAAGGTCATTATGAAAGTTTCTCATTTCCATCACCGAAAATTTAGGGAAGCCATAGAAATTGAGAAGAGGTCTAACAATCTTAATACAGATGATGGCTGGAAGATTGGTAGTTGTTGGGTTCCTGCCCTCTCCTCCTAGTGTCAGATTCCCCCGTGGATCCTCTGTTATCCTTTTTTCTATCTTTTCATTCCCATTCCCATTTCTGTTTTTATGGTCTCTTAGTTTCCTTCCCCTTAGGTTAGAGTTTTTCTGGTATTCTGCATATATATAGATATATATAGATATATATATATATATATATATATATATATATATATATATATACATATATATATATATATATATATATATATATATATAATTTTGATATTGTTTTAGTTAGATATATTTATTTATTATTTGTTAAATATATATTTGTTTCTTTATTTTTATTTTTTAATCTCCATTCCTCTCAAATTAAATAACAATAAAATATAAATAATAATAAAATATGAAAAAAAATGTTTATTTGACAACTAAGTTAGTTATTTGATTAATATTATACCTATTAATTATTTTTACCCGTTGACCATTAGTTTGAATCTAATATTTATTTAGTCTACTTATACTCTTAATTAAACAAGAAAATTAAAAAATAATAATAAAAAAATCAAACTAATTTAAATATTTTAAATTAATTAAAAATGGTTTCTCAATTTAATATTCTTTCTATGTTTTCCTAACCTAGTCAAATATAGCCGTTTCATTTTAGTTGCTAGAAGGTCCATCTCCCTATTTAACTTACAACTATGATCTGACTCTTCATCTTGTCCTGATGATGAACCACATGGGTTGGTTCAAAACGCGTCGACCAAATTCTTCTGATATGATTTCTTCCGAAAATGTTTCTATTATTTTAGAATATGGATCACAAAAGCTTAAATTCGAAAATGTAAAGACATGCTGACGAAATGGACTACACCATTGAATTCATGGCATGAAATCATGGCAAACGGATAAAGATGGCCGAAATATTCCTTCCTAGAGATGGCCGAAAAATCCGCTGCTTGGATGAAAATTATGAGCACACCACTGTGGTCCTTGCAAAATTTTGTGAAAAATGGCTATAAAGTTCACATCATTCTACCTCTATAAAAAAATCAGCCTACAAGTGAGTCTTTTAGATTCCTAAAGATTCTACAAATATTCCTCACTACTGAATTCCTGAAATTATGCTACTCAGATGAGGAAATGGACCACACCATCACATTCCCTGTGAAATTCTGGTTTGTTTGAGTATAAAGTTGACATGATTTCATCACTTTAAAAAATCACCCTCTAGGGAATCTTTTAGATTCCTCCAAGGTTTTGCATGAGAATATTCTATGGAATATTCTAGGTAATATTCCCCTAGAATATTCTCGTCTTAAAAAGCACACCCAAAGCGACCCCTCTGGCTTGGTTTCATTCCTCAGAGCTCTGATCCGCTCTCCATCTCTCCTCCGTTCGACCCCCATGAATGAGTGAGTGTTCAATTCTTAAGCATAAAATGGGTGGAGTTTTTCAGAAAGGGCCATTAGACCACTTGGAAACTTGCCATGTTGGGAGGTGAGGATTCGGTAGTTCAAAACGACCGCACCCCATTTTTTAACAGGAAAAATTATTTTTAAGTGTGGTAGTTAGCAAGTTCCACTAGCGGTCACTTGACTGTTGGCATTTATTGGTTAATATTTTATGGTTATGGTCTATTGTAATGTGGGTCCTCTGCGTGGAGTGGGATGGCCACCATCAGGTGCAGGTTCAAGTCCAATTGGTTCTAGTTATTTGGTAAACAACCCAACGACTAAGTCATATTATTATATATACAATATATATGTGGTTGGGGGTGGGCAAGTCCGTTAGGCCAACCACCCATTTTGATTTTTTTTTTTTTTTTTTTTTATATATATAAATCACTATTCAAAATTTGTCCACCGATTTTTAAGGGTCATTGGAAAAATTAAAGAGGTGAAAAATTCACCCGTTTCGGTGACTGGATTTCGTGCACCCGAAAATTCCAAATTGTTGCCTCATTAGTGACTGTGACTTGGCCTAGTTTGACCAAAACTTTGACCGGCTATATCTTGAGCATACAAACTCGGATTTGAGTTTCGTTTGTGCCACTGGAATCAAGATGAGGAACAGTATGGTTTGGTCCTAGTTTCACCTCAATATGATTAATTTTATTTTGAGCTTTTTCAAGGCCACCTCTATTTCTGGAGCCACCTAGATCATTCCTCCCCACTAAGGGGATTTTGGTCCTCCAAAAGCATAAACATAATTTGCATCTATTGTGTTACATTTTCTACACCACAAGTGTCCTAATAGGTCAAACTTCCTTCTCCTTCACCTTTGTTCTTTGGAGCCATAAGTGAGGAACCGACACTTGCATCCTCTGCAAACCTTTAGTACAATATTTGCAAAATACATGTTCAATTACATGACCAATCATGACCCAAGCATCCCCATACTTTCCAAGAGTTTATATCACACACTCTATGGTAAAGTTTACATCATAATAGAAACCAATACCCCACCTATCAATAAAAGGCCAAAACATTATCGTTTCTTTAATAAAATATGAAAAACACATCATCACATTTACAATTATATTGCAACACATGATTTACAAAATGTGGGCATGAAAAGCTACCATATCTAGTAGAACCATCTCTTACTCAATAAGTTGAACCACCAGGAATGTGGTGGATTCACTTGTTGAATATTTTTTCCAACTGATTCCTGCACGGGCATTTTGTCCTTGAGATGTTGCTCTAGATGGATCCTCCAACATGTGGCTCTTTGATATCCACCTTTGTTGCAATGACTGCAAAAAATATTCTTCCTCTAGACCTTCTTAACCTTCTTCTTTCCTTGATTTGGAGAAGGCCTTTCATGCCTCATCCTCTTTCTTGTTACCATTCTGTTCCATCACTCAACAACCACATGGTTAGGAAAACCACAAAAACAACATGGCTTTCTATGCCATGATTTATTCTCATCATTAACAATATGATTTTAATCAAAATGAACTTTAGAATGATTAGATGTTTTATGCCTCTCTTGATTGTCTCTGGTGTAACACTAGTGATGAGAGGTTGCCTTAGCTCTTCCTCTTCAATGTGCAATGTCATGGGAGGATTGTGATGTCTTCCAATCACCCTCTTTCCTTTATGGTTTCGACAATGTCTTGGAATATTATGACACCTTTGAGCACTCTCGTTTAGTGTATCCCAAACCTGCAAATTGAGGTCTTTGTACCACCACCAATGGATGAGTCATTCCTTAGCCATTAACACCAAGTCCTCCTGCTTTATACCCCATCTTGGTAAGAAGTCTCATGCTAGTTCTTGAAATGGGTACCTCCATGTTTCCAATAGAAATAACATCATGTGGAAATGAAACTGAAGAATGATAAACATTGTTTACCTTGGTTGTTGATTCTGAAATAGGTGATGATGGCTTCGCTAAGCCTTTGTTGCACTCCAATTTTTCCAAAGCCTCTTCCGTGGCTAGTAATTGAAGATGCAATCTCTCCTTCTCCTCTTTTTCTTCTTATAGAAGTCTTCTCAATACAACATTCTCAATCTCTCCTTCTCCTCTTTTTCTTCTTATAGAAGTCTCCTCAATACAACATTCTTTTCTTGAAGGATCTGATTGATCTCCTCATCCGAATGATGAGAAGATGATGAGGAAGATGATTTTTCACTTGAGGGAGTAGATGGAGCATCATCCTCTGCTCTTTATTTCTCCAATTCCTTTCTTTCCATCTTCTCCTCATAATTTTCATACATTATGTCCACCATGTGTGCCATCTTAAGGAGGTCCTCGTAGAGATCTCCATTATTCCCCATTTCCATTCTCTTTCCACGTTCAATCTATGGTATTCAAACTCGCAATTCACATCAGCAAGAAGACTGCTCTGATACCAAACTTGATCTGGATCTCTTCATCTAACGAAGTTAACCAACATCTTTGACTTCTGTGATGTTAACAGAATTGCATATGAAAGAGTATGAAAAGCCACATGTGCATATTGTAGAAAAGAGGAAACATAATGATGACCATTAAATAAAAAACACAAAACACATTGATAACATATTTCACCTAGTGTGGCTTACGTCTCCCGGCCCGGTGTCAAGAGTAGGGAAGTCGCTTCATTAAATGTTGCAAGATGATGATGAGTACATAGTACATTATTTATCATTACAAGGACAAATTCCCTCAACTAGAGTGGCATGTCTCTCCACAAGATGTTATCCTATAGGAAGTCTCACTCAAATGGGCCCTCCTTCAGCATGACAAGCTAATAAATTCTCACGTGACATGGTATACAAGTATCCTTCAACATAATAGTAACAAGGATTTCAACAACAAAATCAGAATCTCAACAAATCAAAGGAAAAACACGGCATCACTGCATCATATACCTCCACTTTTTGGGATGGCCTGAAAATGTAAAGCTATGCTGAGGAAATGTACTTCACTGTTGAATTCGTGGCGTGAAATCATGTCAAACAACTCTAAACTTGGTCTCTTTATGACACCGTCAAATTCTGGACCCTTACTAATCTCGAAGATTCCCCCAAAGATTCTTTCCTGGAGATGGCCGAAAAATCCACTGCTCAGATGAAAATTCTGAGCACACCACTGTGCTCCTTGCGAAATTATGTGAAAAATGACTATAAAGTTGGCATCATTTTGCCTCTATCAAAAATTAGACTCCAAGGGAATCATTTAGATTCCTCAAGATTCTGTAAAGATTCTTCTTTGCTGATTGCATGAAATTTTACTGCTTAGATGAGGAAATGGACCACACCATCACATTCCCTATGAAATTCTGATTTGTTTGAGTATAAAGTTGACATGATTCTATCACTGTGAAAAATCACCCTCTAGGGAATCATTTAGATTCCTCCAAGATTTTGCATGAGAGTATTCTATGAAATATTCCCCTAAACAATTCTTGCCTTGAAAAGAGTGTCCGAAGCAGACCCCTTCAACCTGATTCCATTGCTCAACACTCTGATCCGCTCTTCGTCTCTCCTCCGCTCAACCCCTATGAATGAGTGAGTGTTGCGTTTTTAAGCATAAAATGGGTGGAGTTTTTCAAAAAGGGTCATTGGGCCACTTGGAAACTTGCCATGTTGGCAAGTGAGGGGTTGACAGTTCAAACCATCTGTACCCCACTTTTTAACACGATACTTTATTTTGAAGTGTGGCAGTTAGCATGTTCTATTGGCAATCACTTCACTATTGGCATTTATTGGTTAACGTTTTATGGTTATGGTATATTGTAATGTGGGGCCACTACATGGGGTGGGCCAGCTACCGCTTGACACGGATTCAAGTCCTACTCGCCCCGATTTGGTGGTCAAGGATCCAATGGCCGAGTCATATTATTATATATACGATATATATGTGGTTGGGGGTGGGCGGGTTTATTGGACTTGCCACCTATTTTAATTTTTTGTTTTGTTTTTTATATATATCACCATTCAAAATTCGTGCACCGATTTTTAAGGGTCATTGGTAAAATTAAAGAGGTGACAAATTCTCCCGTTTCACCAGCCAAATTCCATGCACCGATAATTTCCAAATTGTTGCCTCGCTAGTGATTTCCACTTCACCTAGTTTGACCAGAACTTTGACCAACTATACCTTGAGCATAAGAACTTGGATTTGAGTGTTGTTCATGCCATTGGAATTAGGATGATGAGCACTACGATGTGGTACTAGTTTCACTTCAATCTGATGGCTTTGAGTTTTGATATTTTCAAGGCCACTTCTATTTCTGTAGTCACTTGGATCAATTCTTTCCCGTAACCTAGACTAGGTCCACTTGGTCCCGTATGGTCCCACACCTTAGAAAATTCAAATCTTCAAGAACCATTTGGGAAGTCAAGTTCAATAAGGATTTTAGGATTGAGAAACTCCTTCATAGGACATATTCCTCTAAACCTAACCCTCAAGTCTTCATCTCCTTATCCTAGAAATTTTGTACCTTGCTTGAGAAGAAAGACAACTCTATTCTCAAAACCCCTTCTAGGAAAAGGATTGTAAGGGTCACTTCATATCCATTGGTTGATTCATCCTTCACAAGTGATCTTCTATATACTGGGTCTCCTCCCATCGATGAAATTATGTAAAGAGTAGGGAGTCTTATCTAAGGTGGCAGTGGGCTAAGCCTCCATCATTTCCCTTTGATCTAGAAGTTTCCCTCTAGGAAGCCCGCTTATGCCCCCTGCTAGTTTGAGTGGTAACATTCCCAAAACCACGTTGGTCATCTGATTGATAAGGAGAATCTATGTAATCTACCATCTTGCTAGTCATCTTTGATCTCTTCTTCCTGCAAGGTATAATATATCAGTTAAATCAAATCATAAACAAACCAATGTATCCAGTCACTATTGAGTCATCAATGCATGACCATACAAACCACATGGTATGACCTCATGCAAGACAACTATAACCACATCAATGTATGCATAACGGTATATAAGCACTGACATGCATAACCAACATACACTCATGATGACCACATACAACCACAACACCATAGCCTTTCATATGTCGACACCATTGCACTCATGACCAATGCCATGCATACACCGCAAGCACTTATCCTACAATCACAAGGACCTACATGCAACAGACATGTACATATGACATCACATTCATCCAAGGGGAATGGAAACCAGACATCACCCAAGGAGAACAGAACCATCCTATGATATCTCTTTGTAATGCCCTCCTCCCACATCTACCCAAGTAACCGGCCAACCAGGGTAAACATGTGAGGAAGAGTTACTATGATATGATTCAAATCCCTATGCAATGGTTAAGGAAGTGGAACCAATGGAACATAAACAACCTAACCTTCTACACTTGCAACAAAACCCTTAGGAGCCATCCAACCCATCCAGGTGACCATCCCCTAAGACAAACTGACATTTTGTTGCCTTAAATCCTTATTTTCTCGCTTGACATGGGAATGCATGTGACTAGGACCCTCCAGTTGATCCCACAACAAGGCATGCATGCAACTGAGGACTCTTCCAGGTATTTTTGTGCTTTTTTCAAGGCCATGACTCATGCCACTACCCAAAACTCAATGAAACTTCCAGAAATGAAAAGTAACCTCAAAAAAATGATACAAGTGCAAATACTTGAACAAGTACTTGAATAGACCCCTACTAGCCATGACAGGCATTCTTTCAAACTTGTCACAAATATGCATTCTATAGGTTTAAACAACATATTTGAGCATAAGGGTCTAAAACTTATCTGAGAATCACTAAGAATCATTGGTGCCTCATCACAATAACTACATTACCTTCTATTAAGCCATATATTCATTGTGCATTTAGTGATTAACCAAAACATGATGAGAGCCATACATTATTGCTATCATAAAACTAATTCATAACCATCATATAACCAACATAAATATCAAGGATATAACAAACATATAATCCACATATAAAAAATTATATTTACCCATAAAATACCAAGGAGAAATAGAGATCTTATTGATGAATTCAAAGGAGAACCAAATTCAGGACTTCCATGTTCCACTTGACCATAAATTGGTTGAACCGAGTCTCTCTTCAACCAATCACCCTCGTGCCATATTCCGAGCATGAATGTGGGTTATCATGGAACAAATCCATCAAAATCAAGTCAAGGCTTCCAGAGGCTAAACCACTTCAAGCCTCAACCAATGATTCCACTTCATGGTTAGACATCACTAACCATCACGAGATTGATATCTACCCAATTGAGGGCTCCAGAGCGTTTTTTCCAACCATGACTCTAGGACTAGTAACTCAACCCACAACTATTGTTGGGCTCCAGAGCATTTGTCCAACCAAGGCTGCAAGACTAGCATATTAAACCGCCATGGGCTCTAAAGCGTTTTTCCAACGAAGGCTCCAGGACTAATAATTTAACCCAAGTTGTTAGAGGGCTTTAGAGCGTTTGTCCAACCAAGGCTCCAGGAACTAATAACTCAACCCACAACCAAAGGAACATGAGAACCAACTAGAAAAAAAAAAGGGAAAGACTCCCACAACACCATCGTTATCCAGGAAATGGCAAGGCTAGGCAAAACCACTTTCAATATAGGCAATCCTCCATGCCAATGACAGATCATGACCATGAAACCAATGCATATGCCATGCATGCCAAAAATAGTAAGGAAATAATACATGCAACTTGGTAGCTTCTAGCAAAACCCACTGTAGTTGTTGATCCTGATGTTCTCTTGTGATTTCCTTCTCTTTCTTTTCCTTCTTGCTCCAAATCCCAAGTAATATGCCACATTCCTCCAAGAGTCTAAGAAACTTTAAGTGTCCTAGATTATGAGAGAGAGAATAGAATGAGAGCTCCAAAACCGAATTGATCAAGACCAAACATGTGAAAAGCCATGAACTGATCCTTAGAATTCTTTTTATTAATGAGGCCTCTATTTTCTTCATTTTCCATTATTTTCCTTCATTTTCCTCCTCACATGCAACTTATGACCTTTCACCTTCCTTTTCTCCTAATTTCCATTATTTTCATAAATAAATGCCAATAAATGCCACTTTTCCTTTCCAAAGCCTTAGTCATTGCCTTTACCAATTTCCATATCCATAATAAACCAAATGCACACCCACACTAGGATGTTTTGCCCACCATTCATCTTGGAATATGTGTCTGTCACCATGGTTATTCTTTTTCCTTTTTTAACTTTTATTATATGGATTTTTTACCAGGGTTGTTACAACCTCTTAAGAATGTGATCCACCACTTGGTATAACCACTGTTTTACCTTTCATACAATTTTCAAACTTAAAATAGGGGCAAATACATATACAAATAAATAAAAATCTAATTCACCGCAGTATCATACTTCTACTCTTGTCCCTCTACTATTCCACAGTCTCTCTCAGTCTCACATAGAAACATTGACCCACTCAACCCCTTTTCTCTGCAACATAGGCACACATAACCTCTTTCTGCAACACAGGCACACTTCTCCTCTCCTCAGAAACACACCCATACACACAACTTTCCACACTACTCACTCGAAGAAATACAACCCCCCCCCACATTTCTCAACTACAATCCTCAGTTTTGTTTCACTAAAACACAGTCAACGATGCAGTCTCTATCATCCATCACTCTTCCATTCTCACTATTAAAGTGTACCTCTGCATGGCTTCCCTATCCTGTTTTTGCATCTCATTTCTTGAATTATGTCGTTGCAACATTAAATCAAAGAATGGACTTTGTTCACTCACCGACTATGGTTGTAGCATAATCAATTTGGAGAACGGGTCACCATGTGATTCTCCATGTTGAGAATTAAATCTCAGCCAATCTATACTCCTAGGGGTTTCTTCCATGCCTATTAATTTCTCACAGATCTTGAAATTAACTTCAACATGGCTCCTTTGAACTGTGATCATACCTCCAGTCCCTGAGGGTTTGTTCTTCATTTAATTCAATGAAGCATGCATGGGAGATTAGAGGTGGCTTACTTCAACTCAAGACAAGCCCAACACTCTTCTCTGAAAATCGTGGTCCTCATCACCCTTGACTCAGCAATATTGATAGTCACTATTTATTCCAGCGACCAACTCTTCTATGCACATCTACTCTTAGCTGTTGACTCATTCATCCTTCATACACTTCTATGTTGTAATTTCGGAGCCCCACATTACGTAACTTTATTAAGGTAGGATATTACAAAATCGCGAGATTCTAATATTGGCCTTTAGCCCCAATTTCTTCACCTCTTATTGTTTTTCCACCATAGGACCAGGTGTTGTGACCGGTGGCATAGCACTTACGTGTTAAGCCCTTCAAGATCTTGTCAAGGGCCTATATCCTTGTTTTCTTGATCTGTACCCTTGGTTCTTTGGGCTCCATGTTGGGTAGTGCAAGCCCTGTAGAATGAGTATGGGGTGCGAAGCCCGGAATTGTGGGTAATATTAGGGTAAACGACTCTGCAGAAAGCGTGGAGCACAAACTATAGTAGGGTGAGTCAAAGGGTAGTCCGCCCAAAAGTAATGTAAATAAATAGTAATAGAGTTGGCAAATGGAGGGATCACATGCCAAGGGAAAGTATAAATCGAGTGGGGCTCTATGAGGGAAAATAGTTCCTTTAGAAGATGGAATGTAATAGGTTCTGAAAGGCAATAGCTTGAAAGCATCCGTAAGTCTGAGTCGAGGGAGTAGGATAGAAGGTAGAGGCTCTGTAGCTATGTGCATGAAGGCCTAGAAAGTCTGTAGCTGTGTGCGCGGACCCCTGCAGTTGATTGCACAGGGTGGATCTGGATGTATTGTTGAGGATTTGTAATAAAGATAAGTTTCTTTTGAATTCTGTGTTAATTGCGACTTTACTCTTTTATGATAAATGAACTGTTATGATTTCTACATTTGCTACAGTTGAATACATGTGAACTGGGTTAATCTTGATGCATGAAGTAACCAAAAGTAATAAATGTTTGCTTAAAGACCACTTTAACTAGATCAAACCAGTAATAAGTGATTCAATCTGTAATAAGCACGATAAGGGTATTCCGATCTGCGTGGATCTGGCGCAGCGCGAGGCTGCAGAACAGTGCGTGAGCCCCAACCCACATCCAAGACATCCCTAGGGTGCAAAAACCTGGTTCCAACACCCTCCCCTGCTACCTCGGGTGAGACCTCAGTCCGCGCTTCGCGGGCTATTGCCGAAAGGGCCGGTAGCTGCGGGATTTGTTTGGCTAAATAATTCTTCCAAACCTGGGTCAAGCCCATATAAGCCAACAAATGGTTCCATTACCAGGACCGGGATCTGCCTAAGGGGTGTCTGGTGTGAAAGGTGGGGACGCTAGAGAAAAGAGCGACGAAAGATCAGGACGATAGTAATGGCGAGTGCCATCCAGTTACCAGTATTCAAAGGAGCAGGCAGTGAAGATCCAGAAAAGTTTTGGTTTGTATTGAATTTAGTATGGAATGCGTAGCAGATCATGGATGATAATATCAAGAAAGCCGTCTTAGTTGGCACACTGCAGGACTAAGAGCTAACATGGTATATGAAGTATTCAGGCATCAACCCAACGGCGGGGATAACAGACATCCACATGGAATTAAAAAAGGAGTTCAGCCGACCAAAATTGGAATCGTAGTCAGTAATGGGATTCAAAGAGATCAAAATGATGCCTGGTGAGACTCGTGGGATCTGGATCAAAGGTTAAAAATCACTATTCGTGAGGCCAACATGACCCTAACGGATGCACAACACCGCGCTTGGTTCATCGCATCACTAACGCCATATCTGAAATCGACTTTGTCATAGAAAAAGATCTCAACCCAGGCAAAAGCGTCGGAGGAAGCAATGTGGCTGCACGAAACCTTGGTACAAGACCCAGGGTTGGGAGTTCAGCAAATCCAAGTGCAAGTCCAAAATTTATGTTTGGAAATACAGAAGTTAAACCAAGACCAGGTGCAGGAAATTTGGGAAGAAGTTTGGTGCATTAAGTGTAGGGGCCAGGGACATGATAAATACCATTGTCTAGTCGTGGTGAATCTTGTGGTCATAGGGGGACCAGCACCGTTGCGACCAGAGGCACAGGCAGGGCTGAGCATGATCGCCCCGCTCTGGTGCACAATCTGTCAAGTAGGAGGAAAACAAAACACGGATAATTGCCACCTATTGCTGAAATATAATCAGACCCCCCAGCAGCTCTTTTGCAACTTTTTTAGATCGGTGGGTCACGAGGAAAGGGATTGCCGGATGTTGGTAGATCAGGCATTTTCCTACTGCATGCAGAGTGAGGGGCGACGTCAAAACCCGAGTGCAACATTTGCATGCAGTGGATTCCAAGGACGAGGTCGAAGACGGGGCAAAATGGGACCAGGAAGGGGTTGAGGACAGCTAATTTGTTATAATTGTGGAGGACCAGGACATTACGTGTGGGATTTCACAAATCCAACTTGAATATCATGTCCCTATTGCGAGCAATTTGACCATGAACTGCTATATTGCCCTATGTTGCTAGCACAGATTCGTGAAAAAAGGACAACAACTTCTACGACGACACATAATGTGCAGATGATAAGGGCCGAACTACGTGATGAAGAATCTAAAGTAAATATCGTACTAAGGGGTGATGCAACCTTAGAAGGGGATCAGTCTAAGCTGTACAAAGGTCCCTCGATGTCGACAACTTTTCTAGAAACCTGCATGAAGTTACTTTGTGATAATAGGGTAGTGAAAGGACTGTCGGAGCTAATTAACAGATACGCAGGGTGGAGAGAACCTTGCATAGTCCGATGAATGGGGAGCCATACGTCACGGACCGAACAAGAAATGCGATTAACAGCACGGATTGGCGACTATGAGATGGATCAAATCATTCTGGACCTCGGTTAGGATGTAAACGTCTTGCCTAAGCAGACGTGGGAGCGTATCGGCAAGCCCCCACTCCAATGGTCTCCAATCCAATTACGGATGGCAAATGAGTAGAAGATCTTGCCCATGGGTAGGCTACAAGGAATCACCATAGAACTAGATGGTGCGAGCACTAGAACGAACTTTGAAGTTATTGAGATAGTGGATGAAAAAAATCCCATACCTCGCATTGTTGGGAATAGACTGGGCCATTGACATGAATGGGATTATTAATCTCAAGAAAAGGAAGATGATATTTGAGAGAAAGTTGCGCCGCATAGTTGTTCCGCTAGATCCAACCAAGGGACCCCGCTACACAGAACCTGTGCGCGACGACGAGCAGGACGAAGAATTGGATTGCATCTACCAAATTGCTACACAAAGGCCTATAAAGGGTAAGATAATGGAGGAACAGAGAATTTCACAAGGTTATGTTGAACCATACACTGATGATTCAGAGGAAGAAGACGAGAAATGGTGGAACAGAATGAATGGGGCAACTACGTTAAACTGCAATATGCTGACAAAATTCGTGTATTGCGTTAAAGCTCAGGACCATGAGCTGCCGGTGTATGACGGGCTCACAATAGTAAATGAATTACTGGAGAAGTTTGAGAGCGCAGTACCAGAGTACCAGTGATTTGATGCACTCAAATGGGAATTGCGTGCGACATCGGCATGATGGTGGGGTACCCATGAAGGAACCTTCACAGATTGGTGAAGCTACAAGCGCATGATGCAGATACGATTTGGGAAGCCAATGCTCCAACTAAAGGATAAATATGATGGATGAGAGAATCTGCACATACACTTGAGCAAATGGACCAAAGCCTACGGCAAGGAGCCGCAACTAGAATGGGTGCACCTATTTTATCATACCTTCGATGTCATTCCAAGGAATTGGTATACTGAAACAGAGCTCTTACATGGCACAGGGGATATCTTGGGCGAATGGTTTCTGTCAACATTTCCTTTTGAGGATCAATGGACAGATACAGTGGATGACACATTAAAGCTAGTAAAGACCGCAATTTTCACGATGCCGCTAGAACCAGAAGAAGTCGTGCAACCAGACTGTTCGCGACAACTGAGCCAGGACTTGGAATGTTACAATGTAAAAGCAGAAGGTGACGAGGATGATCCGTGCGACATCAATATACCAGAATTTGAAGGAAGTAGAGAAGTGCGCAGCCCCGAAATAGAAGATCCAGACATCGCAGCGCCATTAAAAACGAAGCAAATGAATATCGGAACAGAGGAAGAATTGAAAGTATGCTACGCTTGGAGATTACTGGGACGACGCTACAGTGGAAAAGGTCGTCGAGCTGCTCCGGGAGTATCAAGACCTCTTCCCTACCAAGATTATGGAGCTGAAAGGGATTCGAGGTGAACTAGGAATGATGAAGATAACTTTGAAGCCTGATGTGAAGCCAGTAAAGCAACGACCTTACCGATTGAATCCAAAATACAAAGAAAAAGTACGAGAAGAACTAGACAAGATGCTGGCAGCTGGGATCATTGAACCAGTCGAGGAGTCTGATTGGGTAAGTCCGATGGTGGTACAAGAGAAGAAACAGAAGGGTGAGATCCGCATCTGTGTGGATCTACGGAAACTCAATGATGCTTATGTTAACGATCCATTTCCCACACCTTTTACCGATGAAGTCTTAGAAAATGTGGGCAGGCAGGAAGCGTATTCCTTTACAGATGGGTTCTCTGGATACCATCAGATCAAGATTACGCCGGAAGATCGAAGCAAGAAAATGTTTGCTACAGAATGGGGTTGTTTTCAGTATACGGTGATGCCATTCGGGTTGAAGAACTTACCGAAAATATTTTCCCACATTATGGTAGCCGCATTCAAGGAATTTATACATAAATTCTTGGAAGTCTATCCTGATGATTGGACCGTCTTTGGCCTAGTTAGAAAACATACTGAGAGCTTACGATTAATGTTGGATACCTGCTGTTGACACCAGATTGCGCTCAATCTAAAGAAGTGTACGTTCCTTGTTCCTTTCGGGAACTTTCTGGGTCACGTAGTTTGTAGGCAATGCTTGATGGTGGATCCGGCAAAGATCGTTGTCGCACTAGGTCTGTAAGAATTGCACAGTGTCAAACAGCTCCATGCTACACTGGGACACACGGGGTATTATCGGAAGTTCATAAAAGGTTACGCCCAGATCACAGCTCCAATGGAACAGCTGTTAAAAAAGGATGCCACGTATTGTTGGAACGAGGAATGTAACAAAAGCCTGGACTTGCTGAAGGAAAAAATGGCATCTGCCCCTATATTGATCTTTCCAAAATGGGATGTGGAGTTCCAGGTACATGTCAACTCATCGTGTATCACGTTAGGAGACATACTTACTCAGGAAGGAGCAGAGGGAGTTGACCACCCGATTGCGTTTGCAAGTCGAAGGTTTTCGAAAGCTGAGAAGAATTACTCTACTACTGAGCAAGAGGGATTGGCGATGGTGTACACACTCCAGAAGTATCGTCACTATTTGCTTGGAGGACATTTTAAGATGTATACTGATCACTCTACGCTAAAATACCTAGTGAATAAGCCTATGCTGGGGGGCGCATCTGTCGATGGTTGTTGTTGTTTCAAGAATATGATTTTGAGGTTGTTGTAAAGCCGGGACGTCTGAATGCGTGTCCAGACAACTTATCTTGGATTGAGATGGGTGAGGAACCCACGAATCTAGAAGAAGGACTCTCAGATGCCTAGTTGTATGCAGTTTGCATTGCAGATGGCCACTTTGAAGATATAATCTATTTCTTGACTACCCGCACTGTGCCGCAGGGGTATTCTATGCAACAAAAGAAGGAATAGGTGACACGAGCATCAGATTTCACTATGATTGGTGGCCATCTCTATAAGATGGGCCATGATGAGATATTACGCAGATATGTACCAGAGTTTGAGCAAGAACAGATCCTTGCTGAAGCACATGGAGGGGTTACTGGTGGAAATTATGCGGGCCGCGCCATAGCCCAGAAGGTTCTTCACGACGGATTATGGTGGCCCACCCTACATCAAGATTCAAAAGCATACTGTCGGGCCTGCGATGTATGCCAACGAACGGGCAAGCTGTCGCGAAGGGATGAAATGCCACTTCAGCCACAGGTAACGCTACAGCCATTTGAGAAATGGGCGATCGACTTCGTCAGGCCTATTGAATTGTGAGGGAAGACGAGCGCGCGCTATATTATCACTGCGACCGAATACTTGACCCGATGGGTAGAAGCACAGCCAGTTAAGGATTGCACAACCATGACAGTGGCAAAGTTCTTGTTCGAGAATGTGTTGACTAGGTTTGGGTGTCCTAAGATTCTCATGAGTGATCGAGGAACTCATTTTTTGAACGAAACCATCAGCACGCTCACCAAGGAATTCCAGATATTCACCAACAGAGCACGCCATACCATCCGCAAGCAAATTGGACCGTTGAGGAATTCAAAAAAAAATTGGAAACTGCGTTGACTAAGATCTACAATGCATGATGGAATGATTGGGACTTGCGCATCCCTGTTGTGTTATGGGCATACTGAACCACGTGCAAAAAGTTGACAGGCCAGACACCATTTTGCCTAGTCTATGATAAGGAGGCCGTGATGCCTATGGAATATATCGTTCCCAGTCTGCGGGTTGTAGCAGCTACATGAATGGTAGATCGTGGGGCCTTGGAGGAAAGGCTTGCACAGGTCGATGAACTGGACGAAGAACGATTTTTGGTGGGATTTCATCAGCAGGTACAAAAACAGCGTGAGAAAGCATGGCACGATCACCATATCAAGGTGCACACATTCAAGAAGGATGATCTCGTATTGTTATATGACAGTAATTTCGAGAAATTCCCAGGTAAACTCCACATGCATTGGTTGGAACCTTATGTCATTAAAGAAGTAACTGATGGGGGCACAGTTTAGCTGGCTAAGCTCAACGGAGACCCCTTCCCGAGAAGAGTGAATGGAAGTCACTTGAAGCTCTATATGAGCAGGCCGACTGCCTGACTAACCATTCCAAGGAAAGTCTCAAAGCTCCGACCAGTTGAAAGAGAGCAAGGGACGATAAAGTAGTCTGAGGGACAAATGTGCGGGTATCAGAGGGAGCATACATATGGCCAACAATCAGGGGCGTGGTTCCGTGGACAAAGCCACGTGGGTGTGCTGCTCCAAGGAATGATGACAGTTACTACCACTGTTCATGACAAGAGGGCTACATTATGGCAAAAGGGAGCGGGCGGCAGGCAATTAAGAGCAATAGTACGAGCCAGATATGAAATGATCGGCCACAGATTTCGCATGGGAAGGTGGCCACAGATTTTGTACGGGAAGGTTAAATGAGCTAGCGACTATCTGGGCATTTGAAGTTTGCATGGCTTATAAATCACCATGGGGAATTCGCTGGGCAACCTATGCTTCGAAAATACAGATGGCGTTGTTCATCATCTCTGTACCAGGCATGCGCCCGAAGGTAGTAATCTGGCCAAGGGAGGAGCAAGACTCTCTAAGGAGTTTGGTATTAACAGCTGCAGGTATCCTGCAGGCTGCAGCATCGCTAGCAGGGGATGTACCGGAAAAAAGGGAATGCGAAGTAGAATTGGTCTAGATGCCATCGCCCCGCCTAGGGGCAGGATGGCGCACTACAACAGAACAATAGAAGGATGGATAGATGGCGACCATGGGTGGAGATGCAGTCAATAAGTTGTCTCTGATGGTTCTCGACGATTAGGATCCTACAGACAGTAGCCAAGGTCTTGCAAAATTGCAACACAGGTTGCAACGGACGATGTAAATAGAAGATATGATGGTCGGAAAGGGCCACAGTGGTACTAGGAGGTCTCGTATGTGGCTCCCCCGCTCGCACTAAAATCTTCGGAGAGGGTGTTCTGTGTTAACCGAGCAAAGTGGAATGAGCATCATCGGTTGCGAAATGTGGTAGAAACATTAAAGCAGGAGATGGAGGAAGCGTTGCAGGAGACAAAGCAGGAGCAGCCGGATGACAAGCGCTACTCAACGGGAGGCGAACTGCGTAGCCAAGGCAGAACGTCTAGCCACGCCAGCAAGTGACTCGAGACAAGTCACGATGATTATGTTGGGGGACTGTTGGGTAACGCAAGCCCCGCGGAATAGGTATGGAGTGTGAAGCCTGAAATTGTGGGTAATATTAGGGTAAAATACTCCGCGGAAAGCACGAAGTGTGAACTATAGTAGGTTGAGTCAAAGGGTAGTTTGCCCAAAAGTAATGTAAAGAAATAGTAATAGAGTCGGCCCGCAGAGGGATCACGGGCCAAGGGAAAGTATAAATAGAGCAGGGCTCTATGAGGGAAAGTAGTTCCTTTAGAAGATGGAATGTAATGGGTTCTGAAAGGAAATAGCTTGAAAGCATCTGTAAGTCTGAGTCAAGGGAGTAAGATATAAGGTAGAGGCTCTGCAGCTGTGTAAACAGAGGCTTGGAAAGTCTGCAGCTATGTGTGCGGACTGGCATCTGAGTGCACAAGTTGGATCTGGATGTATTGTTGAGGATTGGTAATAAAGATAAGTTTCTTCTGAATTCTTTGTTAATTGCGACTTTGCTCCTTTATGATAAATGAACTGTTATGGTTTTTTCAATTGCTACGGTTGAATACATGTGAACTGGGTTAATCTTGATGCGTGAAGTAACCAAAAGTAATAAATGTCTGCTTAAAGACTGCTTTAACTAGATCAAACTAGTAATAAGTGATTCAATCTGTAATAAGCGCGATAAGGGTATTCTGATCTGCTAGATCTGGCACAGTGTGAGGCTGCAGAATAACACGCGAGCCCTAACCCACATCCAAGACATCCCCAGGGTGCGGAAACCTGGTTCCAGCACCCTCCCCTACTACCTCGGGTGATACCTCAATCCGCGCTTCACGGGCTATTGCCGAAAGGGCCGGTAGCTGTGGGATTTGTTTGGCTAAATAATTCTTCTGAACCTGGGTCAAGCCAACACTCCATGATCAAGTGCTAACAACAATAGAAGCTCCATATATCAGATCTTTCTCAAATTTCAATTAGAGAGGAGTTACGAAATCTTTGACCTCCTAAATACCCACATGGCATCTCCATAACACTTAGGTGAAAAGCCCTTCAGGATCCTATCAGGGGCATATCTCCTTGTGTTCTTTCTCTATGCCCTTGGTTCTTTGGGCTCCATGAACAAGTGCCAACAACATCAGAAGATCACTATAACCGAGATTTCTCAAATTTTAATTAGAGAGGAGTTACAAAATCTCCGACCTTCGAGATGACATCATGATCTTTTCATCGACCCCATGTGGTGTCTCCTTAGTGGTGACATGTGTCACCAATATTTTCCCCATTAGGCCACTCAATAACATTGAAATTAACTGCCACATGTCCTTCATACAACCATGTCATGGTGATGTCATTTTCCACGTTAACTCCTTAGGGCCAATCAACTATTGCGATGTGTCTTGTCCGAGGGGAGAGAAAGGGTCCCTTGATCCTGCCATTCTTTGCACCTTGACTCTTCTTCTTGTGCCACGAATCTTGGACTCCCTGACCAACATAGTCATATTTTTATGGCTTTTCCAATAGGCATACTACTGTGATGATTCTCTACCACATACTGAACCAACCATGGGACTTCCCCCAGAACAAAACATGCTCACATTAGTGCTAACATCTACTGCTTCTGACCTCAATGATAGTTAGGTTGACATCAATGCCAACATACCAAGTTCCACCAATCAATCAGACAATGTCAATTGCCTAACACTTAGCTTGTATGCTTGGGCCAAAAGAATTGTATCTAAATTGTTGCCTCAGTTTCATATCAATTGGTAGTTCTTATTTCCCTTTTGATAATAATATATTTTCTGACTATCTAGTTACTGCTACAATCAGTGAACATGGTTTCATAGCTAAAAACTATGATTTTGAAATGTTAAGTAATTGGGGACTATTGAAATGTGTTAATAAAATATGATACCTAGTGAAAAACACAACCCAAAATAAAAAAACCTTTAGATTACCTTTCTCATCTAGGAGTAGGAATTGAGGTTGCTCACCAAACTGAAGCCAATTTAACACCAAATTTCATCTTAGCACAAAACATTAACTAAACTCTTCTAAGATAATATGGAGACCATATATAAAGATTAATTGTCATAAATTGGCTTGTTTCCCTCTTTGCGTTTTTTAACCATATAATACATTTGTTTATTAATATTTGACCTATTTATGTTACTGATTATTTAAACTATTCGACTTATGTAAAAGTACCTTGTTTTGTAGAAGACCAATAAATCAACAATCCAACCATTTTTTGAACATAAACTTTACATATATGAAATAGCCCCTAGGGAAGAAGATTCATTCTAATCTTAGAACCCTTGACCATATAAGAATTAGATTTAATGTCCACTACATGATTTGTCATTGATCCACCTAGTGATGGAACCTATCATTGTTTTACCTACTCATAACCAAGGATTGCATCTATTGTATTCTAGGGCTGACTTCCTTAGTTGTTGCTTTGTATTTCTTGATCTCCAATTGGTTTCATATTTTCCAAAATAGGTGGAACAACTTGGATATTATATATGTTCATTCAGGGCTACCGTTTCCTTCATTTGCATATGTGTAAAGCTTATTTTAAGCAGTCCATGATTTCCAAACTTAGACAACCAAGTTGCATGGCTCACTAGAGAGAGAGTCTATGAAGATTGAATATTTACTTAAGGATTTATGATAATTTTATATCCAATTTATAAAATCCTAAGCATAGACATTTATGGATAACCTTTTTATAGATGAATTGCTTAATTCCAAAACAACCTAACAAGTTTAGGTTTGGAACTAGTGCTAATGGTGGGGAAAAAGAAGTTTCACACCATTGACCAAGGTTCCATTTCCATATGATAATATGCCATAGTCTATATGAAAAGGGAAGTGAGTTATTCTCACTAAGAAATCTAATAAATGGATCAAGCATGGCATAACCATGTTAAGCTTACTTTTGTCACAAGTAGATCCTCATGCTTTCTCTTTGAGGACAAAAAAGACTTGATAAATAAATTCAGGGAAAATAAAGTCTCAACAGTGCCAATACATGAATATATAAGTATTGGACGTGCTTCATTATTGTATATTTTTTTCCCAAAAAAGGGAAATTTTTAGTGACAAAAATTGTATTGGGTGAGCCTTTTCCCACAACTAAGTGGTAAGACTATATCCAAGCATATTGATACTACCAAAATATTTTAGGGAGGTAAGCATTATTTTTATTCTCAGAGTTGTGCATATGGGATGGTAACTTGAATTAGAAAGGACTTGAATCATATCCATACTCACATTGAGGTCAATTAGATACCTAGTTGATGTGGTGCAACAGTCTATGCATAGACTGTTCATGCTAAAAACTTGTAAGGGATGTGTAGCGTATTGTGTTTTTTTTTTGTTAAGGTTAATCCTGTTATTGACAAGTTTAAACTATTTAGCTTCCCCTATTTTATGGAAAAATTATATGCATTGATATCTATTGTTTGAGTATGTTCTTGATGTAATTTTCACATACAAGAAGTAAGGCGTATATCATATTCCATTACTGGAAATGTTAGTTTGAGGAAGAACTTTGAATTTGGTACATAAAAAACACCCACGAGAATGATCCAATGTGTCAAGGGAGCCCAATATTTAGACAATTACCCTATATGTGTCCTCCTTGGTACTTGATTTAGCACAGATTTAATTTTACCCATCTACTTCCATAAGTCTAGCAAAATAACTATTTTTGTACTTCATGACACGAGTGATTCAGAAGCTCAATATTAGTAGATGCATAGAAATCAATAGAGAATTTATAGGTGCATTATTTATGCTTATATTGTATTGCATATTTCTTAACTATTGAATCATATTTAACTAATATTGTTTATGTCATGGTAGTCTTCATTTATAAAGTAAGTTAGGTCTTCATGCACATGGAGATAAATTTATGTGGTTATCTTGCAATTTCACTTGTAGATATTGACATACAATAGGCTTAGTTATACTTAGTATTAAATACTATGTTTAAAGCTACAAGCCTTCAAATAAATTCAAAACAAAACATGCAACAAGTTTTCAACGACATGGTAACATCTCATCCTCTTACAATGATCACAATCATGCAGAGACATTTCACACATGCTAAATATTTCCCAAATTGTATGAATATATACAAGAAAGTATAATGAATCAAGCACAATAGGATGGAAAATACTAGAACAACTTGAATTTGGCCAATGTAAGGATCCTAATGCAATCCTTTAGCACAAGCTCAAATTATTTCATGAATCCAAAGTAATGAACAACCCAATCCCCAAAATTCACTCAGGAAAGCTAATGCACAAATAAACACATAAATTCAGTCTTTACAATGTTAGTCTTCCATCGAACCTAAAACTACGAAGGGATATGCATCCAGTTCTTATCCTAAATATAAGTACCAAATGTCCAAAATTCTAGAAGAACTTCCTATGAACAATTGAGGGGCCAGTCTCACCATATTTTCATTTTGAAATCCACATCTGCAATAAACATAACAAGTGCAAATTTTTAGCTGAATCCAAAACTTTTTCCTTGATAAAATTAAAAAGAAATATTTATTAAATTTTAATTTTATCAAATTGGCCTTGATTTCATTCTTGTTATGTTGGGCCAATTGTTGGGGATCTTGTGGTGGTAGAATTGCATTTTTTATAAAATATCCCACCTCATTATCCTCCAATACTATAATGATCCTCCCTTTCCAAGAGACGTTATTAGAGGCTCCCTCTAAACAATGATCTACTCTCAATACTTGGTAGGCCATATTGCTTCCCACAAACAACCTTACAATCCTTCACAATAGGCTGAACTGTATAGATATTAATTTAAATCTAAGGATTCCATCTGTAGGTGAGGAAGAGAGAGGAGAAAGAAAAGAGACTAGGATAACTAATATAGGTCCACAAACAATTAGATCAATCACTCTGAAATCAAATATAATACCTTTTGTATTGATAGATATAGTCGTAAACCCAACTATGCTTATGCACCTCATTAAGAAAGCACAGGTTGCACAAAATCATGATGATTGTCAGTAGAAAAATCCTCCCTAAGGTCCTACTAAATAATTTGTTGCCACATCCAGGCAAGCAATAAAATCTGACCTAAACACACTTAAGAATTGAAATGTACAACATAAAAATAGATTGCAAGCACTAGAAATTTCTTCCAAACCTAGAACTCAAGGAACTTCCACGGTAAGACATGTTGTTGATTCAACATAGTTAATTGAGTTGTATCTTGCGAGTAATGACTATTTGAGAGATGTAACAGTTGAAAATATATTTTTCTATTATTTTATTTTCATTTTGTTCCCTATATGTGGGTTAAAGTAAGTGACATAAGGCATGATGATTTGGTTATTTGTCTTGGATTAATTAGTGATCTTTGAAAATATGATTTGGATCATCCTTTCTCTATGTTGGAAGAGACACATGCGACTTTAATTCTAATCCATATAAAATGTAATATTTTGCATCATTTAACTATTTATTCTATTTTTTTTTCCAATATTCCCTTGGATGAATTATTCAGCATTCATGTTATTTGTTGGTTGAGTAGGCTGGAGACTCTAGAAAGCCTCAGATGGATCCTCATGATCCTTCTCATATTCTTCACATGAATTCAGGTAATGATAACGTGAAATTTAGTGAGACAGATAAACATTTCATCCTAGTGAGCACGCATATATGTATGAATTTAGGACTGACAACTACAAATATAGGTCCAAATTTATAACAGGCTCCTTATTTGCTTAATATTAAACAAAATTTCATGCAAAATATTGCAGGAATTGTCGAAATTCTAAAAAAATATAACATGAAAACATTATTTGTTCTATCATCACAAATGCCTATTGGGAAATCCATTAGAGAAACTAACCCCATTGACTTGGATTAGGAATTCAGTGAATCTTCTAAACCTCCAAAGGAAGATGCTAAACAAAACATAACACTTCCAAAGGATCCTAGCATGGTTATAACCCTCTCATAGAGTTTTCCAAATGAAAATAACACAATCACACAAAATCATTTGAATACTTGGGTTGATGTGGATCATCTCATGGAAGGGCCATGTGAAGAGAAATGAGTTGAAAACTAGCAAGAATGAGCATAGAGAATTGATGAAAAAATAAGATGTTTAGCACCAATAAACTTTTCCTTGTTTTGGTTCATGATCACACACTTGTAAACTTAGCTAAGGTGTCATAACAATATAAGCCATCTTGTTCTACTTTTGGCGATTCCTAGGAAAAGAGGGATGTGAAGTAAATTAACTGATTCATGATAATGTGAATATATAACTGTTTCTAATTCATGGTTATTTTTGTCCAACAATTTATTGAAATATATCACATGCATGAGGGAATGCTAAGGAAGGAGGAGCAAGACCAAGGTAAACCTCAACATCAATTTTTTTGCTTTCCTTATAGCGGAATGTGGACTAAATTTTGGCCTAGTATATGAAAATGTTTGGACAAGGTTAGTATAATTTTGGTTGAACTATTAATATCTTTTCAAATTGTAGTTCTTACAGGAAACATTAGATTTATAATGTGGAATTGACAACTTATGTGTATGCCAATAGATGAACCTATTCATTCTTTCATGTAATTCATTCTTTGATATTTTATGTTGTAGAAAAGCAAGCTTGTATGACCTACATGTTTTACAATAGGCAAAAAAGTTTATGCCACAGAGATGGCCAAAGTACTTGATCCCACAGGAACTTTATTTGCAGGACATGTTATTTCAAAGGGTGATGAGGTTGATCTAGATGGATATGATAGGATACCTAAAAGTAAAGATCTAGATGGTGTTTTTGGAATGGAATCTGTAGTATTAATTATAAACGATTTTGCAAGGGTTTGACCTGATCATAGATATAATTTAATTGTGGTCAAAAGGTAAGTTCATTTCAATTCTTTTTTAGTGTCCAATCAAGACCTTACAATTGTTAATTTTTTTCTTTCAAAAGTGGTGGTTAAATATATATGTTATTGTTCCTAAAACTGAGAGACTTCCATGTATAAATACATGTGTTTTCCCTATAGTAGGTGCCAATTTTGATTTCTAGGGTTGTCACTGTTATAAGCAGAAGTTGATCATAAGCTAAAAGATGGAATACTGACATCTTATTTAGAGGTGAGCTGCTAAAAACTAATCTATAACACATAGTGTGTTTGTGACACCTCATAATTTAGAGATATTTCCTGAGTTGTCATTATATGGTTGCTTTTCTAACACATATACCCTTAAATTAAAACATAGGTGATTGAGAAAATTGACCATAATTTTTTCTCAAACAAATAGTTGCATGAAGTGAATGTCTAGGAATTTCTTGCAGTTGAACAACAGAAAAATAAAAAATTTGTAAAGTGGTTTTCAATAGGATTTTTCCAGTTGGAGAAGTGTAGCCACATCTTCACCCTTTGTGGAATATGGCTGAACAATTTGGTGCAGTATGCACAACACAAATTGATGGTAAAGTGAATCATGTTGTAACCCTTTCCCCTAGGACTAACAAGCTATGCATTTTACCTTTTGTCTAGTATGCAAGTCTTGGAATACATTATTTTAATGTCCAGTAGCATAACATTTTTTGGAAAAAGGGGATTTTTATTCTCAAGATATCAATATTATTACATATAAATGATAGGTTTGTCAATTGGGTCCTCTCGAGTCTCCACCCAGGTTTTGTTCCTGTAAGTGACATGACAAGACTTTGAGCTTCTACAAAATCTAGTTTATTCTGGGGACCATCCTTGGAATGAGGGGAAGTTCTTAATGGGTTTCTTTGGGAAATGCATCACATGGAAAAAATAAAAACATATAAAGGCTAGACAAGGTGACAATATGAAAACTTGTACTCAGCATTGCACTAACCTAATATATAATATGAATTGATTAAAAATTCACAGGGCTATTTCGATTCTCATCTTTCTATTTCATTTCTTTAGAGAAAACTATATATTAAAATACAAACTCAACTGAAATCAAACTAAAATAGAGAAGCCTAATTATGAAGATTTTTATCTCTCGACTACCTTGCAATTTTATTTTATTTTTAACTATACTTGAATTTCATTGATAATAACCTGAATTTATGTATTTCTTCTAACACCAAAATGAAATCACAGTAAACATATGAATATCCCACTAAGTATGACCTAAAGATGATTCAAAGAATATCACCTTTAGCCTAAGCATATGGCACAATAATTTATGATGTGTGAAGTTTTATTAAAGGCATTGTTTGTTTGCTTGTTTTGGTTAGAAAAGGATTTTCTCTTGGTTTTATGTGGCTTTCAATTTATCATTTGTCGCATGTTCAGAAATGGGAAAGAATAATGTGTAACATTTATCTTGCAAAAATTTTGAATGAAAGGATAGAGAGTTTAACCAAGCTACAGTCCCCTTTGGTAAAGGCAGAGGAACATATTAAAAGGTTGCTTAAGAATATGCCATACAGAGTTTGAACACAAGTAATATATGTATTTTTCTTTAGTAGATATGTTCTTTTTTCTACCCAAGATATCATAGTAATAAAAATATCGATATTGTAGGAATTGCTTGAGGACCTCATTAAGGTCTATTTTTCTTATGTCCTACTTGATTGATACCTTCTCATGATAGGAAGGATTTAAATGTGAAATAATATGTTCCTGAATCAAATTAGATTCAAAGTTTATAGATATAAAAGATAAAAACAAATGTCAATGCCTTCATTTGATTGTTACTTGACTCTGGTGTGGGAAAATTACAAGAAATGGGATTGGAAAAAGGATGAGGAGACGATGCAAAGCATGTCATAGATATGATTCATTTTATATTGGAGATATTTCATGCACCTGATCTATTAACTTTGTAAATGTTTCTATTAGGGATTCCTATGGTTTTTAATTTTGTGATTCTTTGATCTCATGGTTATTTTGGGCAAGAAAATGTTTCGGGAATGCAAAACATTCGTGGACAGGTAAACAATTTTTTTATAATTGCAATGTCCATTCAAGGATATCCCCTCTTTATTATTTGACTGTAATTTGAAGGTTTCCTTTCTTTTGGTTTTGTTTTTTCTTTTAACTATGAAATTGAAAATACTTGGTATCATGTCCACTTAAACAACATCCAAAGCTTGAAGATGAAATTAGTATTACATGATATTGAATGAATCCTTTTAGTTGTTTTATGTTAAATTATTTTCATGGCTATTGGAAAAGTTTACTTTCATGTTGTTATTTTAGCATAGGTTTTCTATATACTAGACCAAGTTCACGTGCTAGAGAATGAAAGGTTGTTGAGAATAAAACGACAAGGAAAAGACATGACATCTCAGATTATTTGTTTTCACAAGTTATCTACAGGCTAAGTTTTCTTAGCATGTAACTTAGTTGGCATGATTATGCCTAAGCTTTCCTTGAATGTTGAATACTATTTTATTAAATTCTTCTTTTCTATGGTGATGTTTTATTTGCTTTGTTTATACAGGTCATCTGGCCACATGGTGGCCACTATTGTGTTAGAAATAATGCTGAGAGGAGGGGGGGTGAATCAGTATTAGTTAAGTCAATAATCTTTTCTTTTCATACTCAATTTCATATACGCTACTTCAGTGAAGGTAACCCACGTGTGAACGCAACTGTGTTTAAGGAAACAAGCGTATATCCAGAAAACTAATGATTCAGTTAATTCATCATATGTTGATCTTTAATCTGAGCATCAGTACTTTATTAAACATTAAACAGTAACCATGTGTAGTTAATAATGGAAAGAACCCTCACACATAACCAGCACACGTGAACACCAAGATGTAAGGTGGAAACCCAATGTGGGTAAAAACCACCTACTGTTGTCGACTTTGTCTTCTTTTAATAATAAGAAAATATTTTTACAACATTGTACTGGTGCAGACTCATACCAATATGCAGGCTTCTACCTGCAGAAGTCTACAACCTTCTCTCGTTCTCCAGCTTCTACTGGAAGGGAGCTACAACCCCCTAGCTCTTGTACTAGCAGATATGTTTACTAGCACGTAGGCGCCGACCTACAGAAGGCTAGAACCTTGTCTCTTCCTCTAGGTACCACGTTTCATAGATTTTCAGACTGGATCCATCAACAACATCATTCAATCATCAAATATATCTACATCAACCAATCTCCTATTGAACCAACCACAGCCAAATCAATCAATCACTGTAAAAACCCATCAATTTGATGTTTCATAATGTTGTCGCCAAAATACAATAACCAGAACCCAAGCTAGAACCCAAAACACTGCAACAACAAATAGCAGCAACTAAAACATAGATTATAAGGTATACACTACTTTCTTGTGTCGAACGTTCATGTATACGCACTTTCCTCAAAGCCAACCAGTGTATACATCTCCAAATATTAATTCATAATTCTGCAGCTATACCAAATTTCAGTTATACCCATATCATATCATTTACAGAATAATATATGCATCAGTATTCAGTCTAGAATATTCATGAGAAAAAACACATAATGATAGTTCACTTTACGCCTTAAGATCCCGATCCATCATTAGATCTTATCCTCCATCAACCGCTAAGGTTTCTCCTTGGTTCAGATCCAACAATGCACCATAACCCAATAACCTGCATACTAGATCTCACTCTTCATTAGATATTCAATCCTTGAGTTCCTTGGCCTAATGATCTTCTCCTCCTTTTATAGTTTTAGACCTTTCTTAATACCATGGACCAAAACCACTTAGGACCAATAACTTGGATCAAATACCTAGGGTCAATACCTCGGACTCGATACCTTGGACCAATACCATGGATCAAATACTTCATACTAAAAACTTATTTTTCCAAGGTATACGCACTTTTCCATTTGTGAAAGTGCATGTGTACGTATACGAGACTTGTATACAATGAACCCGTGTGTATACGCGGCTTGGCCAATGGTGAACCTGCATATACCTCTCTTTCTTCATTCTGTGAAGTCTGATCTATAACTCTGAGCTGTTAACCTGCTATATTGTGATCTGTCATCTGAGAGAGTTGCCATCAAGGACAACACCTATGTCATAATGCCAACAATCTCCCCCTTTGGACTTGATGGAAAAAACCACACCAAGTCACTATCCCCCTTTGACATCAAGGGCAAAGGGTCATGCTCCCCCTGAGTGCATGTTGAATTCTTTGATATACTAATGACTCCCATGATCGAGTCCATGCTCCCCTTGAGCACAAGCAAGGTCTACAAAAAGATATTCTAAAAGAAGAACATGACTCTATACATGCATTACAAATGACCTTCCTATCACCAATGGTTCATACATACATCCATCTCCCAACCAAGTGGGGATATACCAAATTTGACTGATCCACCCAACCAAGTGGGGATATATCATTTGTTTATACAAGTCAAAAACAAGAAAACTTACATTATCCATCCCATGCATAGTGGGATTACAAATTAGGTCTTTTGCATGACCGTTACATTAAAAGATATACATGACATATATAACAGAGACCAAATATCTTAAACAAGACCATGATAGTCATCAACAACTATCATCAGCAACATCTGTCAATCAGCATCTAGACCAGAAACCATGTTCTCCCCCTAAACCTGTTCTTCTTGAAACAAAATCTGCACCGAGATCTTCTAAGATAATGCCAAAAATGCATTATTAGAAGCATATGCTCCCCCTGAACCTGTGTCAGATGTTCACTGTCAGATATGATCATTTCATATATCAGAGGAGTTATCAAGGCATCATCATCAATTAGATATATATCAAGTTATCAACAACTTATGAGAGCTAACATATTTTCACATGTCATCAACAGACTGTAACCATCATCAAGCAAAGCAGATAATTCACTGAACCATATCAGACCCCTTTCTCTTGAGTCTGGCCCACTACTTTTCCTCAAACCAACATATACGCGACTGTACCCATAGAAACCAGCGTATATACACAACTACGCTTCATGAAACTCACATATAACCACCTTTCTCTGAAGAAGATAGGATTTAACAGCAGGATGATGCAACAACTACTCCCAGCTTTTGTCTGAGATATTCAAATGTCTCTTTGGGCAGTGGTTTAGTGAATATATCAACAACCTGTTCTTTGGAGGGAACATACTCCAATTTGACCTTTTGTTCAAGCACTTGTTCACGTAGAAAATGATATTTTATGGGTATGTGCTTGGTCTTGGAGTGCATGACTGGATTCTTTGAAATACTAATGGCACTTGTATTATCACATAGAATGGAGATGGGTGGAGTACATGTGATCTGAATGTCTTGCAAGGTTTGCATCATATAAAGTAGTTGTGTGTAGCAAGATGCAACAGCCACACATTCTGCTTCAGCTGTAGATAATGCAATTGAACTTTGTTTCTCGCTGAACCAAGACACTAACATGGAACCCATATAGAATGCACTACCACTAGTGCTTTTTCTGTCATGAACATTTCCTGCCCAATCTGCATTTGTATATGCATGAAGTGTAAGATCTGAATGTCTAGGATACCATAAACCAAAGTTTTGTGTTCCTTGAAGATATTTGAAAATCCTTTTGACTGCCTAAAGGTGTGTTTCCTTAGGATTTGCTTGGAATCTTCCAATTATTCCCACTGCATGCATGATGTCTGGTCGGGTACCTGTTAGATAAAGTAGACTGGCAATCATGGATCTGTAATTTGGTTGATGTATTGCTATTGATTCATCATTTGAGCTAAGAATGCATCCTATTACAATTGGGGTACATACTGGTTTAGAATCTTCCATGCTATACTTTTTCGAGATCTGTTTGAGATATTTGGTTTGTGAGAGAAAAATACCATCTTTATTTTGTTGAACTTGTAGAACAAGAAAGTAGGTAAGCTCACCAAGCAAGGACATTTCAAATTCTTGCTGCATTATTGAGGAAAAATTCTGACTCATGGATTCTTCATTGCTACCAAAAATGATATCATCAACATACACAAAAATTATTAGCAAATTATCAGTGTCCATCTTTGTATATATATTGCTATCTGTTGACCCCTTTGAAAAACCCTATTGGTGGAGATATTTGTCAAGATAGTAATACCATGCCTTTGGAGCCTGTTTTAGACCATAGAGAGCTTTTCTGAGTTTTCATACAAGATTTGCATCATTTCCCATTATGAATCCTTTTGGTTGTTCAATATAGACTTCTTCTTCTAAGTTTCCATTAAGAAAGGAAGATTTTACATCCATTTGGTATACTTTGCATTTCTGAAAACTAGAAACGGCAAGAAACATTCTTATGGCTTTAAGTCTAGCAACAGGTGCAAAAGTTTCTTCAAAATCTATACCTTCTTGTTGAGCGTATCCTTTACAAACAAGTTTGGCCTTGTTTCTAATAACTTCTCCATTTTCGTTTAGCTTGTTTTTGAATATCCATTTAGTTCCTATGATATTCTTATCATGAGGTTTAGGAACTAATTCCCAAGTATTATTCTTTTCAATTTGCTCAAGTTCTTCATTCATGGCCTTGACCCAACATTTATCTTTGCATGCTTCATTTAAATTTTGAGGTTCGGTGGAAGATAGTAATGCCCGATAGCTTGAGGCTTCGACAATGGTTCTTCTTGTCTGCACACCTGCTCCTTTTTCTCCTAAAATTTGAGTTTTCGGATGATTTTTCTAAACATACCTGGACAGAGTCTTTTCTTCTATTGTTATCTTTGCTTCTAGTGCTTCATTGGTTTCTTCTTCAGAATTAGTGTGATTTGATGTGGGAAAATGTTCCTCATCTTCTTCATTGTCATAACCTTCAATTTTTACCTGTTTTGGATTTTCACATGCTTCATCAACCACAACATCAATACATTCAATAATTTTCCCAAGTCTTTTATTATAACATTTATATCCTTTACTTCAGGACGAGTAGCCAAGAAGAATACCTTCATCTACTCTGGGTTCAAACTTACCAAGTTTTTCATCAGTCCTTTTGATGTAACATTTTCTTCCAAAAACTTTGAAGTATTTTACAGTGGGAGTTTTACCATAACAAATTTCATGTGGAGTTTGAGTGTTGTTTACCCAAACATTTGCTTGGTTGAGAATAGTGATGGCGGTGAATGCAGCTTCACCCCAGAAGGTTGCAGGAGTTCCAGATTCATCTAGCATAGCATGAGCCATTTGTTAAACAGTTCTATTCATCCTTTATACCACTCCATTTTTCTGAGGAGTCCTTGCGGTGGAGAACTACCTTTTTATTCCATGTTGTTCACAAAAGTCAAAGAATTCATCCAAGGTAAATTCCCCTCCTCGATCAGATCTGAGGCATTTGATTTTGCGACCTCATTTTCAACCAAAGCTTTGAAGGCTTTGAACTTTTCAAATGCTTCATCTTTATGCTTTAGAAGACCTATCCAACACATTCTGTAAAAATCATTAATGAATAATATAAAGTATTCTTCTCCACGAGGTGACTTTTTTCTTGATGGTCCACATAAATTAGTATGAACAAGTTCAAGAGGCTTACTAGCTTACCCTTCCTTTTCGATGAAGTGAGATCTGGTTTGCTTACCGAATTGACACGATTTTCATATAGTATTTTCAGGAATGTTGATATCTGGAAGATCACAAACAGCCTGGAATCTGCATGCTTTTCTTATTTGAGAAAAGCTTAGATGCCCCAATCTTCTACGCCATAGCCAGTTTTCATCATTTTTGCTTAGCTAGCACTGTTTTTGTCCTCCCTTGAGTATGTATAGGTTGTTTGGAGTTCTTATACCTTTGATCACGGTTTCTCCTGTATCAAGCTCATGAACAACACATCCATTTGATCGAAACACTACTTCATTTCCTTGATCACACATTTGACTCACACTCAACAAGTTATGCTTTAAGCCATCAACATACATAACATTCCTAGCTTTAACTTTTTCTTTCAAGAAAACAGAGCCTTTACCTTTTATGACAGCAGGAGTGTCGTTTCCAAATGAGACACTCTTTTCCTTTTCTAAGGCATTATATGGGTGTAGTTTTTCTTTGTCACCTGTCATGTGTTTTGAGCATCCACTGTCGATGTACCATTGCTTTTCTTGTCCTTCCACATACAAGGATATGCCACATCTTTCTGTTCATGGTTCTTTCTTTCTCCATATTTTGGGATTTAATGGAGTTTTCTCCTTTTGAGATATTTGCCAAAATTTACTCCTGCATTCAGATTCTTCAAGATCTTATTTTAGCGAGAGGACCTTAGCTTCAAGACTTTCATAGTAACTGGATCTATCCCTGAGTTTCTTGATTGTTGTGTTCCTTTCATTTACTTCATTTCTTAATAATGTCACTTCATTTTGTAGCTTTTGAAATTGATCTTCCTTTCCCTTGAATTGCTTCCTTACTTTGTTTCCTTCCTCTAGTTGAGATTTTAGTTTGGTAGCTTCTTCTTTGAAGGCACATTCCCTTTTATCCAATAGATCTTGTTGATCTCTAATTTTTTTCGTAAGCCTTTTAAATTCTACCTCTATTTGATATCCTTTCTTCCTCACACATAAGAGCAAATTTAGTTGTTTCGCTATCACTTTCATCATCTTCAAATGGATGGAGAAATGTATCACCAGAGGATAACAAATTCATACCTTATAGTTATTTTGCTTGTTCATCTTCTTTCTGAGGTGATTCTGAATCTGAACAATTGCTTCCACATATTCCCCAATCGATTCTCCCACTATCATAGTTCCTTTGAGATGTCTTCTTCTTCTTAGGCACTTTCTTCTTTAGCTTCTTACCCATTTTTCTACAGATCTTCTTCAAGCAATTAAGCTTCTACCAAAGGACCTGCTCTGATTCCAATTGTCGGAAATAATACTGAGAGGGGGTGGGGGGGAGTGAATCAGTATTAGTCAAGTCAATAATCTTTTCTTTTCATACTCAATTTCATATATGCTACTTCAGTGAAGGTAACCCGCATGTGCACGCAACTGTGTTTAAGGAAACAAGCGTATATCCAGCAAACTAATGATTCAGTTGATGCATCATATGTTAATCTTTAATCTGAGTATCAGTACTTTATTAAACATTAAACAGTAACCATGTGCAGTTAATAACAGAAAGAACCATCACACATAAGCAACACACATGAACACCAAGATGTAAGGTGGAAACCCAATGTGGGTAAAAACCACCTGCTGTTGTCGTCTCTGTCTTCTTTTAATAATAAGAAAATATGTTTACAACATTGTACTGGTGCAGACTCATACCATTACACAGGCTGCTATCTACAGAAGTATACAACCTTTCCTCGTTCTCCAGCTTCTACTGGAAGGGAACTACAACCCCCTAGCTCTTGTACTAGCAGATATGTTTACTAGCACGTAGGTGCCGACCTACAGAAGGCTACAATCTTCTCTCTTCCTCCAGGTACCATGTTTCATAAATTTTCAAACTGGATCCATCAACAACATCATTCAATCATCAAATATATCTACATCAACCAATCTCCTATTGAACCAACCACAACCAAATCAATCAATCACTTTGACAACCCATCAATCTGATCTTTCAGAATGCTGTCACTAGAATACAGTAACCAGAACCCAAGCCAGAACCCAAAACACTGCAACAACAAACAACAGCAACTAAAACATAGATTATAAGGTATACGCTACTTTCTTGTGCCGAACTTGCGTGTATACGCACTTTCCTCAAAGCCAACCAGTGTATACATCTACAAATATTAATTCATAATTCTACAGCTATACCAGACTTCAGTTATACCTAGATCATATCATTTACAGAATAATATATGTGTCAGTATTCAGATCTAGAATATTCATGAGCAAAAACACATAATGATAGTTCACTTTACGCCTTAAGATCTCGATCCATCATTAAATCTTATCCTCCATCAACCACTAATGTTCCTCCTTGGTTCAGATCCAGCAATGCATCATAACCCAATAACCTGCATACTAGATCTCACTCTTCATCAGATATTCAATACTTGAGTGCCTTGGCCTAATGATCTTCTCCTCCTTTTATAGTTTTAGGCCTTTCTCAATACCATGGACCAAAACCACTTAGGACCAATACCTTGGATCAAATACCTAGGGTCAATACCTCAGACCCGATACCTTGGACCAATACCATGGACTAAATACTTCAGACCAAAAACTTAATTTTCCAAGGTATACGCGCTTTTCCTTTTGTGAAAGTGCGTGTGTACGTATACACAACTTGTATACAGTGAACCCACATGTATACGTGGCTTGGCCAATGGTGAACCTGCGTATACCTCTCTTTCTTCATTCTGTGAAGTCTGATATGTAACTCTGAGTTGTTAACCTACTATATTGTGATCTGTCACCTGAGAGAGTTGCCATAAAGGACAACACATGTGTCATAATGCCAACATATTGCTCAAGTGAAGAAAACTTGTTCGAGTTTCTTGCTTTTCTAGGGGAACATGGTATTGACATTGTCGATATTGAGGTATAATTCATATAAATCATTTACAGTCCACTTTAATTTATATTCCAGTGTTCATCGTCTTTCATGTTTTATACTCTGAATTGTATCTTACTTCGTTTTCAAAAGAGGAACTTGGTATGACAGTAAGAATAAAGAATTAAAGAAAGAGGAGAACAATAACACTGGATTGACAAATGTAGAAAGAGATAGAGAAGAGAGCTAATCTAATGATACCCTTAAAGCCAATATCCTACATGAGACACACACATAGAGATCGATGGTCACATCTTCAGAGTTGGTGAATTCACCTTCAATGCTTTGGCAACACAATGACAATGTTTTGAAGTGATGAAATAATATTTCATGTGTAAATTGTTGCCTAGCCAATATTAAGTTAGAAACTTATATTTTAATAATTAACATTTCATATAATATAAATTATCTGGTTGAAATTATTTATAGTTGTACTCGATAGTATTGAGTATTGTAATTAACATATGTAACTTTGTATTTTCATATTAGATGAACATACATATTGTATGTCATTTTTTAAATTTAGTCACAAAATCATACTAATTAATTTATGTTGATTAATAATGAACACATAAGATCAATTTAAAATGATTAAATTAGTAGTTTGTATTGATTAATGATGAACATAAATAAAATGAATATATGACTAAATTAATCATTTATAATGATTATTAATGAAAGTAAATGAAATGAATATAAACTACTCAATCGTTTATATAATGAATATGAAACTACCAAAAAAATATAAATGGCTATTGTAAATGATATATATATATAACTAGATTTCAAATGATGACTAAATTTTGCATATATATGGCTATTCGTAGCTAATTTACAGTATTTTATAACATTTTTTTTCCAAAGAAAAAAATGGACTTTTTATATAAGATAAATAAAAAGTTACAAGTATATGCATAGCATTCAGTTTGCTGTAGGGACGAAGCCTACAGCGGCCCCAGAGAAGAGCCTATCTCCTCTGTACAAAACTGGGAAAAAAAAGACTCTGTTCACCTGAGTCTAAACAGAACATTCACCCATTCCAGCAGATCGCTACAAACAGTCCTTTAAAAGACCAACAAAAGACGCATTATCACAGGACGTGTTTCGATTCCTGGGTCTCCTCATAGAGGAAAACAACCCACAAAAAGGAAACAAGTTACCCTGAATAAAACAGCGACAACAACCTTCGACTTGTCAAAAGACAAAAACTGTATCATCATTGTTTACAACAGCTATATAGTATATGAAAGTACCAAAAAAAACACAAACAACAGATAATATTGAGATTAAACATATGGAGGATGATCCGACACACGGATCTGTTCATGGACTTGCTCTATTAATTTCAAACTGCCCATAGCTTGCTGCAGACCATCTTTAGAAAGCCTGTCCGCTGCTTCATTTCGGTCCCTGTAAATATGTCCAATTGAAAAAGCATTAAAAGAGAGTTTTAGATTCAGAATTTCTTCTAATAGGGGCCTCAACATGTAATTCTGACATCTACTTTGACCATTAACCCATTTCACAACATTTAAAGAGTCCCCAAAGATCTGAACTGTGAAGATGTTCCTGTGAATAAGCCAACATAGAAGAAGTTTTAAAGCAGAAAGTTCAGCAAAGTTGTTTGTTCCGGTTCCAAGGCCCACTGAAGCTTTTAAGGAATGAGAATCATTTAAATGAATGATTATCCCTGCCCCTGCTGAGTTATTCTGAGAAGCCCCATCAAAGTAGGCCCAAGGGATCCCGGCTCTGATTTGTTCTTCTCTGCTCTGAGATGATTTTCTTGACTCCTCTGGTTCAGGGATGCTGGACAGGATTGTTGTGCATTGAATTGCAATAGTTTCAGCTGGGGTAGTTTTGTCTGTAAAAATACATCTGTTTCTTGCTATCCAAACCCCCCAACAGATGATGGGAGGAAGGTTTCTCATATTCCCTTCTGAGTTAAGTCTCCACCATTTTTCCCATGCTACAGGTAAATTTTCCCCTTCCCAGCTTAACTGTTTTTTAAAAGCTTTTGCACCTCTCCCCATACCCTTTTTACGAAAGGACAGACCAAAAACAGATGAGTGATGGTCTCAGAGTCAGCTATACATAAAGGGCATCTCCCCGGCCCTTGCTTGTATCTAGATTGGAGGATATCCCATGTTGGAATTTTCTTTTTTAGCACACACCAAAAGAACAACCTAGCTTTTTTTGGGCATTTTAGTTTCAACAGAGGTTTTGACCACCATTCTGGTTCATCCCAACCTTTTTTCGACATTAAGAATTTATAACCGGCCTTAGGGGAGTAGGCTCCTGAGTCTGCATGAGCCCATACCAGAAGGTCCGGTCTATCCTTTAATCTTACATTGGATCTGGAAAGTTCCTGGATGAAAGCCTGCCACTCATTCCACCAAAGAGGTCTAAGCTCTAATTCTTCACCTGATTTCCACGCTTGCCCCCATATTGTGGACTGACCTATTTTCTCAATCTGCTTCAGATATATGATGCCCTTTGATTCCAAGTGTCTGATCAGTCCTGGGGACAAAGCGAACAATTCATTGCAGCCCACCCATGGATCCTTCCCTATCCTCAAATTTTCTCCATTCCCTACCTGCCATGCCAATCCTTGTTCTATGATTTTAAACGCCTCAGTAGTAGCTTTCCATACCACTGAAACATTCCTTCCTTTCTTATTTGGGTTACGGATCCATTCTTCTAATGGTACAGGATCTATATACTTTCGCTTCACCACTCTCGTCCACAGATTCTCAGAATTGATGATCTTCCATCCAGACTTGGCTGCCAGGGAAACACTAAAATCATAAAGATTTTTTATTCCCCATCCTCCCCAATCTTTTGGCTTTGCAATTTTCTCCCAAGCAACCCAGGGAAGAACAGAGTCCTCCTTTGATCCAGACCAAAGGAATCTGCTGCAGATCTTCTTTATCTTATGAAGAATCCCTTTTGGTATCCAAGTCAGGGCTGCCCAAAATACCGGCATGGCTTGCAACACAGAGTTTACTAGGGTCAATCTACCAGCTCTGGATAGCCACTTGTAACTCCAATGAGTGATTTTTGCTTCTATTTTGGCCACCAGCCAGTTCCAATCCTGCTTTTTGTATGCATTTGGCTTCAGCCAGAAGCCCAAGTACTTGAACGGATTCTCCATATTAAATACCTCAAAGGGCAGGATAGAGGAAATCTGGATCTTTTCATGTCTATTGAAACCTTCCATAATTAACTGAGACTTTCTGAGGTTTATTTGCATCCCTGTGGCTTTCATGAACAAATCAAGAATGTTTTTTAGTTCTTTAATTTCATTCAAGCTCCCATTTGTAAACAATAAAATATCATCTACAAAAAGGAGGTGAGTAATGAACATATTTACAGCAACTTCCAAACCTTTTACCAAACCTGTTCTTTTGGCTTCCAGGATCAGTCTACTTAGACCCTCGGCCACTAGAAGAAAAAGCAGTGGCGATAGAGGACATCCCTGTCTCAGTCCCCTTTGACCTTTGAAAAATTGTGATGAGGCCCCATTGATTAAGACTGCAAAACTTACACTGGTTACGCATCCCATAACCCAATTTATGAACTCCAGATTGAACCCCAGATGGGTTAACAGCATCCTGAGATATGTCCAACTGATCCTGTCATATGCTTTTGACAGATCAATTTTAATCACAGCCCCTTTCTTGTTTGATTGTCTAATGCTATGAATTGTCTCCTGAGCCACTCCTATGGCTTCATGGATTTGTCGACTGTCTAGAAACCCAAACTGTTCACTTGATATGAATTTGGACAGAATCAGTTTTAGACGGACAGCTATCAGTTTTGCAATGATTTTATAAACACAGTTACACAGTGAAATGGGCCTGAAATCTTCAAAGGAATCCGGATCCTCCTTTTTTGGGATAAGAGCTATGAAAGTTGCATTAAAAGGAGAATAAATCTCGCCTTTCCTCCTCGACTCTTCCACCACCTCAGTTAGTTCTGCTCCAATCGATTCAAAAAAATGATGGAAGAGTTCAATGGTCCACCCATCCGGGCCCGAGCTTTTGTCTTTTGCCATTGATTTTATAATGCTTTCCACTTCCTCCTTAGTCACTTCTCTGATTAAGTCTTCTGCTTCCTCCTCCTCTACAAACCGGGGAAAACATTGGGCTGTTCTGATCACTTCTGCTAATGTTATCCCTCCTTGTTCAGTAAACAGATTCTGAAAGTGAGTCCTTCCCATGTTTGATAGAGACTCAAAAGAGGTGGCTTCTCTACCCTCATGATCCTTTAGCTTCCATATCGTGTTTGCATTTTTCCTCCCTTTTGCATAGTTATGGAAAAATTTCGTATTTTCGTCCCCAGCTCTTAACCAGATCGCCCTGCTCTTTAGCCTCCATTCCTCCTCTCTGTCTAGTAAGAGTTTGCCTCTGCGCTTTTCAAGCATCAGAATTTTTTCTTTTGATTCCTGAGTAGCATACCCATCTGCCTCAGGGTCCTCCAAAACCCGCAGTTCAGCATCAATTTTGGAGATTTCCTCATTCTGCTTTTGTTTCCTTACTTTTGCCCATTCCATGGTAGCTTTTTTAAGTCTTTTTAAGTTTTCCATGAAAAAGGACCCTTTGCTCTCCAAAGAGGTTCTGTCCGGATGTCTCCATGTGTCCCTGAAAAGCTTATTGTAAGATTCCTCTTGCAGCCAGGAAGCATTGAATTTGAAAGGGGCCGCTGGCTTATGGGGAGGTTTTGATAATTCCATTAGGATGGGGAAATGATTTGAGTTCCCCCCCTCGCCCACCCATTGTCTGAACATTTGGATTCTGGATGCCAGGTCTTCGCATAAGAGGAATCAGTCCAATCTCTTTGCCACACTCTCCTCCCCTGCTCTTCTATTCCTCCAGGTAGGTTTTACTTTGATTAGGTTTACATCTATCAGGTTATGAGAGAGGAGGGCGTTTGAAAAGAAATCCGAGAGCGGGTCTTCTCTGGCTGAGGGACCCCATGCTTCCGCACTCCCCAGTGAAAAATTTAAATCTCCTCCTATAATCAAGTTTCTGTCTCTCAGCAGAGATTTTGACAAAAAGTCATTCCAAAAGGATTCCCTTCCCTGGCACGGCCCATAGATATTTATGATCAAAAGGGGAAAGCCAAACTCAGGAGAATGGATCTCCATACCTAACACATGAGCCATTCCCCAATGATTGATAATCTGCATCCTTCCTTCCCTGACACCAATTTCCAGGCCGCCCGAATGTCCCACAGCGTCTATAGCTAGGAAAACCCATCCTGGGAGAGAGATCCTAAGGGATGATTCCACCTCAAAACTTTTGCCTAGGGTCTCTTGAAGAAAAATGACATCCAGATTGTATCGTGAAACTAACTCCTTAAGGGCCAGTTTTTTGGGTTTACTGGCTAAACCCCTGCAATTCTAAGATAGGAATATCATTTGAAAACATTATCAAGGGGATTTGCTACTCTAAGCGCCCCAGGGATAGACATTTGTTTTCCGTCAGCCACATCAAACTTCGCTTTAACCTGTGCTTTGGACAGGTTTGATTTCCTGCCTCTGGCCTTCCTTTTGAAGGCCTGAGACGAGGTTGGGCCTAGCCCACCAACCGGATCAGGGATTTCAAGCTTTTTGACATGTTTTTTGTCGAGAGATCTTAGGTTATAATGACACACCGGGGTGGAAGGAACAGGATCCATCCTACTAAGAGAAGCATCTTCACAGTTCAGGTCAAGGGATGGGATAGCAGCAGTGATATTTTCAATGTTTAAAAGATCATCATTGCAACAATTATTTAGAGGAGAGCCAGATTTCAAGCAAGCATCTTTAGTTTCTGAAAATAAAGATGGATTACTTGAGTCTAGTTGCATACCATTTGGGTCTTCGACAGGGATGTCTGCGGCCTCATTGATGACCTCCTTGATTAAATTCTCCGGGCTGCGTTGGACCTCTTTTGCTTCTGGCGGGTCCTCTCCGGCCTGATCATCTAGGGCTCCTTTCTGGGTTTGGACCGCTTCCATAATATCCTCCTCTGATAGTTTCTCAATTTCAGCATCCTTGTCTTTCTTCGATTTCTTCACCCGCTGCTCACCTTTTTTCTGAGTCCTCCTTCTGCGATTACCCAGTGGACAGTCCCTTGCCAGATGCCCATATTCGTGGCATCTGTGACATCTAAAAGGAAGATGTTCATAATCCAGCGGTTGCTCAAAAACGTATTCTTTATACTGTAGATTGATGGATTCCGCAAGCCCTTCTTTTGGATTTAATCGGACCAAGATCCTGGCCATGGCTCTTTCGTGGGTATGAAGAAAGGACATGTCTGCTTCCAGGAAAGTGCCAAGTAGGTTCCCTATCGATCTGAAGACAGACTCTACCCACAGGAATGGAGGAAGACCAGGTGCCCTGACCCAAACAGGAAACTCATCAACCTTCTCCCTGTTCGCATCAAATAAAGGCGACCACCTTTTGAAAAGAACTGGGCGATTCCCAAAGGCCCAGTTTCTCCCTGCAACCCAATCCGCCGCTTCTTTGTTTTCAAATCTCACCATAAACCAACCCTTCACAAGCGCTGCAATCTTGAAATTTTTTACCGGGGCCTCCTTCCACTGTTGCTCCGCCCAATGGTTCAAGAATTTACCAGAGAAAACCTTACCTCTAGCTCTTCCCACTAGAGTGCATTCCACCACCTCTAGAGCGTCCTCGACCTGTACATCCATGCCTAGGACCAAATTCCCTTCAATCTTTTTCTTCTTTAGGGGTTTCGCCTTTTTCCTTTTTCCCCCAGTCCTCTCTTGCCCGGGGTCTTCCTCACTAGCTTGAGGTTTTGGGTCCGCCTTATCCAACTCCACCTGAGGTCTAGACTCGCTTTTATCTAGGGTTTTTCCGCCCTTGCCTGAAATAGCTGCATGGATTCCGCCTTCAAATCCTTCCTTTATGCCTGGGCCAAAACCAAAACCCTCTTCCGCCCAACCAGCAACTAATTCATGTCCTTCCTTCCCTAACTCCAAAGGTTCGCCGGGTCCTGTACTTCTCACTCCAGCTCCCAAGCTGGGCTTGAGTGACCCTTTTGCTATTAAAGGTCTGGTAATAGCCGGCGAGCCGCCCCCTTCCGTCACTACACTTTCCGGCTTTAAACCTCCTCCCACAGGCCTCCAGACTCCCTGGTTTGCTTTGAAATTTATGATATCTTCAAGCCCTCCAGATAGAAAAAACGCATTAGAGGGTGATTTTTCCTTACTTACTTGGGCGCCGGAGGGTTTTTCAGTCAGATGGAAGCCCTTCTCCAGAGGACCTGTAACTTTGACACCCCTTCCTCCTTTGTTATGCAATCCAGCCAACTCCAAGCTTTCCTCCAACAGACCTTTTGCTGCTCTGTTGCTCCATGAACCTTCCACTGCGAAATCTGCGGGTGCATGACTGCCAGCTGACCCGAAAAACTTGACAATATTTTGGGCGTTAACCTCCTTTCCCCAAACCGACAAGATATCTTCCGGTGCAGGGTCTAGGTCAACTGCCTCTCTAGGTTTCACCATGGTAATTACCTGCAATAAAAACGATTAACAGACACCGCTAATGGTCCATTACCTGCTGCTCTTGCTAAAAACCGCCTGGGAATGTCAACCGCGAGAGCTCCAAAATGGTTTTACCAACAACTTGCCCGGTGAGAGGTAATGCAAACACGTTCCGAGAACCCCCTCTGCTGAATACCCAACTGTCCCCTCCTAACATGGCTAACAGTCATCTGCCTTGGTGAGAAAGCCAGCTGCCCCATCCCGTACCATCGTGTCTCCGTCAACCTACCTTTTCCTAGTCTGCAGCATCCTAGGCCATCAGCCTAGGCTGCCCTGGTTCGACTCCTACGACCACTAGCGTTCTCATCCCTCCTCCTATAATCCATTTGCCTCAAATTCGACATATGTGCTTATGCAAATATTTTTCTGCACATTTAGAAATAATATTGTTATATTTCATTGTACGGAGCTTTTACTAGCGGAGTATGTGCAAAGCTAACATACAATGTCGCACAATCAACTTCTGTACAGTATTTTATAACATGATGAACATTTTGGTCATATTTCTTTAGTCATTAATTGGTTTTCTTGGGTGATAACATAGTAGTATATTTTGTTGTGTACTTTGTCATTAGTTTTGGCAATTAATGACTAAATCATTGAATAAATTAATAACAAAATTTATGACTAAATACACTACTAGAAAATCAAATTGAGACAACCAATTAATAACTAAGCTAAAAACGACTAAAATTGGGTCATGTTATACAATACTCTAAATTAGCTACTATTGGTCACTGAATGAAAAATGGTCATTTATATTTAAATTTTAGTCATTTTTTTAGTAATGAATTAGCCTTTTTGTACTAGTGATGCCAAGAAAAAATTATTAACGTGCTTCGGCCATTTCAGGGGTTTTCTAGAGATGTGGTGGTCGTCACTTCTAGATGATGATTCCACATTCTGTGCAATTGCCCAAAGGTATGATGGCCTCAGCTATGCTTTCCCTATTAGATAACTCGATCAACTTAGGCTCGCCTACCATCAGTCGATCTCTGGAGACGTGGTAGAAAAACATGATGGTCATGGGATAAAATAGAATAAAGTGTTCTTGGAGGGGTGCCCCTTTATGCATATATTTGAATCGAGTACCCAATGAAATTTATTCAACGATAATTTTGTTTTTGAGAGAAGGATCTTTTGGATTTTTTCCCCATGGTCTTTTTCAATAGAATATTGCTTATTAATCCTTGCCAACATAGGAATATAACAATTGTTTTTCTTATTGAACACTATTAATTTTTAATTTACCATGGGAGCTTATAACGTTTAACTTTATAAATAATTAAAGTATTTTTTATTTTAATCTAAAAGAATAATTTGTTAGCATTTTATTGGCTTAAAAATTTTTATATCTTATTTCAGGGCTTCTGACATATGTCCCATGCCACCCATGAAATTTTCTCACCCTGAGAACTTGCCAGTTTTCACGGGGATCATAGGGATCATGTAACCTACTTAAACAAATTGATAGAAGTTAATACACATATGATGGTATATTATTAACTTGAGAGTTACAATCTTCCAGAGTCTTGAACCAAATCATACTTCTAGATATAGTTACTTCGTTAATGTAATTGAAAGTCAATTTCTTTCATGTCAATAATGAGGCCAAGGGCTTTAATCTATGCTCTAAGGTATCAAATCATGCGAAAATAATGATTTTTTTTTCCATTAAGAATTGGTTTCAGTTCAAATGCAAACTTGACAGAAAAATATATTGCCATGCTTTTTGTAATTGATGAAACTGACTCGATTTCGAGGTATTTAAAATGCATCTTATTTTCATGTTGGATTCACAGGTTCCAAAGTTATAAAATTGCAAAGGCTAACTATGTCTCTCTCCTCTACTCTATGACTATAAGTTATTCTAATATAGAATAGAAATAGAAAAATGTATTTTTATCAGTATATCGTATTTGGATGCTTTATGACTTTGACTTATTCTATCGCCTATGATAGGACACAGATATTGAAATGCATTTTATCTTTTATCTTTATTTCATACTCCAAGTATTATATATAAGCAAGAGACAATTGCTTATTCATGAAATAACAAAGTGGAGTACTATAATAAACAAACAATTAGGTTGTAGGGTTGAATTAGCTCAAGCAACAGCTAATATTTGTCAATTTGTCTCCACCAATTCAAACAATAAATCTTCCCTCCTTTGACGCATTTCCAATAATCACATAAATGTGTGGGATGATGATCTCATACAATCACTAAACTACCCCTGTGGGGTATATTTTCAATCGGTTTATCATGCCCTCATCCACTCGTTGTTTTTTATTTTTCCTATTTGTTGTAAGCATTAACATGTATCTATATATTTTTAAGTTTTCCACTATTAGCATTAACGTGGTGTGTGTGTATAATTGCATTGCATTGTAATTAGGAACCTACATATTATGAACAAAACTAAAGCTCATTGAGGAGATAAGGCATTTACTTTTCAATGAAATGGACAATATTAATCAAGATTTAATCAAACGTCTTCAGATGGTTGATATACTTGATTTCCTTGGAATTGATTGACATTTTCATTGTAAAATAGAAATAATTTCTCTAGACTATGTTTATAGGTTAAGCATTTCTACACATATGAATGGATTTCATTTTGTGTAAATATATCTACACATAGTTTTTGTTGTTCATTCATGATGTTTTTGTTGTTCATTCATGATTATTTGTTGGTTAATAATTGTTGGAATGAAGGAGATATCATAGTGGGATCCAGAGATTCTTGTAAAGATCTTAATTCTCTAGCTTTAGGATTTCATGCTCTCCGACAACATCGATATAACGTGTCATCTGGTGGTAGTTGCAGTTGATTTTTGACATTATGTTAAGTTAGAATATACCCTCTATATGGTTGAGTAGTACCAATTGAAATATTTTATATGTGTTTCATGGGTTATACAAAACCATTGATGCAATTTCCCACAAAGTTGTATGTTTACTTCACAAATATTTATGTTTCATTCGATTGATATATTATTCACCCATAATTTTTTTTCTGTTTAAATCAATTCTTATATAATTATGCTATGAACTTCGAGGATGAAAATGAGAATTTTTCTGCAATTTCACTAAAAATAAATGAGTTAGAAGCATGCTATACACTTCATTTCCCAGAGAAAAAGGCATACTAGTTTTAGCTGGACACGAGGATGTGACGGGCATGGATAAAACCCTTTTGAAAAAGGTAAACGTAAACACTTTTTCTATGTCTTTGCAATAATAAAAAGAATAAACTACATGTTATTTGATTTGATCACTGTTGTTTAGGTGAAATACCCATTGGATTTTCCATGTCACTTCACTGTCCAGAGATCGGAGGAAAGAAGCTTTATTGCAATATATGGAAAAAGTGATTTGTGGCTAAGTACTTACCTATTAATTCAATATATTTTCTTTACCCCTATATTTTGATAATAGAAACTAATTCTTTTGTCACTTTTCGTTGAGAAAATATAAATAAAACATTTTTGGAGTTAGCCATATTGGATTTCAATATTTTTCAATGCATGCATCGGAAAGAGATGCAACATATAAGAAGGTGGCACTTGATATTTTTCATGCTTTACTATTTATATAGAAAATATTAAAAAAAAATTATTGTTTCAAAGTAATGAGAAATGGTTTTGCATATATTTTCAATTGAGAATAATAATAATAAATAAATAAATTATATGTATAAACATTTGAATAACAACTTTATATGCAAAAAAAATTAGGGTGATTTAGTCAATTTTGGAAGATCATGATTAAAGATGACAATGTACAATCCTTTTATGTCTTGCGTAGATGGTGGAGAGAGTAGGATATAGCCAGTATGGACACGCTAGTAGGGTATTTCAAGGACCTATTCAACCGTAAGTTTCTCATGGACATTGTTCCCAATCCTATTTGTCCTACTTGGAGAAATGGGAGGTCCAAAGCTGAAGGAATTGCAAAAGATTTGATTAGTTCTTTGTCTACTTCTCATTTCTAATGAGAATGGAGGCTCTAGAGTCGACTTCCTTCTTCTCTAATACATGTGATCATGATGTTATTCCATTCTCATTGATGATGGATGGAGATTCGATTTCTTTACCTTTCAAATTTAACCATGTGTGGATAGAGGATCCTGAATTCATTGAAATGGTACGCAATTCATGGGGTATGCCTATATTTCTTTCCAATCACAGCCAAATGGAGAAGCTCTGCCTCAAACTTAAGAGGCTCAAGGGAGTGGTTTGGGCCTAGATTAAGAAATGACAACAAGAAAAACATATATACCTTTGTACTATCAAAAATGACATTGTCGCACTCATGGATCCTTCAAGCTCAAAATTTTTCTCTAAACACACCAAGAAAGTGGTATTGGATGTAATGCCAAGAAAATATAAAATTCTAAAATTTCCGGAAGAGCAGTGGCACATTAAAAGAAGAATGGCATAGATCAAAGGTAGGGATAAAAACTCTAGATTTTTCCATAGTGTTGCATCAAGGAGCACTGCTACTAATTCTATATGGCACATACAATCTGAGGATGGAAGAATTATCACCTCTTTAAAAGACATTAAGAACGAGGATTTTAGATATTTCATAAAACAATTTAAGGGATTGGAGGAGGATAATATCATCGAAAAAACGGAATTAGCTAAATTGTTCCCAAAGATGGTCAACGACAAGATATTGGGATGATGGATAGCCCTATCTGAGAAGAGGGACTCTTGTCCACCTTGAAAGAGATGGCGAAAGACAAGAGTCTCGGACCAGATGGATGGCATATATAATTTTTTATATCCTTCTTTGATATCATGGGATTTCAAGTGCTTGAAATGGCAGAGGAATTACACTCCAGCTTCATAGCAGGTGTCATCAACACAACTTTCCTTGCTCTCATTCCAAAAAAATCACATTCTTTAATTTTTTCTTATTAAAGACCTATCTCTTTATGTAACTCAGTCTACAAAATGACTTCCAATCTCATAGATAACAGAGTCAAAAAGATCCTATCAAAACATATCAGCCTGGAACAATTTGGCTTCCTTCATGATCAAACAATACATGATGTAGTGGCCATAGTGCAGGAATGTATCCACTCCATCACGTCCCACAACCTGAAAACATTTTTATTGAAACTTGATCTCATGAGGGCTTATGACAAGGTTGACTGGGAATTTCTCAAAATGATCATCCATAAGATTTCTTTTGCTAACAAACATGTCAAGTGGATAATGTCTTGCATTTCCTCGACATCCTGTTTGTCCTAATAAATATGATTTTGATTGATTTCTTTAATACATCTAGGGGCTTGAGGAAAAGATGAGCCCTATCTCCCTTTCTCTTCATTCTGGTCACAAATGCACTTAGCAAAGGTCTAATGGTATCCAAGGAGGCTAGAAATATTGTTGGATGAAAGGTCACTAGTAATACTTCTACCACTCATCTCCTATTCGTAGACAATGTACTCTGTTTTGGAGAACTAAGACTTCATAGTGGGAGATGTTCTTTCAAATAATATATAAATTTGGGAAGGTCTCCAGCCTCATCCTAAACACAAATAAATCAGAAATCATCTCTGATGTGCAGGACTTGAAAATAATCCATCAAATTGTATCTCTCTTTGGGGTAAAAACCAAATCTTTGACTAGTGGTTTTAAGTACTTGGGATTTTTCTTAAACCCATGCACGTATGAAATTATGGACTGGAGTTGGTTGATTAAAAAATCAAGAAAAACTTTCCCTTTGGGACCAAAAATGGTTGATCTCCTTGAGAGGCAAAGTGATAATGGTCAAGTCAGTATTGCAAGGGATTTTTGTTTTTTGGATGCACTTATTTCACCTCCCGTTGGCGACCATCAAAAAAATTGATGTTATCATAGCTAGATTTCGTTGGTCTAGAGAAGGGAATATAAAAACAATGCACCTAATCTGGCTTGAAGCTCTTACTATACCATATGAGTTAGGTGGATGTGGCTTGAGGGACTCCAGTTGATTCAATATAGCACTGCTTTCTAAGAATTTGTGGTGGGCCTTTAGTGAGAAAGGTATCCGGTAAGAGATAAAATAGGGGAAGTATATTCAACATTTAAGATTAGAGGAATGGGTTGTTGTAGGGGCCCTTCTAGAGGAATAGCATCACACATCTGGCACAGTATGATGTTGGCCAAGCCCTTGCTCTATGGAAATTTAAGATGGCAGGTGGGTAATGGAACGAAGGTATCAATTGGTCTAGACTCAATTAAGGGCTTCTTTAGATACCATATCCTCTCTCCTAAAATCATTCACTCCCTCAACCAACCACCAACCATCTCAGCATTTTCAATTTAGCGAATTTAAAATCTTGGACCCTCACTTCACTCTTCTCTTCCTCTTGGATGCACTTGTGGGAGATTGGCTTGCCTGCAAAATATGAATTTGAATGGGAATCTTACAACATTAAACAATGTGAAGCAGGGATCATTGTGTCCCATAGGGTGGATAAGTTTTCTTGGGGAGGTTGCACAGCTACTGGAAACTTATTAGTCAATGAGATCTACTCATATATCTCTAGGAATAATATGCCTAGCCCTTTCACTGTCTGGACTACGAAAATCTAGAATTGGGATGCCCTCTCAAATTGAAATGATTTTCTTGGTTGACTCTCCACAACCACAATCTCACTAGGGATAATCTGTTGAAGAGAGGTTTTGAAGGACTGAGTTTTTTCATTTTATGTGGTCATGCTTATGAAGATTTATTACATATATTTTTGTTGTGCCCTTTTGCAACTGTAATTTGGGAGGAAGTCATTTTTCTACTCAAAATGAATTTACACACGAATCATACCTCTATAATTTTGTGCTTCCAATTTTGGTCTTCTCAGCTAAAAGCATACATAACTCTCCCACTTTATGTTTTCTAGGGTATTTGGTGATCCATAAATGACTACATTTTTTAAAACAAGCCGCTAGATATTTTGGCCACCGATCTCAAGATCGTTGCATACATTAATGAGACTAGCCCTTGGGTTCCGAGACCTTCTCGTTGATCTAATTCCTTCAAGGACCTAGGAAATCCATTCCATATTGGATTCTTCGATGGGGCATTAGTTGGGGGCCGATGTGTCTATGGAGCTTTCATCAAACTCTACCCTACTCGCGCATTTTGAATCTAATTGTAGGGCAAAGGTTGTAGCTCTATGGGGGGTTCTCCAATGTCTAGTATAGCTCTCCATCGATGAGATCAAGTTCACTGGGGATTCAAATATTGTCATCGATTGGGTGTAGGGGAAACATTCTCTTGAGGTTCCCTCCCTCCATCATTGGATGGTTATATCATGCTCCTACTACTTGCTTTCACTAGCATCTCTTTCCTTAATGTGTTCTGAGAACAGAACCTGGAGGCAGATGCTCTCTCCAGGCTTGAGGCCTCCCTCCAGACTGGAATGATATTTTTTAAGCTCCTTATCAATGAAGTTATTAGTGGCTCCAATTCCTACAACCAACATCCTCACAGTGGATATTGTGCTTCATGCAAAAATCAAGGAAATTGGCGGTGTGCTCAAATAAGGTTGTTTTACCCTCGCCATTGAATTTCAAATTTCACTAGTCATCAATAGTTATCGTAGCCACTTTCATATTTTTGTGTCTAGAAAAACATATCGAGGTTATGATTTGGGGAGAAGTCACTAAATGAGTGCATAAATTCAAAACACACTTCAAGGGCTCATCTTGTCATTTGGCCCTGGTAGAGGGAATTACTCCCCTAGGGCTTTTTGGGTGAAACCCTAGCAGACTGAAAATTGTCTATTCAAAGAAACATGCATTCATACAGCCATTATGCTATTGTAAGCAAATACTATGATAAGGGTACGTACCTTCGGTCCTACGTTTGAGAAGGCCTTTAGGGTCCAAACCCTTCTTGGAGTTCCCTTCTTCTCTTTTGTCCTGCAAAACAAACAATTCAAAGAACATAGCAGTACATGGACAAAAACTTATAAAGAAACCATCTTCATGTTATAAAGAAAGGTAGTTAGTTATGAAATCCAAACAACCATTTACACATGAATCCAAAACATGAATATCATTAACATAAAGAAGATTCAATTCGGGAACCAAGACATGTGTTTCTTTTATTATAGACAAATAAAGTACATAAAAAGGAATATGTTCACCTGAGTCACCTTCAGCAGGCTCCAAGCAAAGCTTCCTTCCGGATCCATTCCAGCCTCAAGCCTCTAACAAAACTCCTTCCATGACTCTCTCCATGATGTCATAAATGGTGGATGAACATCAACACACAAGGAAACAAAGGTTTCCTGTACAAAATGGGGGAAGTGCAGAAGGCACAAGGGACTTCAGACCTGGTCAAGGGGAAAATCTCAGCATAATAACCTTTCTCTCTATTCTCTCCTCCCTTAGGCCTTCCCTTTGAGGTCTTTTTATACCATCTCCAAAGTAGTTTTTTAGTTAGGAGTTGGTTGGGAACAGTTGGGCCACGGGCACTAACAGGTGATCAGCAGGTAAAACCCGCGATCTCCGCCCGAAAAGAAGGAATTTCATATTTTTTTTAAGTGTTTTAATACATACACGCGGGTTGGATATACACAGACCCGCGTATACACGCATTTAACTCAGGGCAATGTTGCGTATAAGGAATAAAACACTGTTTTTTAAATTTTAGGACCAGGTCTGGAAGGAGGGGTTGCCCTAGGCCATGAGTACAGCATCACAAACCATAAGAGTGAGATTTGGAGCTATAACAGGCCCTCCTTCTAGCGCTAGAAATGTTGACGGTGTTGGACCCACCAACATTAAGCGAATCTCCCCGATATGAATTCCCAACTAGAACTCACACCATTTGGAGTAGGAGTCCCATCTATGGGTGGGAATGTTATGCCCTGACTATGAAAATGCATAGAGTGAAGTATGGTAACTTTGTTAAGAGAAAGTGTGTGACCCAGCCGAAATTCAAGTGTGATGCTTGAAGGTTCCAATACACGAAGGGAAAAGGAAGTGCATATCTTGGAAGCCTGTAATAGTATGCATCTTGAAAGGAACACATGAGCATAATGACATCACAAGATAATATGCAGAATAATCCACAAGTTAACAATGACGAATTAATACAACAATATGCATTCAACAAGATTCATACAAATGCAAACGAAATAGTTCATAAGCATTAGCATAAGTTAAATAACATACATTGCAAATACAAAAAGAATAGTCCTGCTATATTCACAACATATGCATGAAATCATGATTTCTCTTAGTTTTATTATAAGTGAAAGTTCCATTCGTACATACATCATTGAGGAACCACTAACCCCAATATTGGAACATTAAATTCAAGAACACCTACTCCTCCAAAGAATTATACTCACTCTATGCTACAGAGAAGCCAAGGCTCTCAAAAAAATCCTAAGCTATTCCTAATCCTAGCCAAACTCTTGGCTCCCAAAATCCCCTTACATGAGTTATAAGGTTCTATTTATAATAAGGGGGTGGATGACCTTTCACTCCCCTTTGTGACCTTTGGACTACCCTCATGACTCTTCAACTTCTTTCAAATGACTCATTACATTACATCATGACTCTTCATATTCCAATATTGAAACTTGGAATGTCACTTACAAAATAGTTACCAATTACATTTTACACTTGTACTCATATAATACAAAATAGGGTAGAGACAACTTAACAACCTAACAAGACAAAACACTATGATGCTTGGGTTTGGGAGAAGTCTATCTCAACAACTTCCACTTGATACTTCATGGTAACATCTTGGTGCCAAGCTTTGTATTGTGCGATGACATCCTCAAACTGCGTGATGGTGTCCGGCTGGAAGAGGACTCTAGCCTCCATGGCATTTGGGTACAATGATTTGGAAACATTTTCAACTTTCTTTTGAAGCATGAAAAATATTTTTCTAATTTGGACAAGACCACCTATGTAATTCTACATGTTCTGTCTATTCAGCTCCAAATATTCCTTGGTGGCAATCTATCTCAGCTGCTCCAAGTACTCTTTGATCTCCTGCGGACCTAGTTCTTGGGTTTGGCTATGGTGAGTGAGCCAACTGATGGGATATTGTGTGTTTTCACCAAGACATCCAACTACTGAATAGTCGTACATACAAGGCCTGAATGTTACCAATAAATGAGGTGAGTTTCTTGTTGTTATGAATCAACATCTGAAATCTCATTCTCTATAGTTTTTCTTGTGGCTTCATTTTCTTCCCCAAGTCAAGAGGTGCCCCTTTGTATTGCATTGTCCATTCTTGCACATAGGTAATGACAGATTGCACGTTCTTGCGATTTTTAAAAAAATCTTTACTTTGTTGTTGTAGGCCATGCAAATATACAACTTCTTTATCTACGGTTACAAACTCCTCATAGATGTTCCACATGGTTTTGCCAAATGTTAATACTTGAGCAAGTGTCACTGCTCTCATCTCTTCCAAGTAGACCTGTGCGGAAATTGCATTTTGTGCTTCTACGTGGAGTTGTTTTGCCTCTTTCCTAGCAGCTTGCAAATTCTATGCCAATTTCTCATTCTCGGTCATCAAATAATGAATGTTTGATTTGGTTGCACCTGCAAAGGCCAAGTTGGCTTCGGCAATGGCATTTGGATTATTCCTAGTGTCTACCACTATCACCCTTTCTCTAACGAATGCGAGTGATGGAGGATCATCCAAAAACTTCTTTCTTCGTGCTTATACAATCTTCTTTCGGAACTCATCAAATGACAGATTGTACACATCCATTACCAGATCATCATCAAGAGGAACAACATCCCTTTCTTCACTTGAAGCTAAATCCATTGCTAGAGGTGGTGTAGACTAAATGGTGACCCGTGTGTGCTCGTCATTAGGTTAACATCTTAATTATGTGGCTCTTGTTCCATCTCCACGTCTGTAACTTCAATCTAGTGCTCAATCTGTTGAGAAAGCTTACGATCCTACATCTGTTCACCTTCCTCCTCAGCTATTGGTTGGTTCTGTTCCTAATCTTCAACCTTTATCAACGTTTTTTCTCCTAATATTGCGCCTTTCCTTTCTTCTTCTTCCTGCTTCTTCTTCTCTTCTTGTTCTTTCCTCCTCAACTCTTGTTCTTCCTTTAGTTCTTATTCTGCTTGCTTCAATCTCATTTTTTATTCCTGCAAGCTCTTATTTTCTCTCTTTGCCTCAATTTCTAAATTTGCTTTCATGACAATGGGATCTACTTTCATCTTGCGGCTTCTTTCCTCCCCTGGACTATATGTTGATGACATCTGCACATGGGAAGGCTAGATACCTACACGCAATCCTATGTAATCCCAACTACTAAACACTGATGTAAACATGTCGGTCCTCTAGATCTTCTTTGAATCTCCTTGCTGAAAAAGCTTCCTTAACCTTGTTCCATCTTATATCTAAATCCTTTTCTACAAATAGTTGAGTGTTTGCATACACTAGAAAGTCCATTGGTGTTTGCTCAACTGCTTCGCCAATACTTCTCTTAGTGGTATATTTTGAAGAAACTCTCTTGGGTGCCATGGTAACAATGACTGTTGGAGAGAAGTGCTTCACAAGTGTGGTACATGTGGGACAAAAAGACACTCATGTAAAGGAAACATTAGCCTTTTTCAAATCTAAATTCGAAGCATGACCAAGCAGAAAACAGAGCAATTGATGAGAAGGATTGCGTAGTTTTCATCAAAAAGCAAGGAAGTTTGGTTGTGGGAATTATGCACTACACAATTCTAGCATCCAAGGGTGTAGGCTGAGGTTTGAGACTATGTAATACATAGTTCAGCCTGGGCAGAGACTGGGAGAGACTATGCATTACGCAATATCAATGGCCAAGGTGAGACACTGAGCCCTCGAACTGTGCAATGCGAAGTTGGGCCAGCCTGTGTTGCACACTGTGCAGTTCCAGAGGCTAATCTCTTAGCTTGAGCCTTAGTATTGCGTAGTGCCTAACTGGGCAAGGAAAAATCTGGCCAAGGAAAGTGCAGATTTGCCCAGTGGAAGTGTGGAAAATGACCAGAACTAAGTGATGATGTGAGCTTGGGTGCATATTTGACTAATTATAAATGAATCAATGTAGATCAAGTGCATAAACTAAACAAAATGAAGGAAAATCAAGTATGTGAGGAGAGTCGTCGCAACGACGACCATCGGTGCAAAGAGAAGAAAATTGATGCAACACGTGGAAAGCAAATGAAAACTTAAAACAACACTTCTGCAAGCTAAAATAAGTTAAAACATAAGCAACTATGAAGAGAAATAAGAAAAATATCACTCACATAAGAGAAACAACAAAAAGTGACAGAAAAAGCCACAAAAGACAATAAAAGTGAAACTCACCCAAAAAAGCAACGACAACCACACCAAAGGTTCCTTGATCTCCTTGGGAATGCTAGAGCTCCAATATCTAATGTAAAAATGAGCTCTAGAGGCATCGATTAAATAGATTTAAGTGAATTAGGGTTTATGACATGTATGCCTAAAATCAAGGAAAAAATGACACTTGGCAGAAGTTTCTAAAAATAGCGAGTGTGCCTCCTTCAGGATACTAATAATGGATCCATATTTTTTAGGGATGCTTTTTTATTTTTAGATTTTTTTTCTTTTCTTTTCTTGGGAAAATTTCCATGCACATTGTCTAGAAATATTGCACAATTCTAGGGATTTGGGCAACTTTCCAGCTCAATGCATTCCACAGTTTCTGACCTTAGTGAAGGATTGCGTAGTCTCTGGGCTCAGTGCTAGGTTTCCTTCCATGGCTATGCAGTTTCTGATCTTAAGGCTGACTGCCAATATAAACTGCATAATTCCAATCATCAAGGCTATTTTCTATCAAGGATTATGTAGTTTCTAGAAGCAAGCCCAAACTGAGATAAGACCAAGTTGGGAGATTAGCTTGTGACTTAGAAAGATTAGTTAAGTGTGGAAACACTCAAATAAAAGAGAATATGAAAAGGATAAGTCTCAATCAAAGCATGAATACCTGAATCAGTGCAAGATAAGCTCACGTGGATAGGAAGGAAGGCTCCAAAATCAAAGCATAGAAAAATTTTGGAGGGTGGTTGTAGCCACTACAACAGTGGAGACACACTGGTAGAACTCTAACTCTCTCTATGGATCTTGTCTTATGTAAAAAAGGTCTAACACTTCCGGAATTATAGTTCAGTTCATTAATTGTCGTAACTTCTTCACTTAGCTTGAGTTAAAGATATAATCCCTACCATTCTCTTCATTGGAAACACACATACCAAGCCAAGTCAGACTAAGTTGTTTCGATTGGGGATAACGAATATATAAATGCAAAAGTAAAAGAAAATTTCAGAGTCTTAGTTTTCATCTCCAGTGTTTCTCCATTGCTAGCAGGCCTGAACAATACCCCGATGGAGTCACTTTAGGAACACAAACATTGTTTCACTACTAGTGAGCCTAGACAATACCCCGGTGGAGTTGCTTGCTTCACCTCTCTGCACAGGAATCCTTTCTCTTCTTTTTCCCTTTATTTCATTTTTCATTTTTTTTTCATTTTTATTCATTAGAATAATTGTGCATAGGAACTTATTTATTTCATGGAGGCAGAAGAGGGATCCTGACTTATTGAGAGTAAAAGAGGTTGTCCCTTTAAAGAAGGATATTTATATACACCTCTGACAATTTATTTCATGGGGGCAGAAGAGGGATCCTGACTTATTGAGAGAAGAAGAGGTTGTCCCTTCAGAGAAGGATATTTATATACACCTCCGACATACTTTTTAATACTTTACTCCCCTCCTTACTCTACTTGACTTAGTTGACGAGGATTAACCGAAAATAGAAGACTGATTAGAGTAGCCAACACTATTTAAAAGTGAAATCATCATGATTTCACTGTGATTTCCTCTGAAAGGAACGTATTGTCCATTAGAGTATCATCGACTAAAAGAAATGCAAGATTGACATAAAGAGAGGGAATAGATAGATAACCAAGTGTTGATAGCAGTACAACTTCCTGTTGGATTTCACCAAGCTTGTCTAAGAATCCAAACATGGTCTCATGCGGAAACTATCCTATAACTGTAAAGAAAATAAACAGAAGAAACATGCAGAGTGGAAAGTAAAGGAAATCAAATCAAAGAAAAGAAAACAACTACTCCTACTCCTAACCTAATAGAGCAAAACTCACGTGAAATGATACTTCCAATCCAGCCACCGACGCATTAAATGGCCTATGTACATGAGGGAATGCATGTTAAGAAAGATATACAAGCATAACAATAAAAAAAAGAGACAGGACAATGCAAACCAAAACGTTTAAAGTTTGGAAGTACACGCATAAAATTAAGAATGAAATGGGCATGGAATACATTCTGCAGGTGCATTGTGGTGTTTAGACACATTGCGACCTGAATACATACAAGAAAAGAATTCAAAATGTGGAAACAGGCAAACATAAAGAAAGAAGAAAATTTTCATTTGGCATCCATGGTCACCACGTACGACTCCTCCAATGAGTGAGTGATGGGATCACATGATACAGATGAAGGATGCGAAAATTGTAAAACATATTGATCTTCAATATGTATGACAGAGTGATGAGGATCCTTGAAAAAATCAACACATTTATGATCAAAATTGGAACTAACCTCAAGACAACAATATCCTGACATAACCATCAGCTCGGGCTGAAGTGCCCCAATAGCTTGGGGAAGCTCCAATTCACTAGAAGATGGACCATCGAAGACCATTGGCTTAAAAAGATCGACAATGGGAAAATCAGAATCATGATCAAATTAATCAATGAAATGATCACGACAGCCACAATTAGAAAGTTCAAGATCACAAAAAGAGGCATCCTCATGATCTGACGAATAGTAAAGAGGGGATGATGGAGAATGAGAAATTTCACCCCCTATATTTCTAGAAAGACAAGATGAGATATTGGAAAGATCAGGCAAAACAATTTTTTCCTTTCTACATTTGGATGAAAAACCGACATTCCACGTGTTCTGAGAATGATCAGAAATTGATCCTTCATAAGATTTAACAGGGATGATAGGATCGTGGAAGATGTCAAGATAATGAGGGAGGGGTGCGGAAGGAGAAGAATCATCCTGCATCACATATTCTTGTTCAGCTATGGGCTCCCACACATAATCATCATAAATGATATCGCAAGTTGGTTGATTAACACTAAGTCCATCCAAACTTGATCCTCATGAACATCAGAAGAAGGATTTGAAATAGGTGAACACAATAACTCACAATCTAGAGGATCAAAGGAACCAAACAATGGAGGACAAGGAGATAACACTTCATCATAACCATCAAACTCACAATCCAAACCTGCAATGAAATTTTGAGTATGTGGGGTGGAGGAAGATGGTGGTAGATCAATAGATGAATTCTCAAATTCTCCCACCTCAACCTGCAGAACTAGAGTTGTTTGATGAGAAGGGGATAAAGGGTCACTTGGAACAACAACCTCATACGTTGCTGATTTAGAAGCTCTAATACCAAGGTATGTTCGGAGAGGTTCGAAATATTCAACAAGATATAGGAATATGCCAACCAAGAAAGACCAATCAACATCATATTCTAGAAATTCAAATAAAAAATGAATAAGACGATTGTAAGAATCCTGGATGGATTCATCAGGTACTTTTCGCAAATTCAGAATTTTCTTTCACATACGTTTACGATCATACATATCAAATGCATGAAACATATCTATGACATTGTGTTTTAAAGTGTGTATGGAGTCATTGGGCAATATGTTACACCATTCCTGTATGTTCCCTTTGAAAGTGAGAATGGACAACCTACAACCAACATCCTCACAGTGGATATTGTGCTTCACGCAGAAATCAAGAAAATAGGCAGTGCACTCAAATAAGGTTGTTTCACCCTAGCCATTGAATTTCAAATTTGACAAGTCATTAATAATTCTCATCAGAACTCTCAGATTTGTGTGTCTAGAAAAACATGTCGGGGTTATGATTTTGGGAGAAGTCATTAAATGAGTGAAAAAATTCAAAGCACACTTCAAGGGCTCATCTTGTCATATGGCCCTCCTTCTAGTGCCAAATTGTTTTATAGTGTTCGACTCACAAACATTTAGGGGATCCCCCCAATATGAAGTCCCAACTAGACCTCACATCGTTTGTAGTAGGAGTCCCAACAGTGGGTGGTAATTTTATGCTTTAACTACGAAAACGAGTAGAGTGAAGTACAGTAACTTTGGTGAGAGAAAGTGTGTGACCCTGTGGAAAGTCAAGTGTGATGCATGAAGGTTCCAACACACGAAGGGAAATGGAAGTGTGCCCCTTGGAAGCCTATAATAGTACACGTCTTGAAAGGAACACATAATTATAATGATATCAAAAGATAATATGAGGAATAGTCCACAAGTTAACAATGAGGAATTAATACAACAACATGCATTCAACAAGATTCATACAAATGCAAACGAAATAGTTCATAATCATAAGCGTAAGTTAAATAACATACATATAAAATACAACAAGAATAGTCCTACTATATTCACAACATATGCATGAAAGTGTGCGTGCTCTGAATTTTATTATAAGTGAAAGTTCCATTCATACATACACCATTAATGGACAGCTTGTCATCTAGCCCCAATAGTGGAACATTAAAGTCAAGAACATCTACTACTCCCAAGAAGTATACTCGCTCTACGCTACAAGGAAGCCAAGGCTCTCACAAAACTCCTAAGCTCTTCCTAATCCTAAGCCTAGCCAAAAGCTTGGCTCCCAAAAGCCCCTTACATGAGTTATGAGGTTCTATTTATAACAATGGGGTGAATGACCTTTCACTCCCCTTTGTGACCATTGGACTACCCTCATGACTCTTCAACTTCTTTCAAATGAATCATTAAATTACATCATGAATCTTCATATTCCAATATTGAGACTTGGAATTTCACTTGCAAAATAATTACCAATTACAATTTACACTTGTACCCATATAAGACAAAATAGGGTAGAGACAACTTGACAACCTAACAAGACAAAACACTATGATGCTTGAGTTTGGGAGAACTCTAGCTCAATAACTTCCACTTGGTACTTCGTGGTAACATATTGGTGACAAGCTTGGTATTGTGCGATGACATCCCCAAAGTGTGTGATGGTGTCGGGATGGAAGCGGACTCTAGCCTCCATGGAATCCGGGTACAATGACTTGGAACCAATTTCAACTTCCTTCTTAAGTATGAGCAACATTGTTCTAATTTGGATAGGACCAGTGATGTAATTCTGCATGTTCTATATGTTCGACTCCAAATCTTCCTTGGTGGAAATCTGTCTCAACTGCTCCAAGTACTTTTCGATCTTCTACTAGACCTGGTTCCTGGGTTTGTCTTTGGTGCGCGAACCAACTATTGAAAGCATATGAAAAATTTTGGAGGGTGGTTCTAGTTGCTACAATAGGTAACTATTTGAGTGATTTATATGATTCAAGTAGATATTTAAAGAAATATTAATGATTTACACAATGTTTTTTGACAATTATATTTAACAATTTACTTTATTTTTCCTACGTCGTCACTTTTCTCGTGAACATATAACTTTGTAAGCTTTGAAACGGGAGATGGTTTGAAAAGAAAGAAGATCAGATGTGTGAACGTATAACTTTGTATGATTTAAAGGGGGAGATGGTTTTAAAATCTAAAATATCATATGTATGAACAACCAGTGTGAATCTTTGTGAAAAGTATTTAGTATTTCGTGAAAAGTGTTTAGCCTGAATTTGATGTCCTCGAAAATGGAAGTAATAGATTAATCCAGTGTTATTTATTGGTTGATTGAGAATACATGATTTGGAAATATATAATATGATAGATTCTAATTCCCTAATTGCACATGATGAATATACAACTTCTTTTAATTATTGAACCAAGTTTTCTTCAAACACGTTCTTTTTCATAATGGCCTATATATAAGTGTGGTTCTGAACAGGCTTAAATATAAAAATTACAACTCATTTTATTTTATTTTTACAATATTTGTGGTCAACATATTTTATGAAATTATATATGTTATTTAATAACATCATGGCTACAACCATCATAAAACACAATGCATATTCTAAGAGTATTCTATTACTCACAAGCTTATGTAAAAGTGCATAGAAGGCCTCCATTACATAGCAATGGAGGAGACCTAGTGTCAGTTAATGTTAAATATGACAACTACACAGACGCAAGTCCCTATGTGAGCTTACAACTCACCATACTTAGCTCATAGGGAAATGAGGTGTTGGAAAAGCTAGCTCTAACAGCCCCCTTTAAGCAAAATATAGGGAGTAACTAAAGTAGAAAGAAAACAAAGAATGGATCGTGGCAACATTAAGGCTTAATTAGGTACACATGTGTTGGAAATAATACTGAGAGGGGGGGGTGAATCAGTATTATCATATTAATAAAACTTTTTCATTTCCATAATCAGATTCATATATGCTACTTCCACAACTTCTTATGATTAAGTTAATCGATCTTCAATGAGTGCATTAGAACATTATCAACCATATTATCAGTTAACAGATGCAGTAACATAAAGTAGATCATCACACATAAGGCACACACATGAACACAATGATGTAAGGTGGAAACCCAATGCGGGAGAAAAACCACCTGCTGCAAGTCATCTCAATCTTCTTCTTAATAAGAAAATTCTTTTACAATATTTGTACTGGTGCAGCCTTATACCAGTACGGGAGCTACAACCCCCTTTGCTCTTGTACTAGCCGATCCATTTACTAGTACGCAGGCTACTACCTGCTACAATGCTCCAAAGATTTCCTTTAGCTCTTGTACTAGCTTAGATACTAGTACGTAGGCGCCGGCCTACAATCTTCTCTCCTTCAAGTACCACGTTTCATCAATTTTCATACTGGATACACTGAAGCACAACCCATAAACTGAAAGGCCACATTTCATCCAATTTTCATACTGGACCCAACAACAACATTGAAGCTCAAACAACCTTCTGAAACACCCAATCAACTGAAGTAACTAGATCAACAATAATAGGACCAAACCCAGAACACAACAATGATAAACAAAGATTTTAAGAGAAGGAAGCACCCTGCTCAACTGCTAGCCTGAGTCCGGACTCACCCTGCTCAACTGCTAGCCTGAGTCCCGGACTCACCCTGCTCAACTGCTGGCCTGAGTCCCTGGACGCACCCTGCTCAACTGCTGGCCTGCGTCCCGGACGCACTCTGCTCAACTGCTAGCCTGAGTCCGTCGCACTGAGTCTACTGAACTTCCTGCGTCCCGGCGCACCTGAACCCTTCTGCGCCTACGTCCGGCGCACCTGAAACTCTTCGCTCCTGCGTCCCGGACGCACCTGAACCCTTACTGCACCTGCGTCCCTCCGGGCATAGATGATTTCAAGACTTCAGAAGTAACCCAGACAATCAGATCCACAGATCTGAACATGCGCCGAAGAGATCTCGGTCCATCAGTAGATTCGCCTTGTTTAGATCTAGACCAGATCTAGCCCTCATAAGATATTCAACACAAGACTTGCCAAATCCAAATGATCTCCTTTGCTTTATATAGACAAGCTCCTCCTCAAAACATGGAACAATACCACGAGCCGACACCATAGAAACACAAAACCGTCGGCTAGATACCACACAAGAAACCCCCACGTGCTTTTCTCTGCCTTGAAATGTGTGCACTGGGTGGACGCACCCCCTGAACGGCTGGCCTGCGTCCCTGGACGCGGGTTCTTCATGGTGTACCTGCGGGTACGCACCTTCTGAACTGGCTTCCTGCGTCCTTCATGATTTTTCAATAAAATGAGAGCTGATCATCAACTTCTGCTGCTGACTTGAAGAATAGTGAACTACCACTTGAATGGGTTGCCATCAAGGACAACACTTTAGCCATAATGCCAACAATCTCCCCCTTTGGACTTGATGGCAAAGCTTACTAAGAACTTGCCATTTGATTCCTTTGAGCTGTCCTGCATCTATGTATTATGTTACATCTGATATCTCTTCTGAATGTATATAAGTGAGATGGTCTTCTATGAGGGAGGTTGCCATCAAGTACAACACATGCATCATAATGCCAACAATCTCCCCCTTTGGACTTGATGGCAACAACACCAGATCACTCTCCCCCTTTGACATCAAGGGCAAAGGGGTATGCTCCCCCTAAGAACATGCTCCCTTTGACTATGAACCAGATCTGCTGAAGTCTCTGAATGAGCTCCCCCTTTGTATATGTCATGGTGCTCCAATCTGATAATGGTCTTTCTGAGAACCAGCTGAGATGTCTGCTTTGCTGTATGGTGATTGTTCATGGTCAAGCTCCCCCTGACTGTAAGCAAGGTCTGCAAAAAGATGTTCTACAAGAAGAACATGACTCTATATATATCATAAATGACCTTCCTATCACCCATCACAATAAGGATCATCCATCCAACCAAGTGGGAATACATCAGAAATATGAGAACCAAATACATTACATCTTCATCCCATGCATAGTGGTGGACATAGGCCGTTACATGACCTGAAGAGATGACTATAATAGATAGACCATTACAACATGAGTCTTGCTACGACCTTCCAAACATCTAAAGTTCATGACAAACAACAGCACTGTATAATCTGCTCCATAGAATCTGTCAACATCAACTCATAACCATCCAGATCTACATGAATCAAGAGCCATCAAATGAAAGCATCAGCATCAATCAACATATGTATGAATAACCATCCCTGTATCCAGCCAACAATCCTCATCCATTTGTGTCAAGAAAGAATTCATGCATCATGCTCATGTTAACATCATCATGAAATGCGTATGAGTAACTCATCATCATCATGTCTCCAACAATGCGACTTTGAGTAATCATCCACGAAATCAGCCAACCTCATCCATATATGTGCCAAGGATAATAAAGACTTCATACAAGCATCATTAGAGAATCAACCATACATCTGATCATGTGACCAACTCATAATAGCAAGATGAATCATAAACATTGTCACCAAGGACCATAATGCCAACAATGCATTTAGGACAAATGCTCCCTCTGAACCAGTGCCATCTGCTAAATCTGATCATGCATATCAAGAAGAATCAGCCAATAAATGCTTTGAGACAGGTACGCACTTCATCTTCTGCTGCGCTGCGTCCTGTTGCTGCAGGGACGCACCCAAAAACACTATCGCGCAGCGTACTTTTACTCAGGGACGCACCCAAAATTACTATTGCGCCGCGTCCTTTTGCTTCAGGGACGCACCTGATCCTTAGTCGCTCTGCGTCCCCACGCAGATTTTCAGTTACTGAACTGCGTCCTGGACGCACCTGGACTTGGTCTGGCCTGCGTCCGCACGCAGGTCTCCTGTTACTACACTGCGTCCTGTACTTTCAGCTTCCTCTGATTCTGGTATGTCTGTACATTGTACTGTGCCATCCTTTTCTGACTGTACTTCCTTTTTCCTCCATATCTTCAAGCGTGATGATGACATTTTCTCCTTTTGATATGGTGCCCAAACTTTGTTCCTGCATTCCTTGGCTATATGTCCAAGCTTGTTACATGCATAACATCTTACATGTTTCATATTCCTCCTGTAACAATCAGTAGCTTTGTGACCAAACATATTGCAAGCAAAGCAATATCCATAAAAGTACCTTGATTGAGATGACCTTTCTGCATAATGGTCTTGAACTCTTCTTCTTCTACATCTAGCTGCAACATGTCCAAGATTATGACATACATAACATTCAACATTATTCATAGGAGGAGTAAAGGATTTTCTTTGAGGAATCTCTTTCCTTGGTTGATGATGAGATTGATCTTTCACTTCTTCGTTGATCACTTTAGATTTCCTTTTAGAGTTTCTTGCCTCACCTTGTGAACTAGATTCACCTTCAACAGATTCATGGAAACCAAGACCAGTCTTTATAGCAGGGGACCTTTGACTACTAAGAATATCATCCAATACTTTAGAGCTATCTTGAAATCGTAAAAGCTTATCCTTTTCTTCTAGTTTACCTTTCAAGATATTTACCTCAACCTGAAGCTGTTCTTCCTTTTCAAGAGATTTCTTTTTCAAAACTTCATACAGATCCTGCTGCATTTGACGAACTCGGAAGGCACATTCCAGTTGAGATTTTAAGCTGGTGACTTCGTTTTCTTGTTTTGCAATAGCTTGGAGTAGATCTGTATTCTGCTTCTTTGATTCTTCAAGATCTCCTTTTAGTGAGAGGATTGTAGCTTCAAGATTTTCATAGTAGCTGGATCTATCTTTGAGTTTCTTGATGGTTGTGCTTCTTTCGTTGACTTCTTTTCTTAATGATGTCACTTCATGCTGCAATTTTTGACATTGGTCTACCTTGTCCTTGAGTAGCTTTCTTACCTTGTTTCCTTCTTCTAGATGTGCCCTTAGTTTGGTAGCTTCTTCTTTGAAATCACATTCCTTTTTGTTCAATAGATCTTGTTGATCTCTAATTTTGTCTGTCAGCCTTTTAAATTCTGCCTCTATTTGATATCTTTCTTGTTCACCCATAAGAGCAAATTCAGTAGTTTCGTTATCACTTTCATCTCTTTCACAAGGAAATATAGCTGGAACATCAGAGGATAACACATTCATACCTGATAATGACTCTGAATCTGATTCTGAATCTGAAGAGCTTCTTATGCCTAATCCCCAATCGATTCTTCCACTATCATAGTTCTTCTGAGATGACTTCTTTTTCTTATGAACTTTCTTCTTAAGCTTCTTTCCCATTGTTCCACGGATCTCCTTCAAGCGATCAAGCTTCTATCAAAGGACCTGCTCTGATACCAATTGTTGGAAATAATACTGAGAGGGGGGGGTGAATCAGTATTATCATATTAATAAAACTTTTTCATTTCCATAATCAGATTCATATATGCTACTTCCACAACTTCTTATGATTAAGTTAATCGATCTTCAATGAGTGCATTAGAACATTATCAACCATATTATCAGTTAACAGATGCAGTAACATAAAGTAGATCAGCACACATAAGGCACACACATGAACACAATGATGTAAGGTGGAAACCCAATGCGGGAGAAAAACCACCTGCTGCAAGTCATCTCAATCTTCTTCTTAATAAGAAAATTCTTTTACAATATTTGTACTGGTGCAGCCTTATACCAGTACGGGAGCTACAACCCCCTTTGCTCTTGTACTAACCGATCCATTTACTAGTACGCAGGCTACTACCTGCTACAATGCTCCAAAGATTTCCTTTAGCTCTTGTACTAGCTTAGATACTAGTACGTAGGCGCCGGCCTACAATCTTCTCTCCTTCAAGTACCACGTTTCATCAATTTTCATACTGGATACACTGAAGCACAACCCATAAACTGAAAGGCCACATTTCATCCAATTTTCATACTGGACCCAACAACAACATTGAAGCTCAAACAACCTTCTGAAACACCCAATCAACTGAAGTAACTAGATCAACAATAATAGGACCAAACCCAGAACACAACAATGATAAACAAAGATTTTAAGAGAAGGAAGCACCCTGCTCAACTGCTAGCCTGAGTCCGGACTCACCCTGTTCAACTGCTAGCCTGAGTCCCGGACTCACCCTGCTCAACTGCTGGCCTGAGTCCCTGGACGCACCCTGCTCAACTGCTGGCCTGCGTCCCGGACGCACTCTGCTCAACTGCTAGCCTGAGTCCGTCGCACTGAGTCTACTGAACTTCCTGCGTCCCGGCGCATCTGAACCCTTCTGCGCCTGCGTCCGGCGCACCTGAAACTCTTCGCTCCTGCGTCCCGGACGCACCTGAACCCTTACTGCACCTGCGTCCCTCCGGGCATAGATGATTTCAAGACTTCAGAAGTAACCCAGACAATCAGATCCACAGATCTGAACATGCGCCGAAGAGATCTCGGTCCATCAGTAGATTCGCCTTGTTTAGATCTAGACCAGATCTAGCCCTCATAAGATATTCAACACAAGACTTGCCAAATCCAAATGATCTCCTTTGCTTTATATAGACAAGCTCCTCCTCAAAAACATGGAACAATACCACGAGCCGACACCATAGAAACACAAAACCGTCGGCTAGATACCACACAAGAAACCCCCACGTGCTTTTCTCTGCCTTGAAATGTGTGCACTGGGTGGACGCACCCCCTGAACGGCTGGCCTGCGTCCCTGGACGCGGGTTCTTCATGGTGTACCTGCGGGTACGCACCTTCTGAACTGGCTTCCTGCGTCCTTCATGATTTTTCAATAAAATGAGAGTTGATCATCAACTTCTGCTGCTGACTTGAAGAATAGTGAACTACCACTTGAATGGGTTGCCATCAAGGACAACACTTTAGCCATAATGCCAACAACATGTACAAACTCTCATAAGTGGAGAAAGAGAGAAAAAATAGTAGGAAAAAACTCCCCCAAAAAGAGAGAAAGATTCCAATGCTCAAATTATCATGGAGCTAAAATTGTAGATCCCATAATGATCCACTGACTGGCAAGAACATAGGTATGCTCCAGTCAAGAAGTATAGAATGTTGAAGTATCAATATTTTGAAGATGAAAGTTGTGAAACCTCATTAAGGTTAGTAGATTTATAAAGTAGGAATGTTGCATAGGCACAAGGGCGACAAAAATGGTCAACTTCACTAAAAAAAACTTCAGGGAAACTAGGTGCCAATAAAGAACCAGGAAAAAGGCTTTAAACAGAAGAAACACCATCAACCAAAAAACAACCAATGACGCCTATAAGTAAGGCAAATGTCGTACAACAACACTCTTGAATTTGTTTGAACACCATCACCATCACACTAATCAAAACAATAATATGTGTCACTATATAACTGCGCCTGCCCCCTCCTTCCCCCCCAAAACAGAATTGTGGAAGAAGCAAGAATCAACAATCTTCAAACTTAGTTTTTTCCTCTAGGGACTCAAAGTTGAGTGCCATAACATTTCCATCTGGAATAACATTAGCAACCATGTCATCAATATGTTTATCACAATTAACAAGACCATTTTCTTCAAGCACCTCATAGTTGGATGTAGGTGGTGAGGCAATAGAATGATCGTATCCAAGACCTGCTCTTTATGTCTACACTATAGGGTTAATAGGAGCAATGATTCCCTGTCCATTCTTCCCAAGTCCTCCTCTAGTATATCCCATTTTACTCGGAAATTGGGATCCAATACTAGTAGTATGCTTTTCAAAATTAGGTGTGGCAAAGGCATGTGATGCATCATGATCATCAACTTCAGTCTTCTGACAATAAACATCATCAAATGTGATAGAAGAAGCTTGACACCTTAACATAAACTATCCCCACCTCAAATTTATGAAGATGGCTAACTTCCAATTCAAGTTCCTACTTAGATTCTTGTAGCTTTTGAATGACCACATCCTTCAGAATCAACTATTGAGACAATGCATCATAATCTTGTTTCAAAAGTTATATTGTTCCAACATTGTTTCTTTTAAACAATCAATCTCCATAATGTGTTGATTATTTTTCTCTTCCAACTGCTTCTTCAAATTTTTTGTTCTTGAGTTAGAAAAAGACTCAACTACCTCCTCCAAGTCATCAAGGAGGTCAATCTTCTCTTTAAATTCACCTGCAAGCATCTGGAAGTATTTTCTCATGGTTGAATATAGATGGTCAACCTTTTGGATTTTATCAGCGATTGAAGTTTGCAACCTATTTTTAAGGGTTGCATTTTTCAACTTGCAAAATGGCTACAATTGACTGCAATTGAATGACCTCTTTACGAAGTTCATCTGCTGCCTTCTTCTCACAAAGCTCCTACAATCCTTTATCTGTCTTGGCAAATTTATTTTCACCATCCACAAAAGCAAAAACTACTACAAAACAAGACTGATGATGACAACAAAAAATGCTTTACACTTTAAAGCATGATACAAATATACCAATTCATTCAACAAGAAATTGTCATATCCATCCATCACATGGAAATATAACCATTCGCCAATGAGAATCATTTGCAAATTCTCTTCATCTTTTTTAAAATTCCTTGGACATTAATATGCTTGGTTTTTAAAAATTGCGTGGCCAAAAACCTTTTGGCTTCCAAAAAATTGTTGAAAAAGGACCTATCGAGCCCTCATTAAAAAATGACTTCATTAAGAATGGTTCTTTTTCGACGTGTTCAAGTGGATCTGCTTCAGTCCATTTGGAAAGAGAGATACGAGAGCGACCACATAGGTGGAAAAATAGAGTATGGCTCCCAGTGCACTAATTGTGCCAACGGTTAACATGAATGGGAGGACTATGATTTTCATCTCGTGTTACCTGAAAAACGTATTGGAGACATGACCACGAGTCTAAACCAGATCGATATGAATAATGGCAGCGATTTAAACACCAACAACGATCACAAAGATCAACAAATCCAGTCTATGGCATAGCTCATGGAAAAAATGATAAAACCACCTCCGATCGCCTCAAAAGTATAACCATTGCAGAGAAGCAAATTTGTAACTGCTCCACGTGCTGGTCTAGAAAAATACACAATAATCTTCATAAAAACATAAAATCATATCTGAATCAACAAACTGACAATCGTGGTATATGACTTGATATATGATACCATGAAACTATCATCACTCAGATAGATTTGTAGATCTCGAGGAAATTTCGAGACCTCGGTGAAACATAAGCCTCATTCAAAATCATAAAAATAAGAAACTTAAAAAAATAGGCAGGGCAGGAATCACTTACTCTCATCATAGTAGTGAGTATTTTATTACTCATAAGTTTATGTAAAATTACATAGAAGGCTTCCATTATATAGCAATGGAGGAGACCTAGAGTCAGTTAAGGATAACTACGACAACTGGATAGATGTGAGTCCCTATGCGAGCTTACAACCCACCATACTTAGCTCATAGGGAAATGACACATTGGAAAAGCCAACTCTAATACACAGTAGGATAGTTGCTTTCTACGAGTGCTAGTAATGGCTATTACAATAATGGGTCAGTTTTCCTACAAATAGGTGTGGATTTTCAAATTGAATAAACATTTCTAATATTTGTATATAGTGAACCGATTTTTATGTGAACACCAAAACAATGAACCTTCAGTTGAGATGCAAAGGATTTCTAATATTTGCATATTTTTTTCTTAAAACTATCCCGCCAAGAGATAGAATCCTTCTCAGAAGATATAAATTTATTTTGATTTATTTTTGCCAATTTATATTTTATAGAAAAGTTTTATTTTTCTGGAATTGATTTTATTTATTTATTGTTTGAAATGAGTCAATAATTTTTTTTAAAGTTTGTCTACTTAAATTAATTTAACTTCTTTAAAAAAATTCAAATATTAATTTATAAAATACAAAACTCAAGTTTACCATTCCAAAAAAAATTATCAAACTTCAAACAAATTTAATTTAAAAATATAACAAAAATAAAATAAAAAACTTATAATAATTAAACTAACACAATAAACTATATACATGGAGAATGTATCATAATCAATGCCCTAATGTGTTGTTCCTTATTAATTATTCCAAACATTATACAAACAACATTGATCAATGGCAATGACAGGTACTATGTTGCCCTACATCACTTATTTCATTCTTGCACTAAGAATTAATTATGGTCAATTTAAAAAACCTTATTAAATATAAAAAATATCAAATTTATTAATGTTTATTTTGTTTTTGGTTTATGATAAATTTGAATTTAATATAAATTTATGCTAATTTATATTTTAAAAATATATATTTATGTATATAAATATTTGTTATTTGATATAAAGAATATATTTTTTAGCAAAGAAATTAGTTTCTAGGACAAAAGCAAGGGTTAATATTATAATATTTATAGGCATAAAGATAACTCCAATTGATCATAATTCACATTTGATTTGAACCTTTAATTTTGTGGTTTATATAATATTTCATAACATGATGATAGTCACATCAAGATTCATTTTTCGACACAATTCAAACCAATCGGTGCGGTTCATCGTCACAACAAGATGAAGAATCAATCATGGCAATGGGTTAAATAGAGAGATAGAACATTTCGATGCATATAATGAAACAACTACTTTTGACTGGGTCAGAAAATAGGAGAAGGATTATTTTAATAATTAGAGAAAATAATTGGATATAAATATTAATATTATTTTTACATAAATTTGAAATTATGAATTGGGTAAAATCTTATCGTAATTTCAAATTCTTGTAAAAATAATACTAATATCTGTATCTAATTATTAAAATAATCCTTCCCCTATTTTTTGACCTAGTCACAGTCGTTGGAATGATCTGTCTCTCTATTTAACCCGCTAACATGATTTGATTCTCCATCTAAAATGAATCTTAATGTGATTATCACCGATTTTTTTTCTTAAACACTACTTATGGATCACATAAACCTAAATTCAAACATGATAATCACCCGAACATATTTTATATAAAAATAATTATCAAAAACATTTATAAAAATAATTATCAAAAACATCTATTTCTTTTTTAAATAAATTTTATTTCTCCTTAAATTTAATAAATATATTTACTCTTTAGAAAAAATATTTTATTATATAATTATTTATTTGATTACATAAACATATTATTTCCTTTATAAATGAATTATATATATATATATATATATATATATATATATATATATAAATTATTACATAAACATATCCATTCCTTTATAAATGAATCTAATGCTTAAAAATATATGTTTCCTCTTCAAAGAGAGGCTAGAAACAATATGCATATATGTATATAACTATTTATTTTATTAAATAGGAAATAGTTATAAAAAATATGTGTTTTCTTTTTAAGTGGAGTTATTGTTTGAAAATATGTGTTTTTTCTGAGAAAGGTATAGTGTATGGATATTTTTATAAATTTTAATAATCAAATATTTAACCTAGAAAAGGCTTTTTGTTTCACAAATAAAATAATTTTATGTACCAATTTAATATATATGTATATTTAAAAATATGTATTTCTTTTATAAATATTTAAAAATATATGTTTTTCTTAATACTTGTTTAGCAGATTTAATAATTAATAATGTGTTAATAAGTATAATTTTGTATATATACATATATATATTCAAACAAATAAATTTTATAAACAAATTATATATATAATTCCAGAAATCTTATTAAGTCTGAATTTAGAAATTATATTATAATTATTTATTCTTTTAATACCATCTTAGATTCATCTTAATTTCAGATCTACAAAGGGCGAAGATGGATCAAATCTCTTAAGGAGCAAATATTTTTTAGAGTAAAAAGAGATCATACCAGCATAGATTCAACTTAATTTTAGATCTACCAAGGGCAGAGAGGGATCAAATCCCTTGAGGAGAAAATCCTTTTAGAGTAAAAAGAGATTTGATCCTTCTCGGGGCTTGGTAGATCAGGAGTTAAGATGGATCATACCAGCCTAAATTCATCTTAATTTCAGATCTACCAAGGGTAGAGAGGGATCAAATCTCTTGAGGAGAAAATATCTTTTAGAGTAAAAAGGGATTTGATCCTTCTCGGGGCTTGGTATATCAGGAGTTAATATGGATCATACCAACCTAGATTCATTTTAATTTCAGATCTACCAAGGGCAGAGAGGGATCAAGTCTCTTGAGGAGCAAATCTCTTTTGGAGTGAAAAGAGATTTGATCCTTCTCGGGGCTCGGTAGATCACGAGTTAAGATGGATTTAGATTGGTTTAATTATTAATTATAGTTATTATTGTTAAATGTAAATTTAGTGATTATAAATGTTTTATTTACTTGTTATATGAAGCTCATTTTATTGGTTTAGGTTTCTTATTTTTTATTTTTTAAATATTCTACTTAATAATGAGGTTTGCTTACTATTTAGTCTATTGATTTTTTTATGTTATTTTCAAATACAAAATTTAATTAACACTTATTTGATAAATAAAGTAAAATTTAACATGAAATAAATCATATTATTTTTGTCACACCGCTGAGGAAAAGGCAAAAAATCCAGAGGAAAATATGAGGAAGAAGAGTCTCATAATTCAGGAGGCAAGCTGACGATGAACATTACCAATGAAGTGGTGAAGCATACCATAAGGGCATCAAAAAGGAAATCCGACAACTCATAGATAAATTGGAGGCCGACCTAAATCAGTAGGTAGGCTCCATGGAAATTGAAGCTGAGGATTGGCGGGTCTTAGTACCAGATCCCGGTCACACCCGCGACAGAATAACACAGTTCAAACACACCCTCTTCCTTTACTGGTCAATGAAAGGAATCCTAGGCAAGGCCCTGGAACAAATTGCCTTGAACATGGATGCCATAGTACATACATTCCCGGACTACAAAAGGGAATTTCATAAAATCATGTTTCAGTTGTAGAAGCAAGATGGTCGACTCCATCAGGTTGAGAAACATTTGCCTTGCATCTTGCCAGCAGATGAGCTTCTGGGGTCGAATGTCAAAGACCCAACACCAATGGATTCTGCCTCAGAAGAGGATGCGTATCAGTGAACCAACACCTCTTGTATTAGTTTTTGATGCAAATAGCATTTACTTTCAGTTGTAATTATAGTTATGTTAGTTTGCAGTTAAATAGGAAAATAGATATGGACATACAGTCTTACATAGCTTGGATAGGAAGGATCAAATTGTTTCGGTTTTGGATGGAATTCCATGTTTTTAGGTGGCCAACAGACTTGGTTTCCCACAGGGAAAGTTGAGGCCACCTAACAAATATCTCATATGGTTGTAACTTGCAAATTAAATTTAATAGAAAAGGAGGACCTACCAAGCGTACAAAAAAAAATCATATTATTTTGTGAGGAAAGGGACAACCTACTAGCTTGATTCATTGTTGAGTCTTCTATTATGTATGGATGAGTGTCTCTCCTTTTAAATGAGTTGCAAATGTTAGTAAGCAATAACTACAAAAGAAATTAAAACCAACTCATATTTAGTGGAAATACCTTGATTTGCAGTGCAATAGTTGTAAACCTTGCAATTTCCTACAACATCACCATCAAACAACTTATAAATGAAAAATGGTTAAAGTAAAATGACAAAGAAACTCGTTCACTTCAGTGGTTACCGTATTAGGAATCCAAAATCAATAGTTAGTAATATCTCAGTCTACAACCAACTGATCTTGCAAATAGACAGGATAAAATTGAAGACACTAATATTAATCATAGATGGGTAAAATTGGAAATTGTAATTTTAAAAAAACATTATGCACCTATTTAAATAGGATACATTAGAGAATAATACCATGGGTTAAGAATATCATGGGAAAATCATGGATTGTCAAAATTATTAATTTAATTTTATTATTATTATTATTATTATTATTATTATTATTATTACTACGTAATTTGACCGCCTAAAAATGTTAGGATTTGTTTACTTTTTTTTTAATCGAGGGCGTAGATTGATTCTCAAGGGAATATGCTCAGCATATGTTTAGTCTCAATTCTTATCAAGGAATGTAGTGTATTAAAGAGTTTGTTAGGTTGCATTGACTTTTAATAAATTTAAAAAATTAGATTTGTGTGACATTGCTCCAACCTCATCTAATAAGTTCCTCCATGATAAGTTCCTCATTATTATTTATAACATCCATTTATACATAAACAAATTTTATTTAGCAAAATGGTCCATTACTTTTAATAAATTTTAAAAATTAGATTCGTGCCACTTGGCTCCCCACCCACCATTTCCGAGGGATTTGAGATTATTTCAATTCTAATAAGTTTTTCATTATCATTTATAACATTCATTTATAATTCCTTTTTTTCCTTAAGTTAAAGTTGACCCATAACCTTTTTATACATGGTTAATCACATAAATATGTGCATTAGTAAGGCATTCTTTTTGTTGCAATAATTTTTTTGTTATATTTATGAAGCCTTCAACTATATCAATTACATTAAATATAAATAAATCTAGCCAAAATGTTAAACAATAGATGACATAATTCAAATTCTTAATAAAAACCAAGTTTAGAGAATATCATAAAAAAAACCATTAAGTTAAAAATAATATGACAAAACCACGATATTATTAATTATATTTATTTTTGTTGTTATTTAATTTAATTTAATCGAATCAAAATATTTACCTAACATGATCTAACCTTAACAAAATTATAAAATAATATTACTTATTTACTTACCCACTTACCTTAATTAATAACTAATTAAATCAAGGAAATTGGTAACCATATTTAAAGCAGTGTTCGTTTCGGATTCCAAGTATATTACGTGTGGTATGCTAATATTCTCAATAATGAAGCCACTTGCAAAAGCTCCATGCATCGAAGGTCTAATAAAATAGTTTTTTTAAATAGCATAACAAAGACAAATAACCATCTAAGAAAGTGACGTGTAGCTTCCTCCACTCTTTACACATCATTGTGATATACATCATGATAATTATTCCATACATCAAACTCAGTTGACAAACTAACCTCTTGCTATCCGCAATTTTGTACGCATTTTATAATTTTGTTTATCACTATCTGTACCTATCTTATTTTTATATCTGTACCTATATATTAACTAATTATATTTTGTTGTTTTTATATTAATAAAAAGTAATATGTATTATTAGATTTTCTTTGGTGGGTTGGACTTGAAAAGGTTGCGAGTAAATAAAAAGTAATATGTATTACCTGAGAAGGGTGTGAGTTTATTTAATAATTCATGGTTACAAGTTTTACCATGAAGGTCAAATTATCTTTCCACAAGTTTATTTGTTTAGGGAACCCTCTTACATTTCATTATCCTGCTTTATTGTTATATCAATGCCATGTATGTTATTTTTTAATGAAGCCTTTTTCGTGATGCTCATTATTATGCATTCATGCATCCATGCCTTATAAGTTGGTAACTACATTAATGTTTCAACTGTCCATGCTATTTTATTAATGCTTCATCAACCACTCAATCATAGTGCTAAATTGAGAAGCCAAACACAATTCCATTGCTTCGAAGTGCAGTTAAATTTGGAGACTTAACTCGATTGTCATTTGGAGTAGAGAAATCCTATAAGAGTTTGAAATTAGTTATTAGCATACAAAGTTCATTTTAGATATGTGTTACAAACTTAATAGATTTTTTTTCATTCTCTATTAGACACACGATCACTTAGTGCAATTTAAGATCTAATATGAATATCTCTCAAGCTTTTAATATGGAGACCTTTGTAGATTCTCATGAAACAATCACTAGATGAAGCATTTACCTTTGAAATGGATTCCTTGTCTTTTTGTGTTTATTTTAGTTACCTTAGGTGCCTATATGTTATATCCTTATTTTGCACCTTAGTTATCAATTTGAGAGAACCATTCATTTACTAGGCTATGACACTAACTTTTGGCATTAAGAAACCAAAACTAATAGCTTATGTTGAGCAAAGTGATGTCATTGATTTGAAAGGAGTATTCATTGATGTCAAGTCATCATTGATGATGTGTTTTTGGTGTTTAAGAGTCCTGTAGTGATTGTAGATCACTGGATGTATGATCTAATAGCCTATCCTTAAAGGCATTTTGTTTGCAAAATACCAGCTCAAGTGCTCTTGCAAACTACATAGTTGGATAGATATCTGAGAGACATTTCCAACGATATATGGCACTTTGGGAAACTCCTAAGGGATAAGGAGTTATGGTGGTTTAAGTTTGACAAGGTTTCAAGCTTCTTGGTTCCATCAAATGCCAAACTACAAACCACCCCTATTAAATGTTGGTCACATGGCGGGGCAGGGGGGGTCAGGGGTGGGGGGTTGAGGGGAACAATTCATTAAGTTCGTTGGATCAAAGGTGGATGAGATTAAGTTATGGTGTGCTTCATGGAAATTGTGCAAGGGCTAGTCGCAGAATTGACAAATTGCGGACCACCCCCCCGCCACATTAACTATTGAGTGGGTAGAGGGGGCCCACAATTAATTTGAGTTGTTGATAAAACATAGCTTATTAAAATCAATGGTCTTATAATATAAGGTGTGTGGGAGCGTGGGACAACAATCAAAAGGCATGATATGTGAAATCTCACATTAATTAACATTTGTTGTGTTGCACTAGGTTAAGTTTAGTACCTATGAAGTGTTTGGCATGCTTAACAAAGAAAGAGACAAAAATTATTCCCAACTTGGCAATTTACAATTGATCCTCCGGGTCTCCTTAAATTAACAAAGGAAATTAGCGTAAAACACTAAACCCTGACTTTTCTTCCATTCCATACATTGGTGACATGGCACATGATAAATGATAGAGTGTGATTGGTGGGCTTGGATGATGTGGTAGCTAATTGGAAATATGATTCATCACGGTGATGGCATGCATGATGTGTCAAGGACATATGGCATGCATATTTAGCACTCTCAGGTGTCCAAGTGGCCCTTTTCTGGGTGATACATGGCATCACTAATAGTGTGACATGTGGTAGTGTGATGATATGGGATGACAACTGGAAAGACACGTTAGCGCATCAAGCCAAATTTATGTCAAATAGGATTTAGAGGAAGGGCATGATGTCGTGTTAGCGTGGTAGACAAAATTCGAGAGATGGAAACATGTCCATCAACTAAAAAAAGTATTCATGTCTTGTCGCAAAGGTTTTGTATGAGAGCAAGGTAAGTTGATCGAGGGTAGCACAAGAAAAAAGTCGCTAAACAAAAACATTTCCAAACACAAGAATGTGATGAGAATTTGCGCCCTAGGCACTTTTTGATTAACAAAGAAAATCAATGCAAAACATTAAACCCAGATCTCCCTTCTGTATTGTGACAAGTGGCTGATAGTGCGCAGTGATGCAAAAAATATCTAATGTGGCCTAATAAGAAAGAGATAGGTAGTTGATTGGTGGAAATGACATGGAAATCATGATGATGTGGTGCCTCGATAGTGTGACAGATGGTAGGTTTTTTTAGACCTTTTGGGTGGCCAAGTGGGCCAAATCTAAGTGACATATGGAACAACTCAGATATTGTCACATGGAAGTGATGATGTTAGCAAATGACATGGAACATCCTTAGAATTCGTGTTAGGTGTTGTTTTGTAAAGGTTTGATAGTGTAAAGTTCATCTAGGCCTCTGAGTTATTTATCCAAGTGGAAGATGGAGAAGGATTGTGGAGCAAACCAGTAGTTGTAAAACAAAAGAACACAGAGCATGCAATGAAAATGAGTTCACGGAGCGGAGGCTTGTATAAACAGGCCAGAACTAACAAACGCAAATTCAATTGGAGAGTATGGAAACAGAGTGAGTTTGGTAGACTTTTGAATTAAAAGGCTGCGGAGTGAATGTTAGCACGTTCATAAAATGACTGCGGATTTGTGCGGCAGAGAAGAGCCGTGGTCAAATAGATTACGTCTTCACAATTACTCGGTTCAACAAGTGGAATGCAAACGTACAATTAAGTACGAGTTAGATTCGGAGGCGGATCATGAGGCCGTTAGAAATTGATGCGGAGTTCATGGTGGAATTATGCAAAGGTCATGGAGGAGTTATGAAAGCTATCAATGCGAATCATTACACATAATGGAGCCGGTGGTTTCACAACTATATAGATTATGTGTTTTAAAATGCTATTTGAAATTAATTTTGCTCATACCTTAGAATCTTACCACTTATGTTTGCTGACCTTTGATTGGCTGCTTCTTGTTGGTGCTTTAGGTGCTAACATCTTCAAAATATCTTCCTCTTCCATACCTGCATTTGGTTCTCATCATTGTTTGGCTAACATCTGACTGTCACTGCTGAGTAACAGAGTATTAGCTGCGGAATCAGTATTCCGCTGTGGAATCAGAATTCAGCTGTGGAAACTAACACAGTGAACATATGACTTGGTGAAGTGAATGGAGATGGATGGAAATGAATGATGACTGAGTGAATGAAAACTGGACATGAAAGGACTTTTATTGGTGAAATGGAAATGGAATGAAATGAAGTGAAGTGAAATGACATGAAATGGAACAACTATGAATGAAATGAGAAGGATTTTTTTTTTGGAAAATATAGGGCATTAGAAGTTTTTGATTTTCGCCCTGTATGTTCTGTATAAGACTGCCAATCAATGATTGGTTTTCAGGCTTATACAAATTTTTATTATTATTATTATTTTTTCTCTTTTCATAAGAAACAATGAAAAGAACAAAGACTAGGCTGGTGGAGAAGAAGGATTCTTCTTCACCAACCTTATTGCAGAATTATCTCGAAAGATTTTGACAAATTCCTCCTTTTAGAGTGGTTTATGCTAAATCTTCAATCTGTGACCATTCACAATGAGAGGAGTTTGATACTCATCAATGGTTTTGATTCTTACCGCTCCATTGCTAAAAACTTTGTCAATCTCATATGGCCCAAGCCAATGAGTCTGAAATTTACCTTTGAAATCTTTGAACTTGGAATCAAATAGCAATGCCCAATCTCCTTCTTGAAACTTTTTCTCCTTGATGTATTTGTCATGCCACTTAGCTCTTTGATATTGAACTAGATCAGTTCTTAGGATTGCTTCTTGTCTGATCTCATCTAGTTCATTCAACTACTCCATTCTATGCTTTTGAGCTTCTGATAGATCCATTCCCAATTGAACTGCCATCTTGAAGGTCCTAACTTGGAACTCAATGGGGAGCAGAACTTCTTTCCCATAAACAAGTTCATAGGGAGAATGTCCTGTTGTGTTCCTCCATGTAGTTCTGTAGGCCCATAAGGCTTCAGGAAGCCTTTCTGCCCAATCTCTTCTATGTAGATGAACAGTCTTGGTAATGATGCCTTCAATAACTTTGTTTGTGGACTCTACTTGACCATTTTCTTGCGGATGGTAAGGAGTAGATTTTCTATGCTTGACCTTGTACTCTTCCATCAGCTTCTCCACCAATTTGGATGTGAATTGACTTCCCTGATCTGTCACAATTTCTCTTGGAACAACAAAGTGAGTAAAAATATCCTCATAAAGAAAACTAACAACCGAATGCTCAGTAGCAGAAAATAATGCTTTGGCTTCTACCCATTTAGTGACATAATCAGTACATACCAATACATACTTTTTCTGTTTACATGGTGGATTAATATGTCCAATAAAGTCTAAAGCCCATTTTTCAAAGGGTTCGATGAGTACCTATGGTTGTAATGGCATCTCAGTTGAGAGGGTAGGTTTCCCTACTCTTTGGCAACTATCACATCTTTTGACATATTGTTTTGCATCTTTAAAGAGGGACGGCCAATAATATCTTAAAGAAAGGATTTTATAGGCTGTCCTTTTTTCAGCAAAGTGTCTGTCGCATGGTTCATCATGACATGCTTTGAGAATATCAGGCATTTCGTCTTCCTTGACACATCTTCTAATCACAAGATCTGGCCCTATTTTAAACAATTTGTTAGAAATCCATGAATATTTTGAACTCTCTTGAATAATCTTTCTTCTTTCACTAGGAAATAAATGTGGAGGTAGTTTCCATGTAACCAAATAGTTAGCTATATCTGCATACCAAGGAGTCTTAGTAGTTACTGCAAATAAATATTCATCAGGAAACTTGTCCTCTACAGGAGAATATTCTTTAGTATTCTGAATCCTAGACAAGAAATCAGCTACTGTGTTTTGTTTCCCTAGTCTATCTAACACAGTAATATTGAATTCCTGTAAAAGTAGGAGCCACCTTGTAACTCTGCCATTAGTAATGGGTTTGTTCATTAGATATCTAATTGCAGAATGATCAGTATGAATAAAAGTTTCATAGCTTGTAATATAATGTCTGAACTTATTGATTGCATGAACAACAGCTAAGAACTCTTTTTCAGTCACAGTATAATTCAAATCAGTGGGAGTTAAATTTTTACTGGTATAGTAAATGGCATAAGGAACTAAATCTTTTTGTCCCACACAACCCCTAGAGCTGTATATGAAGCATCTGTAGAAATATAGAAAGGAAGTTTCCAATTTGGTCCTCTCAAGATAGACACTTCAGATATTCTTGTTTTCAAAGATTCAAATGTTGATTGGCAATCAGGACTCCATTTGAATTCACAATCTTTTGTAAGTAGTTTAAAGAGTGGAGATGCTATTTTGGTGAAGTTTTCTGTAAATCTTCTATAATATCCAGTAAATCCTAGAAAACTTCTAACATATTTTTGACAATTTGGAATAGGTAACTTAGACATGACTTCAACTTTTGATCTATAAACTTTAATCCCATCCACTGGAATATGATGTCCTAAAACAATACCTTCAGTAAACATCATAAAGCATTTTTCATGGCTTAATGAAAGGTTTGTTTCTTTACATCTTATAAGGACTTTTTCCAAATTATCTAATGCCTCTTCAAATGAATTACCATAAACTGTAAAATCATCCATATATACCTCTACACAATCATGGATTAGATTAGAAAAAATTCCTAGTACTGCACTGCTCTTTGGAATGTTGCGGGTGCATTACATAATCCAAAGAAAGCACTCGATAAGCAAAAGTTCCCCATGGACAGGTAAATGTGGTCTTACCCTGATCCTCAGGTGCTACCTGAATTTGATTATAACCACTAAAACCATCCAGAAATGAAAAGTACTTTTTGCCTGCTAATGTATCTAATACTTGATCGATAAAAGGCAAAGGAAAGTGATCCTTCAAAGTTGCTTTATTCAATTCTCTATAATCAATGCGCACTCTCCATTTACCATTCTTTTTGGGTACTATAACCAAGGGAGAAACCCATCGGCTATCTGAAATTGGGTAAATGAAGTTTACATTGAGTAGTTTTTGGAGCTATTCTTTTACAATCTCCCTAAGATTTGGATTCATCCTTCTCTGAGGTTGTCTGATTGGTCTACTATTTTCCTCGATATAGATATGATGGATGCAAGTCTTAGGGTCAATACCTTTCATATCAGTATACTCCCATGCAAATGCAGCGAAGTGTTTTTGCAAGATTCTGGTTAGCTCTTCCTATTGTGACTTTTCCAAATTTTTGTTAATATTCAATGTTTTACCTGGAAAAATTTCAACTTTAGAACTACCAAACTCTTCCATAGAGTAAAGAGACATTTGCCTTGATGACAAATATTCAATATCAGAATCTAACTGAAATTGTGTGTGATCATATTCTGAAGATGTTTCAAAATTTTCTAATGTGTTCAAAATTTGACTATCTTCACTAACTTCAGAGATAGTAAAGACAGGTTGTATAATATCTTCATCATTAACCCATTCATTGTCTCCTACTTCTGTAATTTCTTTTGCTGGAGGATACAAATTGAATTTCTTTGTTGAACTACCATTAGAAATGTACATATCCCCAGATCTACAACTAATGAAAGCATCAGCTATGGCTAGCCAAGGTCTTCCTAAGATGAGTGGGTGCCCTCCTAGATTACTCTTGGGAGTCAAAATCATGAAATCTACTGGATATTCCCAAGAATCTAAGGAGACTGAAATATCTTCTAATACACCATCTGGTTTGATTATTGATCTATCTACAAGTTGCAGTAATATGGGTGTAAAAAGAAGATTAGGAAGTTTAAGCTGTTCCATAGTCTGTCTACTCATAATGTTAATAGCAACCCCTAAGTCAATCAAAGTATTTGGAATTTCTATCCCATTTATGTGTGTCTTGACAATTGGACTACCTGGATCCACATATTTCTGCACGGTAATCTTTCCCATCATGATATTTGCAATTTTTCCTACCAGGTGGATTCTTTTTGTATCTCTTGGTTTCCTACCTGGTCTTTTGACACTCAACTCCTTTATTGTTTTTGCTAGAATAGGAATCTCTCTAATGGATTGTAGCAAGGGAATCTTAATACAGACATTCTTTAATTCATCTAGGAAATGATAGTCAGGCAACAAGATTTGTTTTTCCACCGCTTTGCCAATCTGTAATCTTTTAGGGAAAGGAGGTGTAGATGAAGATGTAGGTTGCTCAACTATAGGAGTTGAGGGGGTTGACTCTTTTTCTTTTTCTTTTTGAATGATTGGGTTTTGAAGAGATGCTTCCTCAGAACCTTTATTGACTTTAAGAGAATTCTCCTAAGAGGCATCTTGCTCTTGAACATCTATAGAAGGTTTTTCTAAAACTCTACCAGATTTGAGTTGAACATCATTAAGAGGAACATTCATATAGGTAGGAAATTGTTGTCCTTCTACCATGTAAGCATTCTAAGGATTTTTGTTGTTGGGATTTGGTAATGGCCGGGCTGGTAGTTGATTTGGCTTTTTTTGAAATGGAAACAGAGCTAAGAATTTGGATTTTGTTGAGAAGGTTGTTGTTGTGGAAATGGAAATGAAAGTTGTGGGTTTTGATTTGGAAGTTGTAGATTTTGTTGTTGATTTTGAAAAGATGGAGGATACTGATCAAATTGAGCAAATCTCCCATAAGGGTTTTGTACCCCTTGTGCCCATATTTGATACGGATTTTGAGGTTGGGGCCAAGGTTGTTGCCAAGAATTCCAATTTCTGGTGGCTGAAAATTCATAGGATTGTTAAATCCTTGATTTTGTTGCCCTTGCCAAGGTCTTCTTGAAACAAAACAAAGGGATTCTACTGAATTTGGATCTTCCTGAAAGACAACTTTGAGCCCAGGAATTGAAGGACAATCCTTGGTTTCATGACTTTCTGAGCAAATCATACATGTTTCTACAACTTTTACATCCAAGGGGCATTCCCTTAGAGCATGTTTCTTCCTACATTTTGGCCAAAATATGGCTAAGGCATTAGCTTCTGCTTTCTGTTTGTTTTGAATTTTAAGGGTGTCTAGTTGGTCACTAAGGCTCCCTAGAATATCAATTTTGAACTCATCAAGCATATTGCCAATCTCTACCCTACTTATTGATCCAGTTGCAGATTTGTTTGCTCTAATAAGAGAAGGATCTCTAGGCCCTTTTCCAGTTTTAGATTTTCCCCTTGAGAGATGGACACATAGTTTTGCTATGTCATGTAGTGGAAGTTGAGAAATATCTCCTTTCCCCATCATGTTTAAAATATCTATCCATTCATCTCTAATGGCTTTCAATGGAAGGGCTTTCAAGGTTTCCTCCTCTAAATTACTCATTTTCGCTCTCTTTAAGTTGTATTGAAATCTTTCCAATAAATCTCCCAAGTTCTCATCTTCTTTTTGCATCATTTTGAATACCTCATCCTTATGACTGGTGGGCATACAATAATACAAATATATATCCAAAAATGTTTGTTTCATATCATTCCAAGTCCTAATAGATTGAGTGAATAATCCCATGGACCATTTCAAAGAAGCTCCTTTCAATGTCGAAGGAAACAGTTTGATTTTTTAGAGTCTTCCATATAGTCATAGGTTCGGCACAAGACCTCAAACTCAAATAGAAATGTTTCAGGATACTCACTTCGCAACCCATAAAAGTTTGGGAGGACAAATGGTGAAATGTTTTTCATTTTCATGTGGGTTTCCTTATCGGCTATAGGGAATCCAAATGAGTTATATCCTTCCCTATTTCCCCCAATATTACCTCTACCTCCTCCATTGTTACCTCCATTATTTCCTCTTCCTCCACCTCTACCCCCTCCTCCAAATCCATCTACTAATTCTTCTGTCATGATAGTTTCCTCAGGGTCTTCTGGTTCTTCTATTAATGGCTGACGAGAGAGAGTTTCTCCCTTTCCTTCTTCTTTAGGTGATTCTACTTCTTTGATTACAATATGTTCTCCTATAGAAGTGAAGAAAGGTACTTCTCCTAGATCAGATTTAGTAGATAGTGTGGGAGAATCTTCTAATTCAGCTGCTACCCCTTGAATTCCAGGAATCCTAAGGCTAGGAGTATGAGTCTGGGATGGAGATGTATCTTGTCTATGCCTTGAAGTAGCTGGAGTTGTGAAAATCAAACTTTTGGCCCTAGCTATAAACCTTCCCCTAGAATCTCTTGCTCTATGCATGTCATTTTTATATTTTTTTTAGTCGAGCTAATAATTCTCTTTCTGATATTCCAGATCACACTAGATGTAAGAAGAGAGCATACTCAATAAATTATTGAACTAATAACTCTCTTTTCTGATCCTCCAAATCACACTAGGTGCAAGAGGAGAGCATACTTCAAGAAGTTATCAATTTTCCCTTCTTTTTTTTTTTATGTAAGAGATCGGCTACCTAGTTACACTTCTCTGGCAATGGCGCCAAAGATGTTTAGTCAATTTAGTATGTCCTAAATTGCTACATTAATTATCAATCCGGGAGTCGTAAACTGATGAAGTGTGGTGCACTATATGTGCAAGACAACCTCTTTCTTACTTTTTATTATTTCTATTTTATTTTGTTTTGGGGTTTTGTCTTTGTTTGTCTCCTAATGCAAATGGAAATCCTATTCCTAAGTTTTAAGAACAATTTAGAAGGCAAGTATAGATATAGATTTGAGACAAGGTTTTATGTCCCTTATGATAACTTCTAGAACTTAGTACTCCAAAGGATCTCAAAACATGCTAGTGATAAAATTAGTACTTGAATAGGAATGTAAATGTGCAGCTATTTAAATCAAACAAACGATGAAATATTGATCATGAAATCTCTGTATCTGTTGCCTATCTAAATACAGAAATAAAATCTAAACTATTGCACTCAAACAAACCAAAAATTGCAGACTAATGAAAGTAAGATCAATTTACTTCACTTATAATCCGATAGCTCGCCAAGTAGCTTTTCGGGGTTAAGCCATGGCTCTAGAGATAATGTCAAATAACATGAAGAATTGGTGTCTAAATTACCTACTTGCAAATGAAAGTAAAATCAAGTCACTTCACTTATAATCTGATATCTTGCCAAGTAGCTTTTCGGGGTTAAGCCATGGCTCTGGAGATAATGTCAAATAACATGAAGAACTTGATATCTAATTGCAGAAATGAAAGTAAAATCAAATCACTTCACTTATAATCCGATAGCTCGCCAAGTAGCTTTTCGGGGTTAAGCCATGGCTCTGGAGATAATGTCAAATAACATGAAGAATTCGATATCTAAACTAGCTAACAACAACAAATAAATAAGACAGAAATCAAAGCATAACTGAAATTGAAAAGCTAAAAAAACAAAGTCAGCAGAGAGGCCAATCTCACGTCACTATTTGATGCAAAAATTTTGTGAAAATGCTCGAGCATAACCTATCCTGAAACACACTGATCAGTGTTAGAAAAAGTATGCAATGTTGGAAAATCATGTACAGGAATGAAAGATTAACACCATAAATGAATTATGAAATATATACAGGTGAACTAGCTATGAAATATATACAATGCAAATAGGAAAACGATACATAAAAACTTTACAGAAAATTAAAAAAAACAAATCCTTAGCCAGCAGGGGCCCTCTGCACGGCCTTTGGTTAATACGTTGTCAACCCAAGATTATGCTCAAACAGTCATAAGAAACAGAGTCTTTATATTGCAAAATAGAGGAAGTATCCTCTCGTTACAACAACAAGACTAATGCTACAACAACAGTATAAAAGCTAACAGCAAGGTTATCAAGACTAACTACATGCGTTTGCAAACACATTATTTATAGAGGAAATTACATAACTATTTTTCTGTGAGAAACCTTTAGCAGAGGACACGTAAAAAGACAGAACCCGTGAGCTTAGCGTCTTGGTTGCCATGATCATTCAATCTACAAAAGGTGGATGTTGGATTTGCGTCGTGGAGATGGTCTACAGCTGTCAAGAGGGATCCACGGATCTAGGAACGGTCTCGGACCTTTCACGTGCTGAAAACAGAGACCTGTTTGTTGTAGGACTCCTTGTTTGACCGTCCTTTGACCAAGGCTTTCCTTTACGAATTTGACTGAACAGATAGGACCTGGTCCATGTCCAGATCATTCCTGAATTTCCCACGTGCCTCGTTTTACTTGCCGACACCTGTAACCTATAGATCAATAAAAATAGTTGCGGAATCACAAGTCAGCTGCGGAAAGTGGCTGCATTTCGCAGCTGATGAGCAAAATCTAATTCAAATAGCAAACACAAAAATATAGTTAGAAAACCACTTAAATGCACTTTTAGAATCAATATGTAATGATCTTTGATAGCTTATGAGGCACTGGTGTGGGAAAAAGGTCTAGGAAAGTATGTAGAAGAGAGGTAGTTTTAGGGCTCAACACTAGTCAGCAGATTTCTCATGAAAAAGAGGCAGCTGCAAGCTTTCCTTGTGAATTTCATGACCATGTGGCTGAGTACATGAGCCTATTCTCAAGCCAACAACAAAGGCTATATCAACAACATGTATCAGGTTCTTTATTTCAAGACTTTTCATGGTGCATGTTTGTTTTTATTTTTATTTTTCAGTAGTGTGAAGGCATAAGGCCCAACACTCTAATGTTAGCCTAGCTCCATTGAAGGGTTGAACTCACTTAGGTGAATTGAGTGTTGTGCATAAGTAGGAATGTATATAAATAAGCTCACTAGTTGAGCATTTACTTTCCAGTTGGTAGGATTTATTTTTCTACATTGTAAATGTATGAGGAAATCCCCATGGAGATTTTTGGTTGAAAAGTTCCATTATATTTCTAACTCCATGCCCAATGGTGAAGAATATTGGTCTGCATTTTCTCAGCACCTTGCCAGCAAGGCATTGTCCCTAGTTGGAGCCAATGTTGTCACTCATTGCTTTATAAGGTTATCAGTTTCCTAGAGTGCAGAAAAGCAGTGAAGTTTGAAGCCATTTCCAATGCCACAAAATCTATCAGAGATAAATCATACCCTAACCATTCCTTAGTGCTCAGAAAGAGATTTCCAACGGTATATGGAAGTCCAAAAATGGACTCCTAGAGCAGAAGTTAGAGCATGTTGAAGTTACCCTTGGGAAAGCTGGAAAACAAAGAGAAAACACCAAAGGAGCAAGGCAAATCACAATCAGAGATCCGAAGGAAAATCACAATCGCAATCAGCCATCAGCGGGGTCCTAGGGCACAAACTTAAGGTTATCGATGGTTATGGTACCGATCGCCGATATCGTAGTCCTGCCCTCGCAGTCCCACATCATCAACACACCAACATATCAGAGAGGTCCTAACTTTAAAGCCTCACGGTGTTGCGATTTGTGATATAGTGTAACATCGCTAGGGGAGGCCGAAAAGAGTTTATAAAGGAAATGCAGGAAAAAACCAAGGTAGGGTTGCCCCCTTCTCTCTCCTCCACATGGCGGTACGACTTATCGACGATTCGCAGTGGGTAGTACCGCATATCGGCCATGTCGCATCCCGCAGTCCCACATACCGGGCACAGTGCATCCCACAACCCCACATCCCGCGATCCCACATACCCGCAATCTCGCGATCCTGCAGACCCACAGTCCCACAATTCCATAGTATGGCAGTCTCGCAATCCTACATCCTGCAACATCGCAGTCCCGCACACTCCAAAACCTTACGTTATCACTGATTTGCGATATAATATTAAATCATCAGAGGTCGCCGAAAAGGCTTAACAAAGGAATTCATGAAAAAAACCAAGGCCAGGTGGGCCATTTTCTCTCTCCTCCAACGGGCCATGTGGTGCAATCCCATTGGCCCGTAATGTATGACATGGAAGCTGACATCATCAATGACATGGTAGTACAAAAGTGACGTGTCAGTACGGTGGATACATGGCATTCAAATTTGGAATTTTTAGGGTCCTATAGGGGCATTTCCAGGGGACATGTGTCACAACTCATAGGGTGACACGTGGTAGCGATGACGTCACCCCCCGCAAATCGACAATCGGTGATCGCACACAACAAAGTTCAATCTTCCATCGAATTTCCTTCCTCGCCTGCGATTGTGATATGCGGGAACTCCACGAATACGATATTTTATACATTGGAGTTATAGGGATGTCGAGTTTGTCCCTTTCAAAAGCTTCACGCTCATTCAACAATATATCCCACAGATCGTCGATCGCAAGTGTCAAGGGGAAAAGGCTAAAGGTAAAATGTTATCAAGTGCCAGGATGCGGGATTCCAAGTAACAAAGGAAAAGGGCCCCCGGGATGGGAGCCTGAAGGCCTTAGCGCCTGAGGGCTAAGCCCCTGGTCATAGCCCCCCGATCATCTGAAGGAAGTCATAGAAAGGGGCTGAAAGCATGAGGGCTTAAAGGGAAGTCAGAACTTGCTTGTTTCATCTCATTTCTGTGTTAAAGGCCTGCACCCGACAGATTGTTTATTACATCATAAAACACATCCACAGGTGTATCAAAGTGCCAAAAAGGATTGTGCATAGATTTAAAGGACGTATGGGTCGGTAGCTGGGGTGGTGAATGGAAGTATGGAGCATTCAAGCCAGGTATGGGCGCATTCAAAATAAGGCCCTCTCATAGCACGCATCCATACTCGACGCCAAAGGAGTTTAAGGGAGAATGGATAGTGAACCACCTCAGCAGCAGAAAAGAGCATGATGATAGAGATGTGGCTTGATCAGGGGCCTCCACTGGAACAATAGGGGGACACCTACTCCTTCATATTTCCTTTTTCATCCTTTTTTTTCATTAATTCTGCAATCTACAATTAGAATTTATTTCCAAGAAAGGGAGCAAATCCCTATTGTAATAGTTGGGTAGCATGAGCTATCACAAGCCGGGGTAGCTAGTACATCAGACAACTGGCCTTTGGCTAAGATATTTTGTAACAACTATTCCAGCTCCCCCTCTTCATATAAATAGGGGGAAGCAATATGGTCGTCATGTTGTTATGTTTCATGTTGGTTTGCTTCTTAGCAGGTTGATCATTGTAAATACTACAATGAGTTAAGTTATAAATCTCCATGGGTAGTATGTTTTGATTTCAACAATCATGTTGGTTGTAGGTGTCATTGAATAGTGAGGACAATATTCTCCCAAATGGGAGGGTTCTGTAACAACCTTGTTCAGAATTCCATGTAATAAAGTAAATAAAGGAAAAATAATAACCAAGGTCATGGGAAACATATTCCAAGCTGAATGTTGGGAAAAATGTCTTGGTGTGGATTCTCATTTGGTTTATTATGGCTAAGAAAATTGGAAAACGCAATGGAAAACACTTTGGAAAGGCATGAGGCATTAATTGACATTTTATTTATGAAAATAATGGAAATTAGGAGAAAATGAAGGTGAAAGGTCACAAGTTGCATGTGAGGAGGAAAATAAAGGAAAATAATGCAAAATTGAAGAAAATAGAGGCCTCATTAATAAAAAGGATTATGAGGATCAGTTTGTACCTTTTGTCAGTTCATTTTTGGAGCTCTTTCTCTCTACGCTCTCTCTCTCTCACACACTCTTAGACACAAATCATTCTTAGAGCACTCTAGGATTGGATCAAGGAAAGCAAAGGAAGGAAAAAGAAGGAAAAGGGAATAAAAGATCAAGCAAGAAAGAGCAGGATCAAGCAGCTGAATCAAGATTACTTGCAGGTATCTATTTTCATGTGTGATTTTCTTGCTAGATGTGGCATGGATGTGGGTTCTCTTCTATTTGGTTGAGTTGGATTTCCGGATGGACTCGAAGCTGAGTGAGGTGGTATCAGGATTATTCACAAGACCTAGGAATCCTAGGATGGGATACATGGTAAACCCTGGTTGTGAACACCTCAATTGAGAATAGGAATCCTCGACCGGTGAATGGAGGTATACACGGTAAAGATTAGAGGTGAATACCCTTGATTGGGCTTAGGAATCCCTTGATTGGTAATGGAGGGATACATGGTAACTCCAATAGGATGTTGACCTCGTAGGCCTAGGAATCCCTTGACCGGTAATGGGAGGATACACGGTAAACCCAAGAGGTTGAGACAGACAAATTCCTCATGATTTAGGTGGAGAGATCCCGAGGCATCCATGCTTGTTTAGGGCTTAGTGATCCGGTGGGGATTGTGGTAAATATTTTTTGTATTGATGAGGATTTGGGCCTAGGAATCCCTTGGTGGGATACACGGTAAAGCCAGAGGAAGCCCTGGTCGGTTTTGTTGTAAGTCCCACATTCATGATTGGAATATGGCACGGGGATGATTGGCTGAAATAAATAGTTGGTTCAATCCAATCTATGGTTGGGTGGTTCGTGGAACTGCCATACCTAGTTGGCTAATCCATTCGTTAATAATAACTCCTTCTCCTAGTATTTCATATGTAAATGTATTGGTTCATATGTGATTCTTATGGTTGTTATATCCTTGTTATTTATGTTGGTTATATGTTAGTTATGAGTATGTTTTATGACAGATTTGATGTATGGCTCCCATCATGTTTTGGTTAGCAAATGAATGTACAATGAATATTGACCTAATAGATGATAATGAATCTATTGTGATAAGGCATCATTGCTTCATTACAAATATCATATAAGTATGAGACCCCTATGCTCAAATCTATTGTTATGGCCTGTAGATTACATATTTGTGACATGTTTCACGAAATGCCTATCATGGCTAGTAGGTGTCAGATTAAGTACTTGTACCAGTGATTGTATTCATAGTCTTATTCCATTGTTATTTATCATTTCTGAAAGTTTCATGAAGTTCTGGGTAGTGGCCTAAGACCAAGCCCTGAAAAAGTGGCTCAAAATCCGGTGTCACTGGCTCAAAACTAGCTGAAAAAGTCCACAATTGCTGGCATGCCTTGTTTTGGGAATGACTAGAAGGCCTCAGTCGCATGCATGACTTGTCATGTGAGTGTTTGAGGGTCTAGATCAGTAAAATGTCAAGTTTTCTTAGGGATTAGGCACCTAGAAGGGTTGGTTGCCTCTTGAAGGGTCTGTAACTCCTGAGGAAGGTCAGATTGGTTTGGTTTTGTTGGTTCCACTTTCTTAACTATACATGGGGAGTTGAATCACATCATAGTAGCCTCTCGTCACAATATTTACCCCAATGGACCGGTTAGCTTGGGTAAATGTGAGAGGAGGGTGTTACAATCTACACCTCAGGGGTAATTTAATAAAAATACTTACAAACACGGTATCCAACCACTTCAGAGTCATTAAAAAAAGATTAACAAATTGAAAGAAAATATTCGATTTTAGATAATATATGAAATAATATTATTCTAAATGGAAAATGCTAAATTATGTGTTTGATTCAACTATTCATAATACAGAAACCACCATTTTGGTGAATGTTGATCTAATGTAAATAGATCTTAGAGGAAAGTGTTGGATATGACCTTTCTTGATATACGAGAGCATCCTTTCACCTCATTCAGAAGTGGTAAGAAAACAACAAAATAACCCATGCTATGGTCCAATTCTAGAACTAGTTTTGTAGAGATCAACTTATACCCGACTCTAAATGTGTTTTATCCATTGGCTTTTTAAAAGAAAGAGAAGCTATAAAAAAACAACAAAATAACCCATGCTATGGTCCAATTCTAGAAGTAGTTTTGTAGAGATCAACTTATACCCAACTCTTAATATGTTTTATCCATTAGCTTTTTAAAAGCAAGAGAAGTTATAAGAAAACAACAAAATAACCCGTGCTATGGTCCAATTCTAAAACTAGTTTTGTAGAGATCAACTTATACCAAACTCTAAATGTGTTTTATCCATTGGCTTTTTAAAAGCAAGAGAAGTTATAAGAAAACAACAAAATAACCCAAGCTAGGGTCCAATTCTAGAATTAATTTTGTAGAGATCAACTTATACCCAACTTTGAATGTATTTTATCCATTAACTTTTTAAAAGCAAAAAAAATTATAAGAAAACAACAAAATAACCCAGGTTATAGTCCCATTCCCATTTTAGCACTGGTTTTGTAGAGACCAACTTATACCCAACTTTGAATGTGTTTTATCCATTGGCTTTTTAAAAGCAAGAGAAGTTATATTATCCATCTCTGCTTAGTTATGAATATGTGTGCTCAATCATTGCACGAGACAAAAGAGGGAGTGCTTTTTTTTTTCAAATATATATCTATGTGGAGAGAGTTTTCAAAAGGAAATTAAAAAGTGTAGTCATATCATTTTCAATTTTCAAAGAAATCATGATTTTGACAATTTTAAAAGAATAAATATTATGGAAAGTTATTAATAATTAAATTGAGGCATTGGCTTTTTTCTATGAAGATCTTCGAATTCCAGATTCATAAAAGATCAGGAACTTTTGATTACAAGAAATTCAACAATTATTGTCAATCATATGTAACACTTTTTTCAAGCTCTAAGGATTACATTTTAACGAGGCCTATCTTCAAAACTCAAAAGGAAGCAAACAAGTTCAAGTTAATATAATTTTTTTATATATACTTAGGCACAATTTAGCTAATGAAGGTGTCTAGACAAAGGAATATTAAGAAGAAAAAGGGAGATAATCTCCATCCCATATAACATATGATATTAGCTATAGTCAAAGGTAAATTTCAAAGTGCTATAAAGGGCACAAGCCAAGACCAGGGTGGAGTGTATTCAATCTATAGAGATAGGTATTAACAACCCATAATCTCTTAGTACTCTCACACATATCACTCACGTCGACATTGGGGTTTTTTCTATGTCAATGTTTCGAGGGACTTGTTGCAAAGCCTACAATCCATCATTTCGGAGTAGATGCTCATTGGAATTATGTATTATTAAGTTAGATTTTAGGCAAAACCTAGAGGGTTTGGAGTATGGTTAGGCACAATTACTTCCTGTGTTAATTAGATTTACCTCAAATTTTGATGTAAAGGGCAAATTGAAAAGCTTAAATTTTGAGTGTAACATGTTTTACCGATCGATCTTAGGTTTTATTACAAATTCACGTTTCTTATTTAAGCACATCAATTAAATCTATTGTAAAAGAAGAAAGAAATTGTTTAAGTGAATACAAAATTTTAATTACTAATGAATAAAAAAATTATCAGAGAAGGAGTTTTTTTTTGATATCAAATTTGCTAAGACCATTTTCTATATTAATTCAATAACTTAAAAATTATATTATAAAATTTTTAGATTATATTTTATAAAAGTTACCACAATTAAATTTGTAAAAATTTATAAAAGTTATCACAATTGAATTTGTAAAAAATTAAAAATTTTGAAAATCTTTGAGATGAATAAACTTTCTCATTTTAATTATAATAATGTGTTCTCTCATAGTAGCCAAATCTATTATAACTCAATTGTCAAACCAACAATGAGGAAAATCATCATTCACTACTATCCACAAATGCACACTGACTCATTACTGTTATTGAAGGAAAATCATGTCATGTGGAATTCTCTGTTATTCAAAGAAAATCATGCCATGTGGAATAATTGTTATTCAAGGAAAATCATGCCATGTGGAATCGCTGTTAATCCACATGACATGATACAAGGAGCTCCTTTCCGATATCAAATTTGCTTATATTTTGTAAGACTATTTTGTATATTAATTCAATGTCTTCAAATTTATATTACAAAATTTTTAGATTATAATTTATAAAAATTACTATAATTGAATTTGTAAAAAATTACAAAAGTTTTTCCAGAAAGAAAATCATGATATTATATTGAGGATATATATACAAGATATTCAGATAGTTCTGTATGAGATTGGAAACTCATGAATACTACCGATAAGCAACATAGCACATCATGTAAAACAGATTACCATCATGTTGTATGTTCATATGATCAAATCCCAAAATCAGAAAGGACAAAAACCATTGCATCATTCAGCTGATTGGAAGATAAAGAGCAGAGATGCAAGAGAGAACATATTTGGCACAGATAGAAGAATCCTAAAAAAATTTTAGGTTCCTCCACTTCCAAAGAGACCATAAGGTGATGGGAAGAATAGGCCGAAGAGTGTTTTGTCGTCCCCACCAGGCAAACGCTGCATCAACAGAGATGAAGTTAAGATGCTGAAAAGAAAAAAACTGTGCATGTTCATACTAGATTTGTTGTGAGACAGAGCATTTGAAGAAAAGGTGGAAGTTTGTCTCCTCCTCCATTTTGCAGAGAACACATCTACTGGGACCGTGCCATGATCGCCTCCTCAAGGAATCCCAAGACAAATTTTTGTTGAAAGCACCAGCCAGGAGAATAAGGTCACTTTGAGGGGACATCCAAGCTTCCACTAGAAGACTGGAAAGCGCTATCTGTTCGATTTGATTGAATTCGAAATGAGGTCGAAATATATATCTTTTACAATTGCATGAGAGGAAGAGTAGGGAAGGGACCAGATTAGATGATCATCATTTGTAGAGCGCAGGACTCCTCCCAGCTGGAGAGAGGAAATAAGATTGGTCCAAAGTGGGAGTAGGTCCCGTGGAAGACCTATGTCATCAGCATCTCGAAGCATGGGTGAAAGTCCACACCATTCCTTTATGATGCGGTCCCATGTGAAGTAGCCAGATCTGCGAAGGAAAAAAAGAAGAGGAGGAGGAACCTGTAGCATGCCCCTGAATCCAGCAAAGGAGTCCAGGCCAATGAGAATCTTTCTGCCTGTGTAGATTTTCCATTTAAGATTCCTGAGAAAGTATCGTTGGACCCTTCTGAAACTGAGCCATATGGCGGAGCCCTGTTGAATGCCAATAGAATCAAATCTGAACCAGAATTCAATGCCTCTTCCTCTTTGATATTTCTGTCGAATGATGTCGCTCCATGGGTTGGAACCAAAAATACCCCTCCAAAGGGATTTACAGAGAAGAGCAATCCCAAAAGTCTTAATGTTTAGAAGACACCGACCATCAAAATTTTTTGGTAATGTGAGAAGGTCCAGCTTTGCAAGATGAATTTTCCTATGATCGGCCTTGGCTCCCCAAATAAAGCTGGATATAATCCTGTTGATAGCTTGGATAATACTTGCCGGGAGGAGGAAGAGGTGACCCCAGAAAACTGAGAGCTGGGATAAAACCGATTTGACGAGCACAATCCTGCCACCTAAAGAGAGGGAGCGGAAACTCCAGAGAGCAATCTTATTGAGAAAACGGTCGACAAGCCAACGCCAGTCCGCCAACTTGTAGGAACGAGCTTTTAATCGAAACCCAAGATACTTGATGCCATCCGATAGAGGTTTGGACTGAATTTCGAAGAGCTGGGATATCCAGAGAATCAGGTCCTCATCAGAGCCATTATGGTAGAGAATTGATTTAGCTTTGTTGATGGCAAGCCCAGAAGCTTTGTGAAAACGGTCAAGGATGGATTTTATGCACAACCATGTAGCCTTTGAAAGCATAGCAAATAAGAGTACATCGTCGACAAAGAGGTTATGCGATATATTGATATTCTTGCAGATCCTTATCGGAAAGTATTCTTTCAGTGCCACAGCACGATTGATATGAAGACTCATGGCATCAATAGCAAGGATAAAGAGAAGGGGAGACAGAGGGCATCCTTGCCGAAGGCCCCTTTCAGCCTGGAAGAAAGGGGAAGGGCGACCATTCACCAATATAGCATAGTTAACATTTTCAATGCATCCCATAATCCAACGGATGACTGCAGGAGACAATCCAATTTTGGCAAGGAGGCATTGAAGATACCCCCAATCAATAACATCGAAAGCCCGCTGCAGGTCAATCTTCAGGATGACTGATTTGGAGTTGTTGACAGAAATGGAATGGAGACATTCCTGAGTGGTGGCCACTGCGTCATGGATGTTCCGTCCCTTTAGGAATGCATGCTGGTTTGGAGATAGATAATGGGCCAGAGTTCCCTTTATTCTAAGAGCAATGATTTTTGTGATGATCTTGAAAGAGATGTTGCAGAGCGAGATAGGGCAGAAATCAAGGAAGGATTTAGGCTCATCCTTCTTGGGAATGAGAGCAATGAGAGTGGAGGAGGATAGGCTGTGGATTTGACCAGATAGCCTGGAGGCCTGGACCATGCTTAGCAGATCTCTTTTAAAAAGGTCAAAGAAGTGAGTAAGGAAATCAATAGTCCAATCATCCGACCCAGGGGCTTTATCCTTTTTGAAGGATTTCATGGCTTCGAGGAGTTCATTCTCATCAACAGGACGGAAAATATCCTCATTCATATCATGATCAAACATCACTGGCATCAGGTCTATCCCCCATCTTATATCACTAAAAGAAATATCATTTGATCTGCTATACTGCTTTTTGAAAAAACTTACCGCGTGCCGCGTGATATCCTCCTACGAGACAGCCTCATTCCCCTGGTCATCCTTTATTTTCCAAATAAAGTTCCTCTCTCTTCTTGCATTGGCAAACTTATGGAAGAATTTTGTGTTTTTGTCACCCTGTTCAAGCCAAATGGCGCGGCTTTTGAGCCTCCATTTTTCTTCTTCCTGTTTTAATAAGCAGTATCTTCTATTCTCCAGAGTTCTGATGCGGCTTTTCCTTTCAAGAGAGCAGGAGGAGAAGTCAGTGGATTCCATAATGGACTCCAGTTCCTGTTGAACCCGTTTTAGGTCCGCCTTGTCTTCCTGGTGTTTTTGGTATTGCCATTTTTTCACCATATCCCTGAGCTCGGATAGTTTTTCCCTGAAAGAGGAAAAAATGAATTTTGTTTTTTCCCTGTCCTTGATTTCTTCCCATGCATTTTGAATAAAAAGATTGAAGACAGGGTCAAGAAGGAGGCTGTTGTCGAACTTAAAAGAGTAGCCTCTTCTGAAGATCTTGTCAGGCCAAGATAAGAGAATGGGGAAGTGATCAGAGATCATGACATTCTCCACAGACAGCTTCGGCAGGCCTAATTTGTCAATGAGACTGAAGTGGATGAACACTCTGTAAAAATTGAATTTGTAAAAATTTATAAAAGTTACCACAATTGAATTTGTAAAAAATTAAAAATTTTGAAAATCTTTGAGATGACTAATTTTTCTCATTTTAATTATAATAGTATGTTCTCTCATAGTGACCAAATCTATTATAACTCAATTGTCAAACCAGTAATGCGGAAAACTATCATTCACTACTATCCACAAATGCACACTGACTCATTATTGTTATTGAAGGAAAATCCTGTCATGTGGAATTCCCTATCCACAAATGCATACTGACTCATTATTGTTATTGAAGAAAAATCCTGTCATGTGGAATTCTTGTTATTGAAGAAAAATCCTGTCATGTGGAATTCCCTGTTATTCAAACAAAATCATGCCATGTCGAATAACTGTTATTCAAGGAAAATCATGCCATGCGGAATCACTGTTAATCAAGGAAAATCATGCCATGTGGAATACTAGTAATTTGTAAGGGGGCAGACTTTCACTCGTATGAGATGCTTCTAGGTCTTAGATAGTCAATCAATTTGGTTACGTCATGAAGACGAACTCTTAGCCAAACACAAACAACAATAATAATAATTTCAAAAAATTATAATAATGTGTTATACCATCCTAAATACTTTTATTTATATAAATTAAATTATTAGAATAAAAAATTAATAAAACCATGATTTTTTAAAATAATAAGACAATAAATTAAATTATTAGAATAAAAAATTAATAAAACCATGATTTTTTAAAATAATAAGACAATAACATGTTTGAGTCACCTGTTATTATTACACTAAAACAATGATCTATTATTGGACAGAAAGATCTAGCTATTTTTGGCAAAGTTGACTGTGTTATTTATTTCTTGGTCAGCCTCAGCTCAATATCAAGATCCACTGAAACCAACTCCCACTCTGTTTCGGCTTCTGGTAAGCGCGAAACTTATCTTATCCATCCATTGATATATTGCGCGCGTGCTCAATCATTGCAGGAGCCAAAAGCGGGTTGGAGGGGCAACCTCTGTTTTTCCGGAAAGATATCGTCAGATAAAATCGATTGCATTTACAGTCAGATATTGCTAAATAAAATCGATTGCATTTCCAGTCAGACATTGCTAAATAAAATCGATTGAACAGCGGATTGATTGATTGAATACAGGGTCAGGGAATCAAATTAAAGGGCCTCTGCTGCCATGGCGGCCGTGTTTTTCTACCACGTAGCTGGAGATCTGACAGTAGGCAAGCCGGAGCTGATCGAGTTCCCGGACAGCGCGAGCGTGGCTGAGGCAATCGTAGCTCTCCGTGAGTGCACGGAATGTGGAATCCCCGTCTGGAAGCGAAGGCCGCCGCATCTCCAGAAAACCCCCGAATCTGCGGACGCCCGGCAGGAGCGTTTCCTCGGCATTCTGAATGCTCTGGACATCGTTGCTCATCTTTCCACTGAATCGAGCCTAATGGACCCCGACGCCGCATTGAATATCCCAGTGTCGCAAATCGTCGTCCCCGACAATTCGCTCCTTAGACAGGTCGATCCGGCAACCAGGTAAAGCCGAAGCAAAAAGAAAAGGACAATTTGTGTTTCTTTAGGGTTTCCTGGACATTTGGGAATTTTCTTGATTTAATTTCATGACCTGTGACAGACTGGTGGATGCGTTGGAAATAATGAAGCAGGGCGTGAGGCGTCTTCTGGTACCACGGCCCGCGGGGTGGAGGGTTATGAGCAAGAAATTCTCCATTCTTTACCATGGCAAATGGCTGAAACCCCCATTTGGCAACGGCGAGGAGACGTCCATAACCCCGACTGATAATCTCTGCTGTCTTTCCAGAGAAGATGTGGTGCGATTCCTTGTTGGATGCCTCGGAGCCCTCGCGCCTCTTCCCCTCACAACAATCGAAACCCTAGGAGCCGTGAACAGCGAAGTTTTCACCGTTGATAGCCGATCGCCTGCCCGTGAAGCCCTACAAACCCTAGGCCACGATCCCCCGGCCGTAGCCGTGGTTGAACGGAGCAACGATGACGAAGGAAGTGGAAACCTACGGATCCTGGGCGACATCTCGGCATTCAAGCTCTGGAAAAGCGACCACGTGTCGGCCGGCTGGGCCCTGGCGAACCTAAGCGCCGGAGAATTCGCCATGGGGGTCGAAGAGATAGTGCCGCTCAATAATTTAACCCTGGTAAGGTCCTCTGAGCAAATCAAGAAATCCAATTCGGGGCACCAAGCCGCGCTGCCGCTGACGACGGTCAAGGAAGAGTGCTTGGACACAGAGAAGCCGAGGGACCCGACAAGAAGGTTCTCAATGAAATGCCGGGATTTCATGAATCTCTATTTCGAAAACGGTGGTCCATCGGAGAAAGGCACAAGCTCTCGATCACACAGGGGTCGACGCTCCCCATTGACCTGCAGGCCTTGGAATTCTCTGGCCGCCGTGATGACACAGATGCTGGCCCATCGCGCCACGCACGTCTGGGTGACCGAGCATAAGAAAGACGAGAAAGAGGAAGAAGATTATGAATGTCTGGTGGGAATTATTTCGTATGTTGACATCCTCGCTGCTGTCACAAAGCCTTCCAACCTCCTACTCAATTCTGCAACAAACTGATACTGACAACCGAAACTTTCATTTCTTCTAGGGTTGAAGTCCCAAAATTGGGGTTATAGCATTTTCTATTTAGCCTTTGGTTTGTACATTTCCACGGTTGTTGCATTTCATACTCTACTTCCTTGGGAACTGTTGGATTCTTTTGTAAAAAAAAATCTGCTTCCTTCAAAATGCGTGTTTCTTGTTTCTTTTTACAGATTTTGGATTGATCTGCCACATTGCAGGTCTTTTTTGAGGTATAAACTGGGATGGGAGACTTTGCATTGAAGAACAGAGTATTCCATGTTTTCCGATTGATCTGCTACATTGCAGGTCTCTTTTTAATTATTAACTGGGATGGGAGACTTTACAATCAAGAACAGAGTATTCCATGTTTTCTGATTGATCTGCTACATTGCAGGTCTCTTTTGAGGTATTAATTGGGATGGGGGACGTTACAATCAAGAACGCAGAGTATTCCATGTTTTCAGTCAAATTTGAGTGGATTTGGAATCAAGAACAGAGTATTCCATGTTTTCAATCATATTTGATGTCTGTATAAATATTATCCCATCTCTGTATTTAATGATTGAAAGACTATTTCCACCAGTATGGAAGCTCTACTGTACCATGAAGCAGGTGAAGTACAATCAAGAACAGAGTATTCCATGTTTTCAATCATATTTGATGTCTGTATAAATATTATCCCATCTCTGTATTTAATGATTGCAAGACTATTTCCACCAGTATGGAAGCTCTACTGTACCATGAAGCAGGTGAAGTAAATCTCTGAGGGAATCATATGCAGAGATGTTGTACACAGAAACGAAAAGTTTGTCTAAATCTCTGAGGGAATCATATGCAGAGATGTTGTACACAGAAACGAAAAGTTTGTCTAAAAATTCAATGGTACCAAGTTTTAAAATTGACTTGAAATCAAAACCACATTGTTGTTTAAATATTAATGCAAATGTAGGATTTCGAATGAGTCCTGAAATTTAAATCTTTAATTTTACCATAAATATTAATGCAAATGTAGGATTCGAATGAGTCCTGAAATTTAAATCTTTAATTTTACTTTTTGCACATCAGTCTTGTTCTAAAAAAGTTTAGAAGAAATAAATAAATATCAATCAATTTATTATTTAAAAATCACTCAAATTGTTTGATGTTCGAAATTAAAGCACGTTATATTTTTCAGTTTTTATAGAATGGAAGAGACATTTTTTTTTTTCTCTGAATGTATTTTTATAGAATGGAAGAGACGTTCTTTATTTTTCTCTGAAAAAAGAGGAAAAGAAAAGAGAATGGAAAAGAAATCTTTAAAAGAGAATGGAAGAGAAATCTTTTTGTTTATTTTCCATCCGATGGTGGTGTGTTTTCTAGTGTTTTCAAGTGTCTAGAATAAGAAAGAGGGTATTTTTGTTTTGCAATTCTATAAATAAATTGTTTATTTATGCGAGTACATAAATAAATTTATTAATTCAATTTTTATATATAATATAATTTTATATTTTATAATATAAAATGTAAATTTGAAAAAGTAAAAGTAATAAAGAAGTAAATAAATATAGTTGATATAAATTAATAGACATATATCATATTAAAAATTAATATGAATATTATTAAATATTAAAAATCAATATTACTATTAAGAAATAATAATAAAAATCAAAATCAATATTAATGTTATTAAAAATTAATAATATAAATAATAATTATATTAATAATAAATATTAATATTATTAAAATAATTATTATAAAATGTTAATAATAATTCATATTTTAATAAATATAAATAAAAATATTATTAAATATTTTTAATAAATAATAATAATTAAAAATATTACTAATAAATATAAATAAAATAATTAATAAGTAGTAGTGTTTTGTTAAGACACTCTTTGAGTGAATATTTTTGACACTCTTTGATGTGAACACTCTTTGGACACTCATTGATGTGAAGTCACCATTTAAAAGATGTGGTCCTACCAATCTTATAAAAAAAATAATAATAATTATAAAATGATTTTAATAATTATTATTTTAATTATTTATAAAAAAAATTAAATTTTTATTAATAATTATTATTATTATTATTTAACCATTAATAATAATTCAATAATAATAGTAATTAATTATTTAATAATATTAATAAAATTTATTATTAATAATTATTTAATATATTAATTATTCAAGACAAAATCACATTTAGATTATAAATTCTATGCATTATTATTATTATTATTAAACAATTATGAATAATGATATTAATACTATTAATAATAGTAGAAATTATTATAGATGCATTTTTGCTAATTATTCTTGAAGATTCACTGATTTTCGCACCTTGTCTTAAGGATGAACCACATTAGTTGGTTTGAAACATCGACCCAATCCTAATGATATAATTAATCTGAAAGACATTTATCTACAATATGGATCACAAAAGTCTTAGATCTAACATATAAATAAACCTTAAGATAAATATTATAAATCCTAATACAATCATGGTAGATGGTAGCTAATTTCATATTGAGACAATGACGTTAGACCATGGTTGACAATGATTGATTTTCATATGGAGATACTTTTTGTAACAATGCTACGTTGGACCGTGATTGATTTTCATATTAAGAAAATCTGTCACAATGTGACGTTGGACCATGGTTGATTTTTATATATGCTATATTATAAACTTAATATTTTAAACCATAATATCAAACCCAATATTAAAAGTCGTAATTATAAAACGTATATTACAAACTCTAATATTAATATATTAATTATTTATTAATAAAATATTGTATTAATAAATTTAATTTAAATATTAGTATATTATTAAATATTAAACCCAAGAGATTTATACTATAAACCTTAATGAGTAATATTATAAATGGAAGCGAATAATAGTAAACCCACGGGATAACTATTATATGCCCTTCAGATTAATATTACAAAAGCAAGGGATTATTGATATTATTGGTACTAAAAACCCAAGGGAATAATATTAAATCCTATGAATATGAACCCTAAAATAAACATGGTTGACCATGGTCCTTGTCACAATGTGATGTTTGACCATGATTAATTTTCAAATCAAGAGAATCTTTGTTACAATGTGACATTGGATCATGGTTGACCATGATTGATTCTCATATTGAGACAATATTTGTCACAATGCAACATTTGACCATGGTTCGCTATGATTGGTTGGGATTATAAACCTAAGCGAATAATATTATACCCTATGAATATGAACCCTTAGATTAATAAACCCAAGGGATTGATATTATAAACCCAAAGGAATAATAAACCCAAGGGATTAAAATTGTAAAACCAAAGTATATAAACCCTAAGATAAATATTATAGACCCAAAATATATAAACCCAAAGATAAATATTATAAACCCTAAAATAAAATGGTTGACCATGGTTGATTTCCATATTAAGGCAATCCTTGTCACAATGTGACGTTGGAACACGGTTGACCATGATTGATTCTCATATTGAAACAATCTTTGTCACAATGTGATGTTGGGCCATGGTTGACCATGGTTGATTTTCATATTGAGACGATATTTGTCACAATGCGACATTTGACCATGGTTGGCTATGATTGAAAATGGTTGACCATTATTGTTATTATAAAGGAAAGGGAATAATAAACCCAAGGGATTGATATTATAAACCCAAGGGATTAACACTACAACCCCAAGGGATTATGAACCCAAGGGAATAATATTAAACCCAAGGAACTAATATTATAAATCCAAGGTATATAAACCCTAAGATAAATATTATAAACACTAAAATAAACTTGGTTGGCCATGGTTGATTTTCATATTGCAGCAATCCTTGTGACAATGCAACATTAGACCATGGTTGACGATGCTTAACCATGGTTGATTTTTATATCAAGACAATCTTTGTCACAATGCAACATTTGACAAGGGTTGTCCATGATTGACCATGGATGACCATGTTTGATTCTATAAAACATGCTTGACTATGATTGACCATTGTAGACCATGGTCGACCATGCTTATCATATTGAGACATTCTTTGTCATAATACAACATTGGACTATGGTTGAAACAATGATTGATTTTCATATTGAGACAATATTTGTCATAATGCGACGAACCATGGTAGACCATGATTGAATTTATAAAACATGGTTGACCATGATTGGCCATGGTTGATCATGTTTGATATTATAAAACCAAAGGAATAATAACCCTAAGGATTAATACTAAAAACTCAAGTGATTATAAATCTAAGGGGATAATATTAAATCCTAGGAATATGAACTCTTAGATTAATAAACCCAAGGGATTGACACAATCTTTGTCACAATGCGATGTTGTACCATGGTTGACCATGATCAATATTATAAACCCAAGGGAATAATAAACCCAAGGGATTATAATCCAAATGGAATAATATTAAACCCATGGGAATAATATAAACCAAAGTTATATAAACCCTAAGATAAATATTATAAACCCTTAAATAAACATGGTTGACCATGACTGATTTTCATAGTGATACAATCTTTGTCACAATGCGATGTTGGACCATGCTCGATCATGGTTGAACCCTTAGATTAATTGATTCAGATTCTCTCCTCTACTAAAATTAACCAAGATTTTTTACTTTTGTAATGTTAGCAGAATTGCATGTGAAAGAGTATGAAAAACCACATGTGCATGCTTTAAAGAAGAGGAAACATAATGACAACAATCATATCAAAGAACACAAACGTGTTGATAATGGAGTTCGCCCAGTGTAGGTTACGTCTTTGGGCCCGGTGTCAAGAGTAGAGAGGCCGCTTCATTAAATGTTACAAGATGATGATGAGTACATAGTGCATTTTTTGTCAATACAAGGATAAACTTCCCTTAACTAGACTGGCATGTCTCTCCACTAGACATTCTCCTATAGGAACTCTCACACATATGGGCCCTCATTTAGCATGACAAGATATTAAGAAGTAGCATACAAGTATCTTCCAACGGAATAGTAAACAAAGATCTCAACATCAAAATCACTATTTCAGCAAATCAAAAGAAATACATGGCATAACTACATCATATATCTTCAATTTCGGGGATGGAATGAAAATGCACAGCTCTGCTGAAAAATGGACTGCATCATTGAATTCGTGGCGTGAAATCGTGTCAAATGACTGTAAACTTGAACCCTTTTTGACACCCTCAAAATATGAATCCTCGGGATTCTCAAAGATTCCCCAAAGATTACTTCTCTCTGGTTGACTAGAATTATGTTGTTCATATGAAAAATCTGATTTCAGCACTGCACTCCTTAAGAAAAACTGAGTAAAATTAGTATAAATTCGGCCTGGTTCTGAAACTGTCAAATTTGGGCCCCCATGGTATCTCAAAGATTCCAAAAAGATTTTGTTCTACAAGTTGACTGAAAATCCGCTGCTCAAACAATGACACTGATTACACCACCATGTTCCCTACAAAAAACTGAGTATAAAGTTGTCTGGTTCTGTCACCTTCAAAAATTAGTTTCTAAGGAATCTTTTAAATTCCCTATGAATCCCTACATCATGGTTCCACCTTCAACCTTTTTTGTTTCTGAAAAATCCATTGATCAGATCAGAAAACCAATAACACCATTATATTCCTGGCGAAATTCTAAGTAAAATAAGTAAAAATTTCGCATGATTGCCACTGTAAAAAAACAAACTCCAAGGAATTTTTTTATATTCCTTGGGACTCCCCTGCGTCAAAGTTCTTTGCCTCGGTTTGTATGACCTGTTTGGGTTTCACGCGCTCTCTCTGTCTCGTGGTCGAATGAACGAAATAGGTTTATATATAAAACTTTTTGGCAAACAAACTAAGGTCATGTTTGTCACAGGGTTAGTGAGCCCGTTCGAATAGTATGGGGCTCGCCTGGGGTCAAACCCCGCGACACTCTTAAAATGGTGCACTATTATTTTGTTTATGGCGTTGTGTTCATTTTACATGGGGTTGCGTGGTTTATATAGCAAACCATAAACTATTGAATAACAACCATGCTATATATATGTTGGTTTGTTTGGTAAACCCTGAAACTTAGACTATATGTTTTAACCATTTTCTCCCACCAACAATTCGTTGGTTTGATCACATGGTTGTTTTGATTTTTGGGTTATTCTTATTACCATATTTCAACATATAATTTTGTTTGAGATAAGTTTTTTTTAATATGGTTATTAAATAATCATTCATATATATATTTTAGAATGAGTTGTTTTATATATTTTTTATTTTTTAGATTTTAATAATATTTCTTTTGTGTTTTTTAGGATAAGAGCCAATAACTAGGTGCCAAGCATCAATTTTCTATGGGATTATTTGTACGTTTTGGGTCTTACTTGCTAACTGTGATGTCAAGTGTCACAATGTGGACCCTTCTTTTTCCATGCCCTGTCAAAATTTAAACTGCAATAAGTTGATCATACGGATTCGAATTTGAGTGTCATTTGCAGCACTGGAATCGTATCGATGAAAACTAAAACACGGTCTTGGTTTCTCTACATTTTGAATATTTCTATTTTTTAGTCTCTACAAAGCCACCTGGATCATTACTCCCCAGTGAGGAGCTTTTGGTCTTCCAAAAACATGAACATAATCTCAAATCTGTTGTATTCCCTTGTTTGTATAACAAGTGCCTGACATGCCATACTTCCTTCTCTTTCACCTTTGTCCTTCAGATACGTAAGTGATGAACCAACACCTGCATCCTCTGCAAATCTGTTGTACAACCTTTGCAAACTACATGTTCAATTACATGACCAATCATGACCCAAGCATCCCCATATTTTCCAAGAGTTTATAACACACTCTTTGGTCAAGTGTACATCATAATATAAAACAATAACCTAGTTATCAATAAAAAGAGGCAAAAAACATCATCATTTATTTAATAAGCGATGGAAATCACATCATCACTTTTACAATTATATCGCAACACATGATTTACAAAATGTGACCATGACAAGCTATTATATCTAGTAAAACCATCTCTCACTCATCAAGGAGAATTAGTCATCTCCCTGTGGAAAATTGGCTTGTTGAGCATCTTCACCAACTAGTTCATGCATGAGCACTTTGTCCTTGAGACGCTGCTTTGGATGGAGCCTCCAACATGTGGTTCTTTGATGTCCATCTACGATGCAATCACTGCTAAAAATCTTCTTTCTCCAGACTTGCTCAACCTTCTTCCTTCCTTGATGTGGAAAAGGCCTTTCATGTCTCGTATTCTTTCTTGTTGCCATTCTCTTCCAGCACTCGAAAACCACGTGGTTATAAAATGTAACAACCTCCTCCCACATCTGCTTAAGAAACTAGTTAGTCGATGTAAACATGCGACTAGAGGCCACTATGATATGATTCGACCTCCTAAGTCATATTAAGGAAGTGGAACCGACAAAAACACACCATATATACATTCAACATCAGCCTTAGGACCCTCAGGAACCAATCCAACACTTCAAATAAACTTCCCCTTGCGTCCCATTAAACTTGTGGACAACTTGACCTCATGACGCCCTCATGCTATGGGCATGTCAGTGTCTAGGGACTTCTAGATGCTCTCACAGCCCTGCAAGCCAATGTCCAAGGACTCTTTTTCTTAGTTCTATGCTAGTGTCCCTAGGAATTAAGCCACATTTTTAGGCCCAGAGCCCAGGTCACTACCCAAAATTGCATGATACTTACAAAACAGTAAATTAACAAGGAAATGACAATGCAAAATCAATCATTTGAATGAGACCTTGAATGGACCCCTACTAGCCATGATAGGCATTTCGTCAAACATATCACGAATATGTAATCTACAAGTGTAAAGAACAAATCTGAGCATTTCAACTACCATTTCATCCATTAGATCATAGATACATTCATTCATTTACAATTAAAAACATGATGAGAGCCACACATAGCTACTGTTATAAAACATATAAATAACCAACATAATAGCAGAAAAAATAATTATGAAATCACAACCATATAAACCACATATAGACCAGTATATTACTCATATAAATAAAAGGAGAAATAACCTCATATTGATGATGCAAAATCCAAACCCAGGATGGGACTTGCACGTTCCACCCGACCGTAAAATGGCTGAGCCAAATCTTCATAACTGTACGGAATGTGGAATCCCCGTGTGGAAGCAAAGGGTGCCGCATCTCTAGAAAACCCCTGAATATGCCAACTCTCGGCAGGAGAGTTTCCTCGACATTCTGAATGCTCTGGACATCGTTGCTCATCTTTCCACTGAATTGAGCCTAATGGACCCCGATGCCGCATTGAATATCCATGTGTTGCAAATCCTCATCCCCAATAATTCACTCCTTAAACAGGTCGATCTGGCGACTAGGTAAAGCCCAAGCAAAATTAAAAGGACAATTTGTGTTTCTTTAGGGTTTCTTGGAAATTTGTGAATTTTCTTGTTTTAATTTCATGACCTGTGACAGACTGGTGGATGCCTTGGAAATAATGAAGCAGGGCATGAAGCGTATTTTGGTACCACAACCCGTAGGGTGGAGGGTTATGAGTAAGAAATTCTCCATTCTTTACCATGGAAAATGGCTGAAACACCCATTTGGCAATGGAGAGGAGACGTCCATAACCCCGACTGATAATATATGTTGTCTTTCCAGAGAAGATGTGGTGCGATTCCTTGTTGGATGCCTCGGAGCCCTCACGCCTCTTCCCCTCACAACAAGCGAAACCCTAGGAGTCATGAACAACGAAGTTTTCACCGTTGATAGCCGATCACCTGCCCTTGAAGCCCTAAAAAACCTAGGCAAAGATCCCTCGGCTGTAGCCATGGTTGAACAGAGCAATGATGATGAAGGAAGTGGAAACTTACGCATCCCCGACGATATCTCATCATTGAATCTCTGGAAAAGTGACCACGAGTCAGCCAGCTAGGCCCTGGCAAACCTAAGCGTTGGAGAATTTGCAATGGGGGTCGAGGAGATAGTGCCGTTTGATAATTTAACCCTGGTAAGGTCCTCTGAGCAAATCAAGAAATCCAATTCGTGGTGCCAAGACGTGCTGCCGCTGACGACAGTCAAGGAAGATAGCTTGGACACAAAGAAGCCGAGGGACCCGACAAGAAGGTTCTCAATGAAATGTCGGGATTTCAGGAATCTCTATTTCGAAAACAGTGGTCCGTCGGAGAAAGGCAAAGGATTTTGATCACACAGTGATCGACGCTCGCCACTGAGCGGTAGGCCTTGGAATTCTCTGTCTGCCGTGATGACACAGATGCTGGCCCATCGCACCACGCATGTAGGTGACTAAGCATAAGAAAGACGAGAAAGAGGAAGAAGATTATGAATGCCTGGTGGGAATTATTTCATATGTTGACATCCTCGCTGCTGTCACAAAGCCTTCCAACCTCCTACTCAATTCTGCAACAAACTAATACTAACAACTGAAACCTTCTGGGGTTGAAGTCCTAAAATTAGGGTTATGGAATTTTCTATTTAGCCTTTGGTTTGTACATTTCCACGGTTGTTGCATTTCATACTCTACTTCCTTGGGAACTGTTCGATTCTTTTGCCAAAAAAAAAAGCCTGCTTCCTTCAAAATGCATGTTTCTTGTTTTTTTTTCTAGATTTTGGATTGTTCTGCCACATTTTAGGTCTCTTTTAAGGTATTAACTACGATGGGAGACTTTACAATCAAGAACAGAGTATTCCATGTTTTCGGATTGATCTGCTACATTGCAGGTCTCTTTTGAGGTATTAACTACATTTTCGGATTGATCTCCTATAACACTGCAAGTCTCTTTTGAGGTATTAACTGGGATGGGAGACTTTACAATCAAGAATAGAGTATTCCATGTTTTGGTCAAATTTGAGTGGATTTGGAATCAAGAACAGAGTATTCCATGTTTTCAATCATATTTGATGTCGGTATAAATTTTATCCCATCTCTGTATTTAATTATTGAAAGCTATTTCCACCATTATGGAAGCTCTATTGTACGATGAAGCAGGTGAAGTAAATCTCCGAGGGAATCATATGCATAGATGTTGTAACACAGAAATGAAAAGTTTGTCTAAAAATTCAATGGTACCAAGTTTTAAAATAGACTTGAAACTTTATTGTGTAAATCAAAACCACATTGTTTAAATATTAATGCAAATGTAGGATTCAAATGAGTCCTGAAATTTAAATCTTTAATTTTACTTTTTGCACACTAGTCTTGTTCTAAATTTTTTTACAAGAAATAAATAAATATCAATCAATTTATTATTTAAAATCACTCAAATTGTTTGATATTCGAAATTAAAACACGTTATCTTTTTCAGTTTTTATAGAATGGAAGAGACATTCTTTTTTTTTTTCTTTGAATGATTTTTATAGAATGGAAGAGACATTCTTTCTTTTTCTCTGAAAAAAAGGAAAAGAAAAGAGAATGGAAGAGAAATCTTTTTGTTTATTTCCACCTGATGAAGGTGTGCTTTTTCATGTTTTCAAGTTTCTAGAGTAAGAAAGAGAGTATTTTTGTTTTGCAATTCTATAAATAAATTGTTTATTTATGCGAGTACATAAATAAGTTTATTAATTCAATTCTTATATATAATATAATTTTGATTATAATATAAAATGTAAATTATAAAAAGTAAAAGTAATAGAAATGTAAATAAATATAGTTAATATAAGTCAATAGACATATATCATATTAAAAATTAATATGAATATTATTAAAGATTAAAAATCAACGTTATTATTAAGAAATAATAATAAAAGTCAATATTAATATTATTAAAAATTAATAATATAAATAATAATTATGTTAATAATAAATTTAATACTATTAAAATAATTAATATAAAAATATTAATAATAACTAATATTTTAATAAGTATTATTAAATGTTTTTAATAAATAATAATAATTATATATGCTATTAGTAAATATAAATAAAATAATTAATAAGTAGTAGTGTTCTGTTAAGACACTCTTTGATGTGAATATTTCTCAACACTCCTTGATGTGAACACTCTTTGATGTGAAGTCACCATTCAATTCTCTTCCCACCCTAATGCAGATGTAGTCCTACCAAGCTTATATAAAAAAAAAATTAATAAGTATAAAATGATTTTAATAATTATTATTTTAACTATTTATAAAAAATAAAAAATAAAAAAATAAAAAATATTTTTTTTAATAATAATAATAATTATTATTATTATTTAACCATTAATAATAATTCTATAATAATCTAAGCCCAAGGGTTAGCTCAGTTGGTCAAAAATCGTGCCTCGCCATCAGGAGGTCACAGGGTCGATTCTGCCCGAAGCCCTTGGGGTTAGGTCTTGCCAGTATGCCGAGAGGCGATTAGCCTAGATTTTTCCGTGGACGTAGCTAGCAACCACTCACTGACCAGGGTGTTTGTGAACCACACTAAATAATAATAATAATAATAATAATCTATAATAATAATAATTAATTCTTTAATAATAGTAATAAAATTTATTACTAATAATTATTTAATATATCAATTTTTTCACACAAAATTACATTTAGATTATAAATTCTATGCATCATTATTATTATTATTATTAAACAATTGTGAATAATAATATTAATATTATCAATAATAATATAAATTATTATGGAGCCCCAAGAGTTAGCTCAAACGGTCAAGTTGGGGCCTTGCCAGATAGGAGGTCATAGGGTCAATTCCCGAAAGCTCTTGGGGTCAGGTCTGTGATGGCCAAAAGGTTTGATCCCCGTTGATCAACCTAGTCTAATGAATCATAGACGTAGCAGCCACCCAGTGACCAAGGGTGGTCGTGAACAAAAAAAAAATTATTATAGAAAATAATATTCTATTTATAATTTATAATAGTTAATTTTTGTATTCAAGTTTCTCTGAATCATAATGAATTAATTTATATAAATCATTCATATAAATAAATATAAATATAAATATGATTTTTAATAAACTAGCCATTTAATATAGGCATTACTTAATAATATTTGTTTTTAATATATTAATTATTAATATCATAATTTAAATATTATTGTTCAAATATAGCTATTACTTAAAATTATGTCTTTACATTGCTCTGTATTTAAGCCTTTGCCATGGTCTACCTCTTCATCTGGTCCTAAGGATGAACCACACTTGTTGGTTCGAAACGCATCGACCAAAAATTTCTCTTATGTGATTTCTACCGGAAGACTTTTGCTTAATTCATTATGGATCACAGAAGCCTGAATACGTAAATTATTCCTTATTTCCGTTTGGAATTTTCCTATTTAACTAATCACCAATAGCTAGTTTGCAATGGCTAACTCTGGGCAATGATGCATCCTTGCTAATTATTCTTGAAGATTGACTGATTTTCGCACCTTGTCCTTAGGATGAACCACATTAGTTGGTTTGAAACATCGACCCAGTCCTAATGATATAATTAATCTGAAAGGCATTTATCTACAATATGGATCACAAAAGTCTTAGATCTAACATATAAATAAAACTTAAGATAAATATTATAAATCCTAAAACAATCATGGTAGATGGTGGTTGATTTTCATATTGAGACAATAACGTTAGACCATGGTTGACAATGATTGATTTTCATATGGAGATACTTTTTGTAACAATGCTACGTTGGACCGTGATTGATTTTCATATTGAGAAAATCTTTGTCACAATGTGACGTTGGACCATGGTTGATCATGTTTTATCATGGTTGATTTTTGTATATGATGTATTATAAACTTAATATTTTAAACCATAATATCAAACCCAATATTAAAAGTCGTAATTATAAAATGTATATTATAAACCCTAATATTAATATATTAATTATTTATTAATAAAATATTGTATTAATAAATTTAATTTAAATATTAGTATATTATTATTATATATTAATATATATTAAACCAAAGAGATTTATACTATAAACCTTAGGGGGTAATATTATAAATGGAAGTGAATAATATTAAACCCATGGGATAACTATTATATGCCCTTCAGATTAATATTACAAAAGCAAGGGATAATTGATATTATTGGAACTAAAAACCCAAGGGAAGAATATTAAACCCAAGGGAATAATATTAAACCCTATGAATATGAACCCTAAAATAAACATGGTTGACCTTGGTTGACCATGGTCCTTGTCACAATGTGACGACCATGATTAATTTTCAAATCAAGAGAATCTTTGTTACAATGTGACATTGGACTATGGTTGACCATAATTGATTCTCATATTGAGACAATATTTGTCACAATGCGACATTTGACCATGGTTCGCTATGATTGGTTGGGATTATAAACCTAAGCGAATAATATTATACCCTATGAATATGAACCCTTAGATTAATAAACCCAAGGGATTGATATTATAAACCCAAAGGAATAATAAACCCAAGGGATTAAAATTATAAAACCAAAGTACATAAACCCTAAGATAAATATTATAAACCCAAAGTATATAAACCCAAAGATAAATATTATAAACCCTAAAATAAAATGGTTTACCATGGTTGATTTCCATATTGAGGAAATCCTTGTCACAATGTGACGTTGGAACATGGTTGACCATGCTTGAACATGATTGATTTTCATATTGAGACAATCTTTGTCACAATGTGATGTTGGGCCTGTTAGCTCTGCTGCATGTTGCTGGTATTCAAAGACTCAGAAGTAAGCTCAGTCCTCGTTTCCTGCTCAAAGGGGGCCTATAACTGGTCATTCCACCTCCCCTCTCACTTCATTCACCCTCCTCTCACCTCCGTTTCTCGGGCTTGATTGTTAAAACTATATAGAAAGCCTTTTTCCCTTAAGCCCGAGTGCAAAACCTAAACCCTTATATAACGTCACCACATAACCACGCGCTTTCACCAGCCCTTTCCCGTCACATCCGACGAAAACATGCGCAATTAAATATCCATTGTCCGATCGCATCCGCCGCGATCCGATGACATCCACGTTCCCCGCTACCATAACTTAGCCACACGTTAACTTGCGATAAAAAGCGGTTTCCGTGTTTCTCCACCACCATGTGTCGCGCGATGATTGTGATCGCGAGCCTGCATACGATTACCGCCCGACCCCCGATAGCGGTGCAATAAATACCGCTTACCACCCGTCTGCCACTTCGCGCTGGTTAACTCTCGCGTATCTCCTCCACCCGATAGCCGTTGGATCTGTCCACCCGAGATCCGATGGCTCATGATTGTCTGTTCCCGCTTTCACCCGATGCTTCTGGCCGAGAGATCTCCGACGTCCATTCTTTTGATCCAACGGCCCTCGTCCACTCCACTTCCATACCTCCCGATACTCCTTGTCAAGTGCTCTCTGTCGTCCATTCACTTGATCCAACGACTGATATCTGTTCCCGTCATGCTCATGTGTCTGCCATGTAGTCTTCGCGTCCTTGACCTGTACCATGCATCCGAAGGACGAAGGTGGCAAGTGTTCAGTACTTTGTGCAGTTACTCCTCAACAACTACATTCAAGAGCAGTATGACCAAGAACGAGAAGGACGTGCCTCGAGCAGGTCAGAGAATTTAGTAGTTATGGAACTCCTTTCATATAACACTCCACCTGCTCTAGAAGGACAACAAAACATCCGAGAAGATCAAATTCACAGGCAGATTGCGTCAGAAAATCTATCAGAAAGTTAAAGCGGTTGGTGGTCCATTATGACCCCTCCACGCATAGAATAGCAGAACATTTTTTAATGAAAACTCTATATATACCCAAAAGACAGATGTAATCAAGGTTGATGGTTGTGGTTTTGATGTAAGGTTCAACTTCTGGAGACTGTAACTGCTTTGATACTTGCAGCGTCTTGTCAGCATTTTCAGCTAATACAAGCTTCTTTTATTGTTAATTGCTCACTTTCCACCTCTCTTCTATTCTAGGTTGTGCTTGATTTGCATTTTTTTCTTGAACTCTTGATGTGTAGCATTAGCGAGGTTGTCATCCCACCTCTGTGTTATAATCTTGCATGTATCAATGAATCTGTTAATCAGGTTTCTTTTCACTTAGTGACAGAGCGCTGTCATCCTGTCTGTGCACTAGGGAATTAGATTTGCAGACCTTTTTACTGGTTGTAGCCAGCCATCACAGGGTCCTGTGCATCTGCTGGTGTGGTCAGTATTCTCCATATTCACCCAATCCTTAAACTATGAGTAATTGGTGGTCTAAAGCCTTGTAGTCTGGGGGTGTTCACGCATGTCTGGAGTCAAGCAAAGTAGGAGTGGTTATCTGGCTTGAATATGCATCATTCCTTCCATTCATCCATTTCCAACATTAAGTTGAGTTTGTGATGTCCCGAGCATCTCCGAGCTACAACCTAGGAGAGTTTCTTGGGGTGATAACATCGATTGGCGCCGTTGCCGGGGAGAGGAGATTGAAGCTCATTTTCCCTGGGAGAACGACACAGTTCCATGCTTTAATGATAGACAAAGTCTAGACACATTTCTAGTTGTAATCATCTATCTAGCGACTCTACTAGAGGACCTACCGATGGCAACTCCACATTTTAGTTCTGGCTCAGTTTGTGAGGCATACCTGGAGAAATCCTAAAAAATCACCAGCTGAGCCAGTGCCTGACCCTGAGAAGATTGCTAAGGAGAAGAAAACATAACAGAAAGGAGCATTAGGATCAGGTAAGCCTAAGAAAACTTATCCATCTCTGAAAGATAAAGTTATAGCTGAGAATATACAGTTTGAAGATTTAGAGCCTAGCAGTGTTAGGATAGAAATACCTTCAGAGATTCATACAGCTCCTTGTTCAGTTAGTTCCCCTTTGTATCTCAGTCCAAATAAGGCCTCCCACACAGTCCATCATATCCCTTTGTGCCTGTCATCTATTTCATTACTCCCTACCGTTCAATCTGCCAGTATCCTTCCACCTATCCTAGTCATGGCAGGCCAACAAGCTCCCACGAAGATGGAAAGGATCATAGCTACTAGGTATGGACCCCTGGTCTTGCCTGTTCCTTTGAATGCCATGCCAGCAGGAGAATATCAGAAATACATGCCTAAATTCACTGGTACAGAGGGAGTAACGGTTGAAGAACACCTTGAATCTTTTTATAGTTATGTTGATAACTTAGATATCAGTGAAGATGATGTGTGGATGAGAGTGTTTGTTCAGAGCCTTGATGGAGAGGCTAGAAAGTGGTTCAGAGAATTGCCCCATAGGTCCATAACAGAAATTGAGGCATTGGATGATGCATTCCTGAAGCAATGGGGAGATAGGAAAGACCTGCTCTACTACCATACAGAGTTTGGAAACCTAAAGAGGGAAAATGGGGAATCATTGCCTGATTTTAATAAAATATTTAACCGTATGTATAGTAAGATACCAGCTGAAGTAAAGCCTACCCCCACCTCTTCCAAACTCACTTATGCCAATGCTTTTGACTTGGATTCCTGCCTGCTTTTGAGAGAAAGAAGATGTGACACTCTAGCTGATATGTAGGATGTAGCACTAGAAGTGGAATCAAATATTATGGTTGCAGAAAAGCTTAAAACACATGCTGATAGAAGGAGGCAAAGAGGTTAGGCTGCTTCTTCCTCTGCTTCATCTTCAGAACCTAAACTAGATAAGATGGCTAAAATGATAGAGTCATTGGTTGATGAGATATCCAAGCTGAAAGTTGAGCAAAATTCTGGGAAAGCAAGGTTTCAAAACATATTTTCTCCAAAAAATTCAAATCCATTCAAAGAGCAAATGAGCAGTTGCAAATCATTAAAAGGGGTAAAGAAGCAAATGAAGAACAAAAGGTTAAGGCTCCTTTCCAAAACGTAGTCATGGATGAGGAGTGGTTTGAAGAGGAGGATGAAATCCATTACATGGAAGATAAAGGTAGTGCTACCCTTTTGACATTGGCTGCATATGAAGAATCACTACTGTAAGACCAAAACAGTTAGGAGTGGGACAGAGAGGCTGTTTTACAGACTGTTGAATAGCAAAGATATAATCTGAAGTCAAAAGCAAGCAATGTCAAGGAGAGTCCTGATCAAAAAGCTGTTGTCCAGACATAGTCACAGAATATCAGACAGAAAAGACCAGCAGCTGATCCAGTCATCCTCAAAGCACCAGCTCAAGAGGTAAGAGGTCTTGATAAGTCCCCTTCCCCTTTCAGTTTTGAGTTAGAAATCCAGAAGTTAAAAATATCTGTGCCTCTGTTGAACTTGTAAAGAGTGAAGTTTTTAGAAAGCCTATCCTTGAAGCTCTTGAGCTGAAAGCCACACAAACCTCCACTGACTATGTCAATTTGCAAGATGACAAGCCTGCAGTTGTGCTTAGCCCTCTGATCGAACCTGCTGATCATAATTCTCCATCATTTTATGTCTCCTTAACTATTCATGACAAAATCCTCCACAATTGCCTGCTAGACACAGGGGCCAGCCACAATTTGATGCCTAAAGCTGTCATGGAGGAGTTAGGCCTTGACATCACCAGACCATATCATGATTTATTCTCATTTGATTCAAGAAAGGTGAAATGTCTGGGGTTGATTAAAGATCTAGCCATTACCCTAACTCAGTTTCCCATGAAGAGTATGATGATGTATATTGTGGTAGCAGATGTCCCTCCTAAGTTTGGCATGTTGCTGTCTAGAGGATGGATTAAGAGACTAGGTGGGACACTACAAAATGATCTATATTATGCCATTGTCCTAGTTTTTGGAGGAGAAAGCAAGAGATTGTACAGAGAAGCACAGTTGGCATACATTATCAGTGATGAGAAGAATCCTTCTAATCTTCCCATATATGCCATGGACACTGACTTTGGAGCTTGTATTCTCCAAATTGAAGAATCCCAGAAAGCCTCAATGCAGATCAAGAAACCAGTCAATCAGGCTGAGGACGAGCAAGAAAGTCAGGTTTGGGAGATGTTCTTTGATGGAGCATGTTCCAGGGAGACTGTAGGAGCAGGGGTGGTGCTGATATCTCCAAAACAAGTAAGCACACACCTGTCTTTTAAGCTGGCATTTCAAGTCACGAACAATATAGCAGAGTATGAGGCTCTGCTATTGGGCCTTAATGTAGCTAAAGATAGAGGAATTAGAAACATAAAGGGGTTTGGAGATACTGATATGATCATTCAGCAAGTAAATAGAACATTTCAAGCAAAGCATCCGAGGCAGAAAGCATACAGAGATGAGGTATGGAGACTCAGAGATTCTTTTGATAATCTCTGTATCTCATACATCCCTAGAGCCAAAAACTAGCTTGCTGATTCCCTTGCTGTGTCTGCTAGCATGTTTATTCCTCCCATGCCTCCCAGACTAGTTTATGAAGTCCAAATGAAATACAGACCATCCTTGCCTGATAATGTCCAACATTGGAAAGTTTTTGAGGATGATGCTGAAGTAAATAGATTCCTGCAAGTCATTGATGAGTTTTCTGAAATGAAAATTGACCAAGAAAATGAAGCCTTGGAAGAAAGTCCCCAATCCAAGCTTAGAAATAGAATTGGCAAAGATAGCATTGTCCACTTGCCCAGCAATCACATACCTAGGGGTCTGCTTCCATTAGAAAAGCTGTTTGACCAAAATGATGTGCCTTATAAGGCTGCCCAAAAAGAAGACCAACTCACAATCTGTAAACATAATATAGGGAGTCAAGATCAGCCCAAATATATAAATCTGTCCACCCACCTGTCTGCTACACAGAATGCTGAATACTGCAAATTAATGAAGCAGTTTGTTGATGTTTTTGCTTGGGAATATAGTGATCTGAAAACTTATTATAAAAAGATTATCCAGCATAAAATTCCTTTAGAGAAAGACACCATCCCTTTCAAGCAAAAGCGCACCCCAATAAATCCTTTGCTCCTTTCTCTGTTTGAAAAAGAAATAAAGAAGTTATTGGCTGCCAAAATCATAGTCCCTCTCAGATATTCCAAATGGGTGGCCAACTTAGTGGCAGTAAGGAAGAAAAGTGGAGAAATCAGACTCTGTGTTGATTTCAGAAATCTGAACAAATGCTCTAAGAAAGACAACTATCCTCTACCCAAGATGGAGCATTTGTTGCAGAAGGTCTCAGGAGCCAAAGTAATGTCTTTCCTAGATGGATTTTCAGGGTATAATCAGGTTGCTATACATCCAGATGACCAAGAGAAGACTGCATTCACCACTCCTTGGGGCACTTTTATGTATTCTAAGATGCCTTTTGGATTGATGAATGCTAGAGCCACCTTTCAGAGAGCTATGGATATAGCATTTGTGGGAGAGAAGGATAAGTTTGTCCTTATCTACCTTGATGATATAACAATATACTCCAGCAGCCATCATGACCATTTGCAGCATTTAAAGAAAGTGTTCCTGAAGTGCAAAAAGTTTGGAATTTCAGTCAATCCTAAGAAATCACAGTTTTCTTTAGAGGAGGGCAAGCTATTAGGACATGTTGTTTCTACTGTAGGTGTCAAAATTGACCCAGAAAGAGTAAAAGCGATACAGACTTTGTCTGTCCCGAGATCAAAGAAAGATATCTAGTCCTTTATGGGCAAGATAAATTTATTGAGGAGGTTTATCCCAAATTTTGCAAAACTTGTGAAGCATATTACCTCCATGTTGAGAAAGGGGTCAGAGATAAAATGGACTGATATAGCAAGAAGATCTTTTGAGTCCATTAAGAAAGCTATTACAGAAGCTCCTACTTTAATCACCAAGATTACAGCAAGGAGTTTCACATATTTTATTTTACCTCTGAAGACACCCTTGAAGCAGTTTTATTGCAGCAGATGAAGAGGGCTCAAAGCATCCAGTGGCTTTTTTCAGCAAAACATTGAGGGATGCTAAGCTGAGGTATGATATTATGGAGAAACAAGCATATGCTCTTATCAAGTCTTTGAAAGCTTTCAGATTTTATATTCTGCATTCCAAGATAATTGCATATGTACCCTCTACTTCAATAAAAGATGTCTTAACACAGCCTGATGTTGATGGAAGGAGGGATAAATGGATTGCAAAGTTAATTGAATTTAATATAGAATTTAAGCCCACTAATCTCGTTAGAGGTCGGGGCCTTGCCAAGTTATTGGCTAAAGAAATTTGCAGATCATTGGACATAGATTTCATGGGCACAATTGCAGAAAATGGTCAAACAGAAGAAGAGGAAGCAGCTGAACCAGGGGAAGAACAACCATTAGCAGAAAATATAGCTTCTTGTGATTGGTACTCTGCAATAGATAAATTCTTGCTGAAGTTAGAAATCCCTCTAGGCCTTACTCAAAGTCAAGCCAGAACCGTTAAACTCAAGGTAGCAAAATATTGCATTCATGAAAATCTGCTCTACTGGAGGGATCCCTCGGGAATCCTCCTAAGGTGTCTGGGCAAAGAACAATCCATTGATGTCATGCAACAGTTTCATTCCAGCATATGTGGAGGGCATCACTATTGGAAGACTACAGCCCACAAGATCCTCAAAGCTGGGTACTATTGGCCCACCTTATTTTCTGATGTGTTTTCATTTGTTAAATCCTGTGACAGGTGCCAAAGATTTGAAGGAAAGCAGCAATTGAAGTCCCTACCCTTGAAACCAATACATGCAAATGGTCATTTTCAGCAGTGGGGCTTAGACTTCATTGGAGAGATCAATCCACATTCCAGTGGCCAGCACAGGTGGATATTAGTAGCCACAGATTATTTCACTAAATGGATTAAAGCAATCCCTACCAGAAAGGTTGATCATCATGTGGTCATGAAGTTCTGAACTGAGAATATCTTTATCAGATTTGGTTGTCCACATAAAATTATTACAGATAATGTAGCAGCCTTCAGGGCAAAATAATTGGTGGATATGTGTGACTCCATGGGCATTAAGCTGGTTCATTCCACCTCATACTACCCCCAAGGCAATGGCTTAGAAGAATCTTCTAACAAAAGCCTGATAAGGATAATTAAGAAGCTATTGGAACACAACAAAAGGAATTGGGATTCTATGCTCAAGTATGCAATGTGGGCTAATAGAGTAACCACCAAGAAATCCACAGGGAATTCTCCTTTCAAGCTGGTATATGGCGCTGAGGCTGTATTCCCAATTCAGTTAACTCTCCCCGTGGCAAAGTTCTTATAGGAAGGATAGAATGAGGAAGAATACATGGCAGAAAGGATCACTGATTTAGCAGAGGTACATCAAATCAAAGAACAGTTGGTCGAGAAGTCCACAGCACATCAAAAGAAGATCAAGGAAGTCTTTGACGGGAGGGCAAAATCAAACAATTTTCAGGTTGGAGGCTTGGTTTTGAAGTGGGATTCACTGAAAGAGAAGAAAGGCAACCATGGGAAATTCGATGCTTTCTGGAAAAGGATTTTTATTATTTCTCAAATCCAAGGGAACAATACCTTCATGCTGAAAAGTATGGGAGGAGAAGCCGTTTCTGATGGCCCGATTAATGGGTGTTTCCTGAAAATTTATGTGGTTAAGCTCTTTTGGCCTTAAAATTGTAAATATGTTGATTTATCAGTGTTAGTGAAAGCTTAGCTAGAATCCATGCCCAATGGAATACTAGGGAATTTTGCTATTTTGTTTTAACAGGAAAGGCAGTGGTCTACAAGTTCTTGAGACCTCACAGGGAGGATCTCATCCCCAGAAGGAGCCAGTGTTAGCTCTGCTGCATGTTGCTGGTATTCAAAGCCTCATAAGTAAGCTCATTCCTTGTTTCCTACTCAAAGGGGTCCTATAACTGGTCATTCTGCCTCCCCTCTCACTTCATTCACCCTCCTCTCACCTCCGTTTCTCATGCTTGATTGTTAAAACTATATAGAAAGCCTTTTGCCCTTAAGCCCGAGTGCAAAACCTAAACCCTTATATAACCGTCACCACATAACCTTGTGCTTTCACCAGCCCTTTCCCGTCACATCCGAAGAAAACATGCACAATTAAATATCCATCGTCCGATCGCATCCGTTGCGATCCGACGACATCCACATTCCCTGCTGCCATAACTTAGCCACACATTAACTCATGATAAAAAGCAGTTTCCGTGTTTCTCCGCCGCCACGTGTCGCGCGATGATTGTGATCGCGAGCCTGCATATGATTACCGCCTGACCCCCGATAGTAGTGCGATAAATACCGCTTACCGCCCGTCTTCCCATCCTTGCCGGTTAACCCCTAGATCCAACAGCTCATGATTGTATGTTCCTGCTTCTACCCGATGCTTCCCGCCGAAAGATCTCCACCGTCCATTCATTTAATCCAACAGCCCTCGTCCACTCCGCTTCCATACTTCCTGATACTCCTTGTCAAGCGCTCTTCGTCGTCCATTCACTTGATCCAATGACTGATATTTTTTCCTATCATGCTCATGCATCCGCCATGTAGTCTTCATGTCCTTGACCTATACCATGCATCTGAAGGACGAAGGTGGCCAGTGTTCAGTACTTCGCACAGTTACTCCTCAACAACTACATTCAAGAGCGGTATGACCAAGAACGAGAAGGATGTGCCTCAAGCAGATCAGAGCATTTAGCAGTTATGGAACTCCTTTCATATAACACTCCACCTGATCTGGAAGGACAACAGAACATCCAAGAAGATCAAATTCACAGGCAAATTGCATCAGAAAATCTATCAGACAGTTAAAGCGGTTGGTGGTCCATTATGACCCCTCCACACATAGAATAGCTGAACATTTTTTAATCAAAACTCTATATATACCCAAAAGACAGATGTAACCAAGGTTGATGGTTGTGGTTTTGATTTAAGGTTCAACTTTTGGAGACTGTAACTGCTTTGGTACTTCCAGCGTCTCGTCGGCATTTTCAGCTAATACAAGCTTCTTTTGTTGTTAATTTCTCACTTTCCACCTCTCTTCTGTTCTAGGCTGTGCTTGATTTGCATTTTTTTCTTGAACTCTTGATGTGTAGCATTAGAGGGGCTGTCATCCCACCTCTGTGTTATAATATTGCATGTATCAATGAATCTATTAATCAGGTTTCTTTTCACTTAGTGATAGAGAGTTGTCATCCTATCTGTGCACTAGGGAATTAGATTTGCAGACCTTTTTACTGGTTGCAGCCAGCCATCACAAGGTCCTGTGCATCTGCTGGTGTGGTTAGTATTATCCATATTCACCCAATCCTTAAACTGTGAGTAATTGGTGGTCTAAAGCCTTGTAGTCTGGGGGTGTTCACGCATGTCTGGAGTCAAACAAAGTAGGAGTGGTTATCTGGCTTGAATATGCATCATTCCTTCCATTCATCCATTTCCAACTTTAAGTTGAGTTTGTGATGTCCCGAGCATCTCCGAGCTACAACATAGGAGAGTTTCTTGGGGTGATAACAGGGCCATGGTTGACTATGGTTGATTTTCATATTGAAACGATATTTGTCACAATGCGACATTTGACCATGGTTGGCTATGATTGAAAATGGTTGACCATTATTGATATTATAAAGGAAAGGGAATAATAAACCCAAGGGATTGATATTCTAAACCCAAGGGATTAACACTACAACCCCAAGGGAATAATATTAAACCCAAGGGACTAATATTATAAACCCAAGGTATATAAACCCTAAGATAAATATTATAAACACTAAAATAAACTTGGTTGGCCATGGTTGATTTTCATATTGCGGAAATCCTTGTGACAATACAACATTAGACCATGGTTGACCATGCTTAACCATGGTTGATATTTATATCAAGACAATATTCGTCACAATGCAACGTTCAACAAGGGTTGTCCATGATTGACCATGGATGACCATGTTTGATTTTATAAAACATGCTTGACCATGATTGACCATTGTAGACCATGGTCTACCATGCTTATCATATTGAGACATTCTTTGTCATAATGCGACATTGGACCATGGTTGAAACAATGATTGATTTTCATATTGAGACAATATTTGCCACAATGCAACGTTGAACCATGGTAGACCATGATTGAATTTGTAAAACATGGTTGACCTTGATTGGCCATGGTTGATCATGTTTGATATTATAAAACCAAAGGAATAATAAACCTAAGGATTAATACTAAAAACCCAAGTGATTATAAATCTAAGGGGATAATATTAAACCCTAGGAATATGAACCCTTAGATTAATAAACCCAAACAAGGGACAATGACATTGGTTGACCATGTCAATATTATAAACGAAGTTGTAAACCCAAGTGATTAAAACTAAAATCAATAATATAAACCCAAATGATTAAAACTAAAAACCCAAGGGATTATAATCCCAATGGAATAATATTAAACCCATGGGAATAATATAAACCAAAGTTATATAAACCCTAAGATAAATATTGTAAACCCTTAAATATACATGGTTGACCATGATTGATTTTCATAGTGATACAATCTTTGTCACAATGCGATGTTGGACCATGCTCGACCATGGTTGAACCCTTAGATTAATTGATTCAGATTCTATCCTCTACTGAAATTAACCAAGATCTTTTACTTCTGTAATGTTAGCAGAATTGCATGTGAAAGAGTATGGAAAACCACATGTGCATGCTTTAAATAAGATGAAACGTAATGACAACAATCATATCAAAGAACACAAACGTGTTGATAAGGGAGTTCATCCAGTGTAGGTTACGTCTTCGGGCCCGGTGTCAAGAGTGGGGAGGCCGCTTCATTAAATGTTGTAAGATGATGATGAATACATAGTGCATTTTTTGTCAATACTAGGATAAACTTCCCTCAACTAGAGTGGCATGTCTCTCCACGAGACATTCTCCTATAGGAACTCTCACTCATATGGGCCCTCATTTAGCATGACAAGATATTAAGAAGTGGCATATAAGTATCCTCCAACGGAATGGTAAACAAAGATCTCAACATCAAAATCACTATCTCAACAAATCAAAAGAAAGACATGGCATAACTGCATCATATATCTTCACTTTTGGGGATGGACTGAAAATGCACAGCTCTATTGAAGAATGGATTGCATCATTGAATTTGTGGCATGAAATCGTGTCAAATGGTTGTAAACTTGACCCCTTTCTGACACCCTCAAAATCTGAATCCTTGGGAATCTCAAAGATTCCCCAAATATTCCTTCTCGCTAGTTGACTAGAATTATGTTGCTCACCTGACAAATCTGACTTCATCACTGCGCTACTTACAAAAAACTGAGTAAAATGAGTAGAAAGCCAGCCTCATTCTGAAACTGCCAAATTCAGGCCCCCATGGTATCTCAAAGATTCCAAAAAGATTTTGTTCTATTGGTTAACTGAAAATCCGCTACTCAAACGATGAAACTGATTACACCACCATGTTCCCTACGAAAAGCTGAGAAGGAGTATAAAGTTGTTTGGTTTTGTCACCTTCAAAAATTGGTTTCCAAGGAATCTTTTAGATTCCCTATGGATCCCTACATATTTGATTCCACCTTCAACCTTTTGTCTCAAGAAAATCCGCTGCTCAGATCAGAGAACCAATAACACCATTAGATTGCAGGTGAAATTATAAGTAAAATAAGTATAAATTTCACATGATTGCCACTGTAAAAAATCACCTCCAAAGAAATTTTTTATATTCCTCGAGATTCCCCTGCGCCAGATTTATTTGCATCGGTTTGTGTGACCTCTTTGGGTTTCATCCGCTCTCTCTGTCCCATGGTCGAATGAGCGAAAGAGGTTTATATATAAAGCTTTTTGAAAAAAAACCAAGGTCATGTTTTGATCCGGATTTAAACAGGAACGCAACAAATTACAGAGATAACCATATACACAAAGATGCAGCGGAAATAATACTTCATTTCATTAATGGAAAATACTGAAATATGCTTACAACCAGAAATGGAAAGAAACCAGCTAGGGCGATGGTAGCTTATCTCTGAGAAGAGATGTGATGGCTACATGCCTCTGAACTGTCTTACAATGAGGCTCGAAGGCCTATTTATTGTTGAGAAACAGTGGAAAAAACCCTTAACATTCCAAAACCTAACCCTAGAAGATGAAACGCCAAAACTATGGGCCCCGTTTGGGGTAAGTTGGTACATCAACTTCCTGGGGTCGTAACTTTGGCATACGATCTCCGTTTGACGCATACAATAGCTCGTTATAAAGATCTATTCGAGCTCTATCATTGTTGGAATGGGCAACATCGGTCCATCCCATGGACCCATGTTGCCCCCGGATTCCCCAAAAAACGTCGTTTAGGGCCTCAAAACGGCTCCGGAAGTTCAGGACCCGAAAAACTGCTAAAAATAGTAAGTTGTGCTACAATTAAGGAAACTGAAAATGCTGAGAAGAACAATGGTGGGGGTCCAGGTGGACTTGGCAAGTGGCCAACAATATCCACCTGGATCATTCCTCCCCCCTTAGGAAGCAATGGTCCCCATTGCGTTGAGCTCCTCCATGAGATGAGGAAACTTTTGCTGAACTTGTTCCCTGGTGAGCCACTTGCCCTGCTGAAGGAGTTGGCCTACTTTGACAACTCGATACAGCTGGATATTCTGTTGGCGAGTGTTCTTGATCTGTGTGTCCATGATCCGATCAGTTGCAGCTTGTTCCATGCAATCTGGATTTAATTCTGTGGGTTTGAGCTGTTCTGCAATGTCGGATGTGTCTAGCAATGGTGGAAAGTATGGCCGAAGACGGTCCACATTGAACACTGGGTGCAGGCCAAGGAATGGGGGAATGCTGAGCTCAAATGCATTGTCTCCCATAGCCTTAGTAATGGTGTAAGGACCATATCGGAGTGGTCTCAATTTCCGATAGGCTCCAGTAAGGCGTTCCTTTTGCAAATGCAACCAGACTTTGTCGCCCACCTGAAACTTGTGTGGCACCCAATGTTGATCATGTCGCTGCTTGTACTTGGCATTTGATTTCTCAAGAATGTCATGGACCTGCTGGCGAATGTGTTGGATGCGCTCAATGAAGCTGATGGCCTTATCTGTTTCGGACTGGACATGAGCTGAATTTATGTGAGTAGCTGCAAGTGGCATGGCCACATCAATGGGGCATAGTGGCTGGAATCCCAAACCCACCTGAAAAGGGCTATGGCCAGTGGAGCTGTGAAGAGCTCGGTTGTAGCTGTGCTGAACATAGGGGAGGCTCTCGTCCCATGTGCGTGGATGCTTTGAGTTATACATGCGCAGAATGTGCACAATCATCCTATTGACAACCTCTGTCTGGCCATCAGTTTGAGGATGGAAGGCTGTGGACTTCGTGAGTTTGGTGTCCAGCATTGACCAGAGACTGGACCAAAATGTGCTGAGAAACCGACTGTCCCGATCTGAGATGATAGACTGTGGGATCCCAAAGTGCACCCACACTCGTTCAAAGAAGAGTTTAGCAGTGGCTTTTGCTGTGATATTCTTCTTGCAGGCCACCATAATGGCCATCTTCGAGAACCTGTCGACGACCACAAAAACACAGTCATTTCCATGCTTAGTGGAAGGAAGGCCTGACATGTAATCCATGGAGATGGATTCCCAAGGTCGACTTGGGGTAGGCAACGGGGTATAGAGGCCGTGCTTCTTAATGGTCGGTTTGGCAATGGCACAGGCAGTACATGATCTGATGTACTTTCCAACATCCTGTCGAAGATTCGGCCAATAGAAATAATTTTGTAGAACTGCCACTGTTTTCTCGACCCCGAAATGCCCAGCAGCCCGACTGTAGTGGGCTTCCCAAATCATCTTGGCATGCTCGCTTGAAGGAACACAAAGGTGACCGAGGTGGCATAATAGGGCATCCTGAAGGTGAAAATCTGGAACATGCCGACCCTCCAAGAGTGTCTGGTATGTGTGGCCGAATTCTGGGTCGCTTTTGTAGAGAAGTGGCCAATCAGAAGTCTCGTGCCCACAAGAGTTGAGCACGGTGGTTAACGCCATGATCGGTGGTCGACTGACGCAATCTGCAACATTATTGGTGTTGCCCTTCTTATACTTGATATTCAAGTGGAACTGTTGCAGGTATGTAGACCACTTCTGATGGCGATCATTCTGCAATTTCCCTTGGGTCTGTATGAACTGCAGGGGTCGGTGGTCTGTGTGGATGACCGTTTCCTTCCCCAAAATGTAATGCTTCCATTGTCGGCAGGCCTGTACAATGGAATACATCTCTTTGTCATAAGTGGGGTACTTCCGGACTGTGTCTGAAAGTGTTTCACTATGATATGCCACTGGATGTCCATGTTGAGTAAGGATTGCCCCAATAGCATAGTCAGAGGCATCTGTCTCGACCTCAAATGGTTGTTGTAAATCTGGTAACGCGAGCACTGGTGTTGTGGAGAGGCGATCCTTCAACTCCATGAATGCCTTATGTTGAGATTCAGACCAAAATAATTTTGCTTTCGCCCCTCCCTTGGTGACTTGACTCAAGGGCCAAGAAATATGAGAAAACCCCAACACAAACCTGCGGTAGAAGTTGGCAAGACCTAGAAAGCTGCGGAGCTCTGTTAGAGTGGTTGGAGAGGGCCAATCCCGAATGACTTGGATCTTGGCTGGATCGAAATGCACCACCTGTTCATCAATGATGTATCCCAGATACTGAACCTGGGTCATGCCAAAAGTGCATTTCTCCAAATTGGAACATAGCTTGTGTTGCCGCAGTGTTTGGAGAACCTGTCGGATGTGGTGGAGGTGCTCTTCCCAACTCTGGCTGAAGATCAGAATGTCATCCAAGTATACTACTACAAAGGAGTTGGTGAATGGCCGCAAGATGTCATCCATTAGCCTCATGAAGGTTGCAGGAGCATTCGTCAATCCGAAGGGCATAACCAACCACTCGAAGAGGCCCTCCTTGGATTTGAAGGCAGTCTTCCACACATCAGAGGGTTCGATTGGTACCTGGTGATATCCTGACTTCAGATCGATCTTGCTGAAATATTTCGCCCCCTTTAGTTGGTCTAGGAGGTCATCAATCCATGGGATCGGGTACCTATTACGGACAGTGATCTTGTTCAGCGCCCGATAGTCAATACAGAGTCTCCACGTCCCATCCTTCTTTTGTACCAACACGATCGGGCTCCCACAGGGCGATGAACTCGGACGGATGTGACCTTTCTGCAGGAGCTCCTGAATCTGCCTCTTGATTTCATCGTTCTCTAGAACGGAGCGCCGACAAATTGGTCCATTGGGTAGCGGCGCACCTGGGGTCAGATCGATGGAGTGCTTGACTTGACAGTGCAGAGGAACCCCTGCCGGGGAGGTGAAGATGTCCTCGTACTCCTCCACAACCTTGTCCATCTATAGTTGTCGTGCAGAGGGACCCCGTCTGGAGGTCGCGGCCACTGTCTTCTTCTTTCCTTGAGGGCGTATCATCAGGAAAACAAATTTCCTGGTTTTGGAAATGATCTTACTGCATTGTTTTGCAGTAATCAAAGAGATGGCAGTAGGTGGTGCTACCTCTGGTATCCTGTACAACTTATTTCCCAATGTAATAATAACAACACGGGGCCTTGATTCATACACAGCATGTCGCTTCCACAAGTATGGTTGTCCTAGTAATACATCACAAACTTCAAGGGGAGAAATGTCACACAATACCTCATCCGTGAAGGGCTTGATGTTGTATGGAAGGCGACACTGCTGGCTCACGCGAAGATCTCGTCCTTGGTGAAGCCACCCAATGGTGTACGGTTGTGGATGTGCTGTGGTCGGTAAGCCCAACCGCTTCACGACCTCTGCCGAAATGAGGTTCTTTTGACTCCCGCTATCAACAATGAACTGTATCGGGGAGCCCTTTACCCACATCTGGGAGTGGAAGAGACGCTCCTCCTCCTCTGGATCTTCGGGTTCATTTTTCTGGATCTTTGCGGTAGCAACAGTGGCGCTGGGATCCGCATCAATGATCTACTTCCCTTTTTCATTCCCCTTATCGGGTTCTGACTCAGAGTCGGAACATGCATCTGATTCTGAAACCTTTAGCTCAGCCACCACTGACTGCTTGGCTCGACACTCACTTGTGTTGTGAGTGGAGCTCTTATGGAACTCGCACCATTTTCCAGTGTCCTTTCTCGGCTTCGCGGCGCTGTTCTTTGCTTGCGGCTTCGGCTGGTTGTCTTGGGCTGTCCCGCCTTGGCTTTGTCCTTTGTTCTGTGGTTTAGGGGCACCTTTCCCCTGCTTTGGATTCGCAGATCCAAAGTCTCGCTTCTTTTGTTTAAACTTCTGCTCGACCTTGACGGCATATCGGTATGCTGCGCCGAGCGAGGAGATGTTTAGGAATTGTATTTCTTCCTGGATGTACTTGTGTAGGCAGCCACGGTATTTGAGTATCAAATGTTGCTCCGAGTCCTTGATACCCAACTTTGTGCGAAGGGTATGGAAAAGATTGGTGAACTCCGGCACGTCTTGGTCCCTTCCCTGCCGCAGCGTGGTCCACTTTATGTATTCATCCTCATAGCTTCCCACAGGGTAGTACTGCTCCTTGATGGCATCCCGGAACGAATCCCAGGAGGGTGCGGCTGAAAATAGTGAGCCAGTACTTTCATCCTTCTGCTCGCAGTAGGTTTCCCACCAGTCCTTGACGTGGGGGCTGCTTTGAGAAGAGCAAAAACAATCTTTTCCCGACTCGAAAATTCATGAACAGAAAAATAACCCTCTAGCATATTTAACCATTTATCTATGGCATCTGCGTCTATCTGACCCTCGAATATGGGGATTTCAAAATTAACTTGTACCTTAAAGGGTGTGGCGTTTCCAGAGTAGCTGCTGGAAGCCGATGCGTTGCTTCTGGGTAGCCGCTGAAGGATCTGGGCAAAGCTGTCCATCATCACGTTCCGTTGTCACTCGAGGGCTTCTTCGAGCAAGATTTTGATGGGATCTCCTGCCCCCTCGTCTTTCTTCTCATCCGCCATGGGAGGCCGTCGGGATTTGCGAGGCTGGTCTTGCAAAGGTTCAACCAGTTCAAGCCCTAACTCCTTATATCCTGACCTTGTTGGGGACATGCAAAGAAAAACAGAGAAAAAGCAGACCGCTCTGATACCACTGATCCGGATTTAAACAGGAACGCAACAAATTACAGAGATAACCATATACACAAAGATGCAGCGGAAATAATACTTCATTTCATTAATGGAAAATACTGAAATATGCTTACAACCAGAAATGGAAAGAAACCAGCTAGGGCGATGGTAGCTTATCTCTGAGAAGAGATGTGATGGCTACATGCCTCTGAACTGTCTTACAATGAGGCTCAAAGGCCTATTTATTGTTGAGAAACAGTGGAAAAAACCCTTAACATTCCAAAACCTAACCCTAGAAGATGAAACGCCAAAACTATGGGCCCCGTTTGGGGTAAGTTGGTACATCAACTTCCTGGGGTCGTAACTTTGGCATACGATCTCCGTTTGACGCATACAATAGCTCGTTAGAAAGATCTATCTGAGCCTCAAAACGGCTCCGGAAGTTCAGGACCCTAAAAACTGCTAAAAATAGTAAGTTGTGTTACAATTAAGGAAACTGAAAATGCTGAGAAGAACAATGGTGGGGGTCCAGGTGGACTTGGCAGGTGGCCACCAATATCCACCTGGATCATGTTTGTCACAGGGTTAGTGAGCGCCTTTGAATAGTATGGGGCTCACCTGGGGTCAAACCCTGCGACACTCTTAAAATGGTGCACTATTATTTTGTTTATGGTGTTGTGTTCATTTTACATGGGGTTGTGTGGTTTATATAGCAAACCATAAACTATTGAATAACAACCATGCTATATGTACATTGGTTTGTTTCGTAAACCATGAAACTTAGGCTATATTCTTTAACCATTTCCTCCCACCAACAATTCGTTGGTTTGATCACATGGTTGTTTTGACTTTTGGGTTATCGTTATTACCATATTTCACCATATAATTTTGTTTGAGATAAGTTTTTTTTATATGGTTATTATAATCATTCATATATGTTTTTTAAAATGAGTTGTTTTATATATTTTTTATTTTTTATATTTTAATAATATTTCTTTTGTGTTTTTGTAGGGATAAGAGCCAATAATTAGGTGCCAAGCATCAATTTTTTATGGGATTCCATGTACATTGTGGGTCTTACTTGCTAACTGTGATGTCAAGTGGCACAATGTGGACCCTTCTTTTTCCATGTCTTATCAAACTTTAAACTGTAATAAGTTGATCATACGGATTTGGATTTGAGTGTCGTTTGCGGCACTGGAATCGTATCGATGAAAACTAAATTTTGGTCTTGGTTTCTCTACATTTTGAAGATTTCTATTTTTTAGTCTCTCCAAAGCCACCTGGATCATTCCTCCCCAGTCAGGAGCTTTTGGTCTTCCAAAAACGTGAACATAATCTCAAATTTGTTGTGTTCCCTTGTTTGCATAACAAGTGCCCTAACATGCCATACTTCCTTCTCCTTCGCCTTTGTCCTTTAGAGATGTAAGTGATGAACCAACACTTGCATCCTCTGCAAATCTGTTGTACAACCTTTACAAACTACATGTTCAATTACATGACCAATCATGACCCAAGCATCCCCATATTTTCCAAGAGTTTATAACACACTCTTTGGTCAAGTATACATCATAATATAAACCAATACCCTAGTTATCAATAAAAAGAGGCAAAAAACATCATCATTTATTTAATAAGGGATGGAAACCACATCATCACTTTTACAATTATATCGCAACACATGATTTACAAAATGCGACCATGACAAGCTACTATATCTAGTAAAACCATCTCTCACTCATAAAGGAGAATTAGTCATCTCCCTGTGGAAAATTGGCTTGTTGAACATCTTCACCAACTGGTTCATGCACGAGCACTCTATCCTTGAGACGTTTCTCTGGATGGAGCCTCCAACATGTGGTTCTTTGATGTCCATCTACGATGCAATCACTGCAAAAACTCTTCTTTCTCCAGACTTGCTCAACCTTCTTCCTTCGTTGATGTGGAAAAGGCCTTTCACATCTCGTATTCTTTCTTGTTTTCATTCTCTTCCAGCACTCAGAAACCACGTGGTTATACAATGTAACAACATCCTCCCACATCTACCTAAGCAACTAGTTAGTCGAAGTAAACATGCGACTAGAGGCCACTATGATATGATTCGACCTCCTAAGTCATGTTAAGGAAGTGGAACTGACAGAAACACACCGTATATACATTCAACATCAGCTTTAGGACCCTCAGGAACCAATCCAACACTTCAAGCAGCTTCCCCTTGTGTCCCATTGAACTTGTGGACAACTTGACCTCTGGACACCCTCATGCTATGGGCATGTCAGTGTCTAGGGACCTCTAAACGCTCTCACAGCCCTACAAGCCAATGTCCAAGGACTCTTTTTCTTAGTTATGTGCTAGTGTCCCTGGGAATTAAGCCACATTTTTAGGCCGAGAGCCTAGGTTACTACCCAAAATTTCATGATACCTCCAAAATAGTAAATTAACAAGGAAATGACAATGAAAAATCAATCATTTGAATGAGACCTTGAATGGACCCCTACTAGTCATGATAGGAATTTCGTCAAACATATCACGAATATGTAATCTACAAGTGTAAACAACAGATCTGAGCATAGGGGTCTTGTACCTAGCTGAGAATCACTAAGAACCATTGATGCCTCAACACATCAACTACCATTTCATCCATTAGATCATAGATGCATTGATCATTCATTTACAATTAAAAACATGATGAGAGCCACACATAGCTACTGTTATAAAACATATAAATAACCAACATAATAGCAGAAAAAATAATCATGAAATCATAACCTTATAAAGCACATATAAACCAGTATGTTACTCATATAAATAAAAGGAGAAATAACCTCATATTGATCATGAAAAATCGAAACCTAGGATGGGACTTCCACGTTCCACCCGACCGTAAAATGGTTGAGCCAAATCTTCGTGACTGCACAGAATGTGGAATCCCCGTGTGGAAGCGAAGGCCACCGCATCTCCAGAAAACCCCCGAATCTGGCGACGCCTGGCAGGAGCGTTTCCTTGGCATTCTGAATACTCTGGACATCATTGCTCATCTTTCCACTGAATCAAAACTAACGGACCCTGACGCCACCTTGAATATCCCTGTGTCACAAATCCTCGTCCCCGACAATTCGCTCCTTAGACAAGTTGATCTGGCGACCAGGTAAAGCCCAACCAAAAATAAAAGGACAATTTGTGTTTCTTTAGGGTTTCTTGGACATTTGGGAATTTTCTTGACTTAATTTCATGACCTGTGACAGACTGGTGGATGCCTTGGAAATAATGAAGCAGGGCGTGAAGCGTCTTCTGGTACCATGGCCCGCGGGGTGGAGGGTTATGAGCAAGAAATTCTCCACTCTTTACCGTTGCAAATGGTTGAAACCCCCATTCGACAATGGTGAGGAGATGTCCATAACCCCGACTGATAATCTTTGTTGTCTTCCCAAAAAAGATGTGGTGTGATTCCTTGTTGGATGCCTCAGAGCCCTCGCGCCTCTTCCCCTCACAACAATCGAAACCCTAGGAGCCATGAACAACGAAGTTTTCACCGTTAATAACCGATTGCCTGCCTGTGAAGCCCTAAAAGCCCTAGGCCATGATCCCCCAGCCATAGCCGTGGTTGAACAGAGTAACGATGACAAAGGAAGTGGAAGCTTATGCATCCTCAGCGACATCTCGGCATTCAATCTCTTGAAAAGCGACCACGTGTCGGCCGACTGGGCCCTGGAGAACCTAAGCATCGAAGAATTCACCATGGGGGTCGAAGAGATAGTGCTGCTCGATAATTTAACCCTAGTAAGGTCCTCTGAGCAAATCAAGAAATCCAATTCGAGGCGCCAAGCTGCGCTGCCGCTAACAATGGTCAAGGAAGAGGGCTTTGACACAGAGAAGCCGAGGGACCCGACAAGAAGGTTCTCAATGAAATGCCAAGATTTCATGAATCTCTATTTCGAAAATGGTGGTCCGTCGGAGAAAGGTAGAAGCTCTCGATCACACAGGGGTCGACGCTTGCCATTGACCTGCAGGCCTTGGAATTCTCTAGCCGCTGTGATGACAAATATGCTGGCTCATCGCGCCATGCATGTCTGGGTAACCGATCGTAAGAAAGACGAGAAAGAGGAAGAAGATTATGAATGCCTAGTGGGAATTATTTTGTATGTTGACATCCTCACTGCTGTCACTAAGCCTTCCAACCTCCTACTCAATTCTGCAACAAACTGATACTGACAACCGAAACTTTCATTCCTTCTAGGGTTTAAGTCCCAAAATTGGGGTTATAACATTTTATATTTAGCCTTTGGTTTGTACACTTCCACAGTTGTTGCATTTCATACTGTACTTCCTTGGGAACTGTTGGATTCTTTTGTAAAAAAAAACTGCTTCCTTCAAAATGCATGTTTCTTGTTTTTTTCCCCAGATTTTGGATTGATCTGCCACATCACAGGGCTCTTTTAAGGTATTAATTGCAATGGGAGACTTTACAGTCAAGAACATAGCATTCCATGTTTTTGGATTGATCTGCTACATTGCAGGTCCTTTTTGAGGTATTAACTAGGATGGGATACTTTACAATCAAGAACAGAGTATTCCATGTTTTGGTTAAATTTGAGTGGATTTGGAATCAAGAACAAAGTATTCCATGTTTTCAATCATATTTGATGTCTATATAAATTTTATCCCATCTCTGTATTTAATTATTGAAAGACTATTTCCACCATTATGGAAGCTCTACTGTACAATGAAACAGGTGAAGTAAATCTCCGAGGGAATCATATGCTGAGATGTTGTAACACAAAAGTGAAAAGTTTGTCTAAAAATTCAATGGTACCAGGTTTTAAAATTGACTTGAAACTTTATTTTGTAAATCAAAACCACATTGTTTAAATATTAATGCAAATATAGGATTCAAATGAGTCCTGAGATTTAAATCTTTAATTTTACTCTTTGCACATCAGTCTTGTTCTAAATTTTTTTAGAAGAAATAAATAAATATCAATCAATTTATTATTTAAAAATCACTCAAATTGTTTAATGTTCGAAATTAAAGAACGTTATATTTTTCAGTTTTTATAGAATGGAAGAGATATTTTTTTTTTTTTTTTCTCTAAATGTTTTTTATAGAATGGAAGAGACATGCTTTCTTTTTCTTTGAAAAAAAAGGAAAAGAAAAGAGAATGGAAGAGAAATCTTTAAAGGAGAATGGAAGAGAAATCTTTTTGTTTATTTTCCACCTTATGAAGGTGTGTTTTTTCATGTTTTCAAGTGTCTAGAGTAAGAAAGAGGGTATATTTGTTTTGCAATTCTATAAATAAATTGTTTATTTATGTGAGTACATAAATAAATTTATTAATTCAATTCTTTTATATAATATAATGTTATGAAACCAGCTCAAGAAAAGATAGATCAACGCCTTAGAATTCAGCCTCTTTGAGGGGGCAACCTCCTTTACATTACATAAATGAACAATTCTTGGATGATACAAATGAAAATACCTCCTTTCTATATATAGGAGTCTAAGGGGTCATAACATAATCAGAGCCGACATAACAATAATAATGTAAGGGCACAATAATAACAATAGTGGGCTTCTATGGGGCACAAGAGTAACAATATGGGCACTACATGGGTACATCAATATAATAAGTGGGTTGTACTAATAACAATAAGGGGTTACACTAGTAGTATAGGGGCCTAACATGCCCCTCTCCTTCAAAAAGCGTTGTCCTCAACGCTTGAGTAGTTCTTGATGCTTCTGTATAAAATTCTTGTCCTCCCATGTGGAATCTTCAGCAGGTAAGTTCTTCCACTTGATGAGATATTCTGAAATTGATCGATTTCGTAGCTGTCGGGTTATTGTTTCTGTGACTACTCTAGGTTCCAACATGATTTTTCCTTCCTCTTCAATTTCTGGTAATATTGTTTGAATTGGGATCTTTTGCAACTTTTGAATAAGTGGCCATACTTCTTTGTCCTTCTTCCATTCATCCCTTGCTTCGTTTATCCAATCTGGTTGGATAATAGAAATAGCACAAAGCAATGCTTCCACATCCTCATCCTTGAAGAGTCTTCCCATTCGGTAAGGTCGCCATTTTTTAAGTGCATGTAGTATTGCCGACATTTCCTTCTCATAAATAGCTTGCTTTAGATGTAGCAGTAAAAATACCCAATCACCTACATCAAAACATTTTTCATTATGATGTTGATCTACCTGTTGTTTCATTTGATTTTGCACCAAAGTGGCGTTATCCTTTAAAAGTTGGAGAACTTGTTGTTGATGCTCGATGTGATCTTTCACTGCTTGACCCTTTTTCTTCTTGATATGTCCTTCTATATCTAGAGTTTGAGGAGTGGTAATTTCTTCCAATTCTTTACAAGATATGGTCAGATTCATTTCTTGATGCTCAATGTGATCTTTCACTTCTTGAACATTTTTCTTCTTGATATGTCCTTCTATCTTGATAGTTTGAGGAGTGGTAATTTTGACCAATGAATTACAAGATATGGTTGGATTCATTTCTTCTTTCTTGATGTGATCTTTCACTTCTTGCACCTTTTTCTTCTTGATATGTCCTTCTGGTTGAGGGGAAAGTACCCCGAGGGTCCTTTGGGTTAAGACTCTACCAGACTGAAAATTGCTTATTCAAAGAAACACACACACAGCCACTATCTTTACTGTAAGCAAATTCTAATGTTTAGGGTACGTACCTAAGGTCCTACGTTCGAGAAGGCCCTTAGGGTCCAAACCCTTCTTGGAGTTCCCTTCTACTCCTTTGACCTGTAAAACAAACAAATCAAAGAACACAGCAGTACATGGACAAATACTTATACACAAACCATCTTCATGCTATAAAGTTAGTTATAAAAATCTTTAAGTAACTACTTGCATAATAATTCAAGACAAGAATCTCATAAGCACAAAGAAAGATTGTTTCGGGAACCAAGACGTGTTTCTTTATATAAAGGCAAGTAAAGTACATATAACGGAAAGATTTCACCTGAAACACCTTCAGCAGGCTCCAAGCAAAGCTTCCTCCCGGATTCGTTCCAGCCTCAAGCCTCCAACAAGAGCTCCTTCCAAGTCTTACTCAATGGTGATATAAAGGATGAATGATCACCAATACACATGGAAACAAGGGTTTCCTATGCAATATGGGGGAAGTGCAGAAAGCACCAAGGACTTCAGACCTGGTCTAAGGGAAAAATCTCAGCATAATAATCTTGCTCTCTTTTCTCTCTCCCCTTTGGCCTTCCCTTTGATGTCTTTTTATACCATCTCCAAAGTAGTTTTTTAGTTAGGAGTTGGTTGGGAACAGTTGGGCCACGGGCACTAACAGGTGATCAGCAGGTAAAACCCGCGATCTCCGCCCGAAAATAAGGAATTATTTATTTTTTTAAGTGTTTTAATACATACACGCGGGTTGGGTATACACAGGCCCGCGTGTACACGCGTTTAACTCAGGGCAATGTCGCGTATAGGGAGTAAAACACTGTTTTTTAAATTTTAGGACCAGGTCTGGAAGGAGGGGTTGCCCTAGGCCATGAGTGCAGCATCACAAACCATAAGAGTGAGATTTGGAGCTATAACAGATGCCCCCTAATGTATGAGGTCAGAAGGGGAACATGATGGCCAAAATATATTATGTAAGTACATGGAAAGGAACTCTGTCGAGAAACCGAGGAGGACTTCACCAGAATTCAGCCTGCCAAGCCACCAAAAGGAGATCAGAAAGAAACACTGTCTGAGGCGGGCATACCCATGCTCAGAAAAAGTAAAGCATGTCCGCATATCAAGTACAAGCGGATCCACTAAGTACACAAGTATAAAGGACTGGGAGATACATAATGGATCATCTGATCATAATGAGTAAGTACATGTCTGAATATCACATATAAGACTGTCAATGATGCTGAAAGATGCAACGGATCACTGATATCAAAGACTGATCCCAAAAGGTACCAACTGAACATGATGGAATAGGATGGTACTACACTGCAAACTCAGGTGCCAGCATATAGAATGTCGCCATGACTGACTGCAACATATAAGGTGGAGTGGTATCAACTAGCAGCAACAGGAGCAACTGTCAAGTGAACCAATGAATGCTGATACAACCTGAGGTCTTCACCGACCGCCGTGGTACATTTCTACACCATGGGAATAAATGATCTGAAGTCGACCACGTGAGAAATCGTTTGATTACTGGTCATTGATGTATACCGTTAACAAACGCGAGACTACTCACCGATAATGATAATGAGCGTCAAGGTACCCAGTACAATCTAACAAGTGTGAATAGATGAGCTGAAGTCGAACACCTGTAAGAATCTATCGATCAGGAGACAATGATGGTTTCCCACTGTCGATAGCAAGGAATCTGCCACTAATGACTGCAAACCCCAAGGTACTGCCAAATGGACTCTAGATCTTTGCCCCAGAGCAATGAGTCGGAGTCGATAGGGAAAGATCCGCTAGAAGGAAGGCATTAAGGCATCCTCCATCAATCTAGCGCGAGTGTAACCCGTAGGCCAATAATGTGGAAGGAATCGGACGAAAAAGATGTAGTAACCCAACCGAAGTACGTTTCCGGCGTACACAAGATGTGGCTAGCGCACGGCAGAAACCCTCTGAACCGACCAATAATGAAAGCCGACACAGAGGCGAGGTATCCACCAATAGGGTCAAATGGAAACCAAGGTACTGCACAAATCCCAATGTGTGATAATGTATGCTGATGTCGAACACAAGGGAAACCACTTAGTCAAAGACCCATGATACTGATCGATGCTGAGCACAAGGTGACCTATCAATAATGAAAATAGGGCCAGGGTGCGGCTCTAGGCCTGTCCTCAGAGCAAGGTGTCATCGTCGATAAGGACAAGACCCGCCAGCAAGAAGTCAATGGGGACCTTCTCAAACCGGCACGAGTAAAGGACCAATATAGCTGATGTGATGATAGACATGATACTGACAACCAGGGATGGCCGACTGAAAAATGAGTCAAGAGACACCGCAGAGAGGCCGACTCAGGCTAACTTCCCTTGAACAAAAGCACGACTCAATGTGACTATGTGGCAGCATATGATGACTCTGTATAAGTTCGCCATGCAGGAGGCACGAACGAACCCTCCATATGATTGGAAGAGATAACCAATCGGGGGAGAACTGACTCAATAACAAGGTTATGGCATACCTAAGTCAAACTAAATCCCACCCATGCGGAGGAGACTTTGTTTTGAGTGCTTTGTTCAAGGGTGACACGACTGACTCTAGCTACCAACAATAAATGGAAATAATGTCCCTGTTCCCGCTCTTTTTGGAATATCTAATTTTTTTGTCTTTTTCTGTTAAGCCGGAAAAAGAATAAAAGAATGCTATGGTACAGTGGAAAGAACGAGTGTCGGTGAAACAGATGATCTAGTTCCTGGGAAAGGAACGTTCCTATGCTCAATGCAGGGAGGTGAAAACTGGTCAGTGACACTCAAAGGTATGTTCCTTCCACGGATCAGGGTATGTCAAGCTGTAGAAGTCAAAGGTATGCAAGGTTGATTTTGCAGACGTCATGGTCAAAATTTGGCTTAAACACGAGTCCAAGTGAAGCCGGCTCTAGGCCAAAAGGTGCAAATGGTCAACATGCAATGCAGAAGTACAACTCGACACACATAGGAGCCTCTAGGGTATAAGGCCAGAACGAAGCGAAGAAGTAAAGAGGAATGAGTCTTCAACGCATAAGTCATGGCGGGACTACAGAGGACTCCCGAGCCTACTCAAAACGAAGCAGCATGGGCAACAAATGTCAGTGAGGTGCTAACTACGATGCCCATGTAAAGGGATGGCTCTACCATCGTGTCATGATTTAAAGAATCGGCGAGTGAAAATGGCTTACGAACCATAACACGATGGGGTGGACCCTACGGCAGATGTATCGGTCATGTGGAGGCTAGTATGCATAATGCAACGGAAAAAATGGTGTCCCTAACCTATATGCCAGTGAAAACACGATACCTGCCATGACGGGTCAGCGGTCATGGAACCATCTCGAACTGTCGAAAAATGTCCAAAATGTCCTGAAAAACAAACCAAACTCGGCATTCCAAGCTCCCAAGTTAAAAGTCACATGAGGTCAAACAAAATAAAATTTTGAAAAAAATTTGCATTTTCAAAACTTATAAAAGGCATTTTTGACTTACCATTATCACCATTTGACTTGGAGAGCAAAAATTGTGGAGCAAAAGGAGCAAACTTCCCTGTGACCAATTCAACCGTTCAAACTTGCCGAAAACTTCCAGGTAAGCCTCAAACTTGTCTTGCAATTAATTGTGATAGTTTTTAGGAATTTTAGTTGATGTTTTACCGTTGGATTTTTGCAAAAAATTCCTTTGCGGCGTACACGCGGGTTGGCTATATAGAACTCGCGTATACGACGGCCCTACACGCGACTGTATACAAAGGAACCCGCGTGTGCGCAGCAAACTAATTTTATACACAAAACTAACGGATGAAAATGATTTTTTCTTCCAGGATGACTCTCACATGGCGTGAAAGAGAGCACTCAGCCGTGGATAATGAAGTTATGGGCAATGATGAGGCATTAGAGGCCTTACGGGGATGCGGGTTGCTAAAATTCTTCAAATTGCCAAATATGAAAGCGAACACGCGTCTGCTCGAGAGGCTCATTGACTATTGGGATGTCGATGAGGAAGCATTCATTATTGATCAGATGCCACTCAGGATAGAAGTGGAAGATATATATTTTATCACGGGCCTTTCCCGAAGGGGAGAGGTAGTACATTCCCGGGGCAGAACACGGAATAGCCTCAGTGTAGATGACTATGTACAGATTTACTGCCCGGGTCATCGGAAGGTTGGGAGTCAGATCTCTATCCCACATGTGGCGAGTTTGTCACTCAGGATAATCTTGTTCACCATAGCTCGAGTGAACGGATCATCCTCACTACATCAGGCGTCACGGGTAACCATGAGCGTGGCAGTGGACTGTCTCACTACTGTGTTTGACTGGTGTACTCCTCTTCTTGCCAACATGAAGGAACAACTCACTTCTATCAGGAGGGGACAGACCAAGAACTTTGGGTTCGGAACCATCTTGTGCACTTTCTTCTTCGAGAAGGTTCCCGCACTCTGCCCCAGGGTAGCAGTTGCCATCAGCAGTCCACGTGATCCACGCATGGGCCGGTGGGCTGACTTGATGAAACGTCTGGGGGGTGGGGAAGTCCCAAGGAATGCATTCGACGATGACTTCTTTGCCTGGTGGGAGCAGCAGATCATCGCCGTAGATGACTACCCCTATGCTGGGCTGGATTTCCGAGGAGATCCTGATCTAGTGTTACCACCGGACGCAGCATGGGGCGAGATTGGTAAGAATTTTTATGATTTTATGATTTTTTTTGGATTTTTCAAATATAATGATAAATTTTGAAAAATATTTTTGGTGAGACTCAAATGACTAATATGATGATCATGTTCCAGACATCGGGCCCGTACGACCAGATGGATTCCCGCGGCATGGACGGCGTGGCCGAGGAGCCGAAGAGGCGGCTGCCGATACGGAACGGACCCTCAACAACGTCCAGCGACACTTGGCGAGACTGAGCTGCCGAGTACCGATGGCCGAGATAGAGGACCTTCCTCCGGATATGCAGCGTCATGTGGTTGGCATGCCACGTGACTGGGTTCGCGTCTTTCGGCGCGTGGCCAATGCCATAGTTACATATTTAGATGCTCATCCTGAGCCGAGGCGTTAGATATGCCTGACATGATTATGGGCATTTGAGTCCCAATTTTGTATATTTTTGGACACACATATGTACACTCGAGGCGCTTTATGATATATATATATATATATATATATATATATATATATATATATATATATATATATATATATATATACAGTTTGACTTTTTGATGCATGATTTTATGATGATGAATGATTGATATGCCAGTCTAATGCTTGATTAGCGATAGAATCAGCTAACCAATTTTGAGATCTTGGAATGTGCAAATAATTAATGTAAATGAATGATCTTTGCAACAACCTCACCCTTAAATATTGGCGATATAATAATGGATCCCTAACGCGATAAATGTTATTTAATTGAGACACTATCAATTGAGAATCAAGATATACTACCAACGAGTCGATCCCATAAGAGATTGCCTCGGATAATAAATTGATCACAGCTGTATACTCGGCCATATTGTTTGAAGCAGGACCGATACATACGCCTCTCGATACCATCAATTGACCAGTTGGATAATAAAGTACCCAAGCTGCGGAAGCAAGATTCTGAGTGTGCCGACTAGCACCATCGGCGAACCCAAAATAGACCAAATCATCCATCAGCACCTGCCACAGCAGACCAAAAAGCACTGATATCAGAAAACGCTCGACGATATATGTATAAATATATACATAAAGTACAAAGAAGTCATTACCCAGCCTAAACTAAGCAAAGTACTTCTTTAGGTAGAGCCCATTTCGGGGCTCCGCCAGCTTGTTCCCTTCAAAGTCGATTAACTCATACGACCCTTTTTCTAAAACTCGTTTAACAATGAAAGGACCATACCACATAGGCTTAAATTTGCCTGCCCCCAAGGTGTCTTTATCTTGGTCATAGACCAAGACAAGGTCACCTTCAGAAAAGACTCGAGGACGGAAAGACTTATCATACTGTGTTTTAACCCTTTTCATATGAGCCTCATTCATCGTGGCGGCATCTCGACGCTGCTCATCGAGATGTTCCAAGTGAACTAGGCGCTCTTCGAGACTCGAAGTCTCTGGAAGGAGTTCAACAGCCAACTTAAGAGATGGAATTTCACATTCGACCGGGAAGATGGATTCCATCCCATAAACCAGCTGAAAAGGTGTAAAACCAGTAGCCGTTTTGATGGAGGTTCGGTATGCCCATAGAGCCGGATACAACATAATGTGCCAATTGGACCGATTTTTATCGATTGTCCGTTGGAGTATCGTCTTAAGATTTTTATTAACTACCTCGACCTACCCATTGGCCTGAGGATAATAAGGGGATGAATGCTCCTGACGGAAGCCTAGTTTACGTGCCAACTCGGACATTAGTTGATTTTGGAAATGACTGCCATGGTCAGTGACAATCTCCCTTGGGATACCGAATCTTGAGATGATCTGATTGAAAAGAAACAAAGCTGTCGTGTCACTATCGTTCTTATAAGTAGGCATGGCCTCAGCCCACTTCGTGAAGTAGTCTACAGCCATGATAATGTACTTGTGATTCGCCGCTGAAGGCGGATTACAAGTCGTAAAGTCAATGCCCCACTTAGTAAAGGGACCGACAGTGACAACGGGGAAAAGAGGAGCTGGATGCGCACGCATCTTGCGAGTAAAGATTTGACATGGGTGGCAGCGTTTGACCGCTTCCACACAGTCCTTAAAAAGTGAAGGCCAAAAATAGCCGGCACGTAAGATGCGTTGGGCTGTAGCAAGCCCTGATAGATGACCACCACAAGCTCCACTGTGGCAATCATTGAGCACGGACTCTGCTTCCTCTAAGGTTAAACAACGCCAGAGGATTGAGTCAACCCCTCGACGATATAAAGTGTCACCAACAATAACATAGTTCTTTGCCAAGTGACGTAATTTGCGACGTTCATCCTTGGAGAAAGTAGAGGGGCACTTCGAAGTCTGGAGATAAACAATGATATCTCCATACCAAGGGTCTTGTGCAGAGATGAGGAATATATGTTCGTCGGGTAAACTTTCCTCATAAACAATATCATCTCCACAAGGTAGCTCCGAGATAAGTTCCGCGAAAACTATGGATTTCTTAGATTTGGCAGACAAGAACTCGAGATCGAATTCTTGCAAAATGACTATCCATCTATTATATTTGCCCCCAATCACTCGCCTACTGAGGACAAATTGAAATGGATTGACTGCCGCTAAGACAAAAGTTTTACGTAGCAAAATATAGTGACGGAGCCGTTGGATAGCATGGACAGCTGCCAAGGCCAACTTCTCAACCGGAGAATAGCGAAGCTCAGGGCCTATCAAGCCTCGGCTCAAATAATAAATGACGTGCTCGGCGAGAGCATCGTCCTCCTGAACTAGAACCATACCAATGGTTGATTCTGCTGTAGCGAGATATAAAAGGAAGTCTCTACCATAATCCGGTGGACTCAAAAGCGGGGCAGAGACTAATGCTTTTTTCAAAGCATCAAACGACCACTGCGCAAAGTCATCCCATATAAATGGAACTCCTTTCCGTAGTAGACGCATGAACCCTTTAGTGATCTCGGCGTAATTTGCTATAAACCGTCTTAAGAAGTTAGCCTTCCCTTGAAGACTTTGAAGTTGCCGAAGTGAAGACGGGGGAGGCAACTGAATTATTGCCTCAACCTTGAAGGGATCAACCCGAATCCCTTCATTGGATACAATAAACCCTAACAGCCGACCGGACGTAACCGCGAAAACACACTTGTTGGGATTCAACCAGATTTTATAAAAACGACATCTCTCAAAGAGTAACCGAAGATGACTAGGGTGATATGTTCTCTTTCGAGAACGAGCAGCGAGATCATCTAAGTATGCCTCGATGACATGTTTGATGTCGTGGAAAGCGTATGACATGGCCCGCTGAAACGTGGCTCCAGCGTTTTTAAGACCAAAAGGCATCTTTCAATATGCAAAGGTACCCCAGGGACATATGAAGGCTATCTTATGCTGATCCTCAGGACGGATAGAGATTTGATTATAACCTGAAAAACCATCCATGAAGGAAAAAATCTCGTTACCCGCACACTCGTCAATAATTTGATCAATAAATGGCGTGGGGTAATTGTCTTTTGGACAAGCCTTATTTAGATCCCTAAAATCGATTCATACACGGATTGTTCCTTGCTTTTTATCTACGGGAACTGGATTAGAAACCCAATCAGTAAGAGGAACAGGGTATATAAAACCTGCCTTTAGCAGCTTCTGGACTTCAGCTTTGATAGTTGTTGCTTTCCTAGGGTTAACCGGACGAAGTCTTTGACAAACAGGTTTCGTGTTTTCATATGTCTTGATCTCATGTTGAACTATAGAAGGATCAATGCCAGGCATTTCTTCATAAGACCAAGCAAATACGTCACGATATTCTTTAAAGAGGTCGGTGTAGATTCGAATTTCTTCAGGGGAACACTCAATTCCGATGAAGATATTCTCAATGATGTTAGGGTCCCTAGAGATATTGATGGGTATCATTTTTGACATTACCGACATATTACCTTCGGCGCGAATGTGTGCTGGAGCCAAAGGGTTCGACACCATATCAACATCACTAGTACAGAGCTTGGAAAACCTAGATTCCACTTCCTGCAAAGGAGGAAGAAAGTACAAACGATGGTGTAAGTCTTCCCAAGGTTGATCTATACCCATCATTGCTTCAAGGATTGCTTCTTCAGAAGGTAAAATTGAATCCAAGCAATCCAAGGTAGAGATAGAATCTAGGCTCCAGGCTGGGGCCACATGACCATCCAACTCTTCTTCAGAAAAAGGAGTGGAGTGGTTATCTGCAGAGTCTACGATAGACTGATATCTAAGCTCAGCTGCAGATATAGGAAACGCCATTCCATTTACTTGTCCTTCAACTAATGTGGTCGTAGGTGAAGGCAAGGTCCAAGGGTCGGAAAAATGATGAGTTCGGAAGAACTCTTCTCGAGGAGACTCCTTGGATGATGAAATAGCATTGATTTTTGCAAAAGGAGAGGGAAGATCAAACGTACCCATCAATGAGGAATACATCCCTACTCCTAAATTCTCAATCGGCGGGTGAGGGTTATCCACCAAAGGAACAGTAGAGTCGGAGCTTGCTTGAGGATCGATTGGAGAATAGTCCAATTGATCAACCTTAACGATTTTCCCCTCATGAGGAAAGCAAATGACACGAAACAGAGTCGATACGACGGCTTCCATTTCGTATACCCAGTTCCTTCCTAATAGGAGATTATAGTCTAGGTTAGCATCTACGACTTCAACTTCGATATTAACGACCTTCCCTCCAACACATATAGGAAAGGCCGGGATAATCCCATGCGGCTTGTGAGAATGACCATCAAATGCAGTTAAGACGGTTGGTGAAGGAACAGCCGAAGGTGAACCAATAGCCTTCCAACATGACATCGACATGACACATGTGGAAGCTCCTTCATCTATAACGGTGCGAAAAATATTGATTTTCCAGTATGTAGACTTTATCTGAAAAGCCATATGATGAGGGAGTCGCTTTTTGACATTTAACATGTCAAAAGTGAGCACTAAAGAGTTAGCCGGATCAACTGCTCCAATTGCGGAGAGTAAAGCACTTCTCTGAGCCGGACATGACTGGAGAACCTCTAAAGCGGACATAGCACACGGGCTTTGAGCCAGATCCTCCACAATGGAGTAATTCTGAGCGGCCCTAGCATTAGGGTTAATCGTCGCGCGTTTGGCGGAACCTTTCGGTATCCGAGGTATAGTCTCAACAGGGGGTCGCTCAATATGAAGGTCAGTACCTCCTGGAACAGTTTTATCCTTAGACGTTTCGGCTTCACCATAATCACGTGACCGAGTAGTCACATGGACATTTGAACCCATCATAAAAACATTTGATGCTTTTTCCCCTTCCTGGTTGCCCCCTAAGGAGGTCCCAGGATTTGAACTCGCGCCAGCAAGAAGTTGCTGCCCTTGGGGAAACGGGTTAGTTAACACAGCTTGTGAACTAGAAGTCCCTTGCTGTCCTAACAAGCGCTGAGCGTCTTCAATCCTAGGGCAGAGATGAGTTAGATGGTCTCCTTTACATAACTTGCAAGGAAACTTAACTTTCTTTCTCGACTCACCTTTACCACCACCAGCGTTGTTACCGGATTTATTTGCATCGGGCTTCCCATCCGAATTCTTCTTCTTACCACGTCCTTTCTTTTTCCCATCGGAACTTTGATTTCCTTTGGGGTTATCGGATTGGACGGCGTTAATTGAAGAAGTTTGGGAAGCGGGAGGATTAGACAATGTGACTTGGTTGTTAGAAGCAGTTTGCAAAGACAACTGCTGCAATTGATTCAACAAGTTCACTGTAGATGTGTCTACTGACCCAACGATACCATCCGCGTGTGGACCTGGCTTCGGCTTAGCTAAATCAACCTTAGATCCAGGAGCATCTGGCAAGTACTTTTGTAGGATCCCAGACTGAGAGTAGATCAATTCTAATTGCTGGGCCCTAAAAATGGCTTGCTCCTCAGAATAGACCCCAGACATGGAGACATCCTTGGAGATCTCGGGTTGTAAAGACTTCAAAAACCACTCGAGACGGTATTCGGGAGGAATTTCGGCTTTAATGAGCCTCTTTCTCCGTCTCCATTCCTGAATGTGATCGGAAATGTGAGTAGCCTTATCCTGACGAAAGGTGGCCAGAAGTTCAGTTCCGGTGTCATAGCGGACAGGCAACTGAAAGTGATTTAAGAAGATGTTGGCTAGGTCGGCGAAGGATGTGAAGCTACCCCCTGGCAACTCTATATACCACTTGGCCGCATTACCAGTCAAGGTGCGCTGAAAGAGTCTCAACCTAATCGAATCATCGATGAGGGAGTTGGATGAGCACCACAGATGGAATGTGGTTACGTGGTCGCCCGGGTCCTCACCACTTTTCCCTTCGAATTTTGGAATGTCCGAAGGGAGTTTGGTTGGGACCGGAGGCCAGGCCGGATTATACCTGATTGGGTCATTCGTTAACTTAGTGAGATCTGGCAAGTTTAACGTTGCCAGAAACGGAAGCCTAGGAGGACCTAGGGGATTCCACCCAGACTGGGCAGAACTCCCTAAGCTCTGAAAAGATTGTCCTGGAATTTGGGAGGCACCAGGCTGCCCGAAGTGACCAGTAGAACCGGCTGAACCAAAAGGCAAGCCTTGTGGTCCAGCAAAATTCGGAGTTTGACCAACTCCTGCCGTATAACCTCCATAACCTGCAAAGTTTCCTCCTAAAGAATGGTAAGGAGTTGATAACCCCTGATATGGATTCCAAGCCGAAGCAAGGGGAGGAATACTTTGAAACATGCTAACCGTGGAGTACGGCCTATTCCCTTGTTGGCCGCTAAACGAATTCCCAGTTCCTGCGCTACTAACCCCAGGGTTATTCCAACCTTGGAAAGGATTGCTGCTTTGTCCTATAGAAGAAAAAGGCATGGATCCTACCGTTGGGTTGGAATGTGGTATATGACCACTTCCGAAAGGAAAACCTTGGAATGAAGCCGATCCGCCCATCATGGACGTAGCGGCACTAAACGGAACCGATGGAATACCCTGTGATTGGGTGCCAAAAGGGAAGAGTCCAGTACCAAAAGCATTGGTTTGGGCATTTCCACTCGTGGACAGAATGGAGGTAGATCCCACTAATGATGTGCTAGCAAAAGATCCGAACAAGGAAGCGGAGGGGATGGAAATGGTTCCTCCCCCTTGCACCGATGTAGGGGTTTGCATAGTCATAGCACTCGTAGAAGCCATGCTTCTAGTAGTGGTCATGAATGGTAAGCGCGTAGCGTAACCTGGACTTGATGGTCTATGTGACGGAGTCCCAACGTATTGCAATACGTCTGGATGACTAGATGGTAGTGGAGAATTTGGAGCCACTAATGACTCTGAAATTTCTTCTACCTCTACGTTATTCTCCGCTTGAAAGCGAACTCGAGAAAGGACTGGAGTGTCCCTCTCTTGCTCAAAAATGCCAGGCCTTGCTTGGCCGCTAATGTCCCCGAAAGGAGGATCAATCCCCGATGCGTCAACCGGCGTGGGACGGAACCCACCGGTAGTATTGCCTCTACGCCTTCTAGGAGAAGGCTCTAAACTTGGTGGCGAGAGACCACGAAGTCTTCGAGACCATCTTGGAGATCGGTCAACCACTTTGAATTTTTTTGTTATGATCTAACTAAAGACTCAAAAAATTAAAAGCTAGGCCAACTAGGAGCACAGAGCACACACTATAAAGTCCCTAAAGATATAGCCAGTCAAACAACTTCCAAGTATTTCCGCTCCGGGTGATTAGGACCGGACACCAAAATACGAGAAAGTGAATCAAGGGGCCTTCCGAAGATAGTCTGGGATGATGAGGGCCCAGTCCTATCAGCGAAGGTATCAGAGGAAGTTACGCTGACCTCCTAACAACAGCCTGCGCCGGTGCAAGCCCCCAAGCTTCGCAAGGGTGCCCTCCAGTAGTACTGTTGAGAGTGATACAACGTCAACCTCAGGTGCCACGGGATTCCCCTCCGCAGCCACCTGTGTAGATCCCTAGGAGAGGCAACTATGGGTACCAACTCGTCGCAGAAGCTAGGCGGAACAGTCGTGAGGTAAGTTCGGACAAGTAGGAGAGGGGGTATCTCTCTTCCCTGTCTTCACAGACCCTCGTGCTTAACTCCCAGATCCAGAGCTTTCCTGGTCTTCCTAACGCTATTGGATTTACTCTCGTTAATCAGACTCTTATGTTTGACGTTTTATGTGGCCTTGGAGAGTTAACTCTCCACTCGCCTAATCCAAGGCCCTAAAATCCTAAACTTGTTGGTGTAACTGACTAAAACAAAAATTCTAATGGATTTTAATTAGCGCTTGATTTTATTACGCTGTTCTTTAAGTCACAAGGTAATGGAGATGAAGCTTGTGGTGTTTTTATGGACGCAAAAGAAATTAATAAAACTTAGCTACATGCACATGCACTTTTTGTTTTCGATGAAGAGAAATTTCTATGAGGTCCAGAAGGTACTTCTAATATAAACAAATTTTACTTTTCTTTTCAGACTCCACACTCACAAAAACTAACAAAACTATATATGCCTAAAAAGAGATGCAAATCTATCCTAATGCAAGAACTATATGTGGATGCAAGATTCAAAGACTACTCTAAAAACAAAGAAGGAAAGTTGCTCACTTATCAAATTTGTCTTGCCACTAAAATGCTTAGATAGAAGATGATGTGTTACTGTAGGAATTTACAGGGTAAGTTCCTCAGAAAGAATACCAAAGGACACCGCTCACAACCAGATCTCAAATCAATACACCAGTATTTTTGACGTGGTTAAAACCCTCAGAGTGCAAGGAGGGAAACAGTCCACGGCCTGTCCCAACGTGGGTACAGACAATTTATTAATCAAAGAATGAAAATTTACATAAGCTTCTCTCATGCACGGATTCCCCGAACAATGACCCTCCATGCGCTTTAAATAGAACTCATGGACCAATCGGGTGTCAAGCCACGGATCAAGTGTCGGTAATACCGAGGTGAGAGTGAACCGTCGGATCACTACATATCGTGACCGTCGGATTGTAAGTTACAAAATGTACAACGGTAAAGAAACACACTTTACCTAACTCTAACCTAACTCTATACTAGACCAAGTTGAACTTAACTATATCCTATGTGTCGGAATATCCTAACATCCCCCCTTAAGAACAACTTGGGATAGGATTGAAGGATTTACAAATATGACACAATAGGAGAAGGAAGGAGGCACTAGAGCCTATCCCCCCTTAGTGACAACTTCCTGAACTCCAAGCATATATCGAAGTTTAGTGAACTTCGCCTCTGTGAGAGCCTTTGTGAAGATGTCTGCAACCTGATCATCTGTTGGACAATATTGCACTTCAAGAACATGGTCATGAATGAGCTTTCTGATGAAGTGCATGTGTAGTTCGATGTGTTTGCTGCGCTGATGCTGAACTGGATCTTTGCATAGCTGAATGGCACTTTGATTATCACACCAAAGTGTGGTTGGATGCTGCTGCTCAAAGCCAAACTCTGATAGGATCTGACGAAGCCACAAGGCTTCCTTACTAGCTTCCACGGCACCACGATACTCTGCTTCTGCTGACGAAAGAGAAATGGCAGCCTGTTTCTTACAAGCCCATGTAATAGGTCCTGAACCAAGAGTGAAGACATAACCGGCAGTAGACTTCCGATCATCAAGGTCACCAGCCCAATCAGAATCAGTGAAACCAACTAACAGAGGAGCTGCTTTGGCACTGTAATGAATCCCAAACTGTACTGTACCTCGAACATAACGAAGTATTCTTTTAGCTGCTTTCCAATGACTTTCACGGGGGTTTTGCATAAAACGAGCAACAAGGCCAACAGCAAAGGAAAGATCAGGACGAGTATGGGTTAAATACAAGAGTTTTCCGACAAGTTGACGGTATAAGGTAGCATCAACTTCAGGAGAAGTACAAGAGACTGAAAGTTTGACTCCAGACTGAAAGGGAGAAGTGGCTGGCTTACAGTCTTCCATGTGAAAATGACGAAGAATATCACAAGCATACTTGGACTGGGAAAGGAAAATACCCTCTTGGGATTGCAAGACTTGAAGACCGAGAAAATAGTGTAAGTGTCCTAAGTCTGTCATTTCAAATTTCTTTTTAAGGCTGGACTTCACATGGTTTATAAGGTTGGGATCACTACCAGTAAGAATAAGATCATCAACATAAAGAACAAGGATGATGAGAGAGTTGCCCACTTTCTTGGTGTAGACAGTATTGTCAGAATGACACCTAGAAAAGCCAGATTCTAAAAGAAAGCTATCCATTTTGGCATACCAAGCTCGAGGAGCTTGCTTGAGGCCATAAAGGGATTTCTTAAGTCGACAAACGAGGCTGGAGTCTGTTTGTATGAAGCCAATGGGTTGTTCCATATAGATTTCTTCCTGCAAGTCCCATGCAAGAAGGCAGATTTAACATCCATTTGATGGACTTCCCATTTTAAAGAGGCAGCAAGGGAAAGAACAAGGCGGATAGAGTTCATTTTGGCAACTGGAGAGAAGGTTTCAGTGTAGTCAATGCCTTCAACCTGTGAAAAGCCCTTAGCAACTAGACGAGCTTTATGTTTATCAACTTTCCCATCTGGTCCATACTTGGTTCTGTAAACCCATTTGCATCTAACAAGTTTGCGTCCCTTTGGTAGAGGAACAAGATCCCATGTATCATTTGTCATCAATGAATGATATTCTTCATTCATAGCTGTTTCCCAATGTGGATGGCCTGAAGCTTCTGCAAAAGTGTCAGGATCATGATTTACTGGAGCTTGAGCCAGTAAAGAAGAGGCTCTTTCAAACTGAGAACGTGTACGTCGCTGATCTGTAGGATCACCGGCAAGATCACCTGCTGCATCCCGAGTAGCACGGACCCATCTTGGAAGTTGAGGATCCTGAGAAGGTGGGGAAGGATTATCATCCTCGCTTTCATCATCAGAAGAAGAAATGTTTTCAAAGATAGAAGAGATAGGAAGAGGTGGCACATCCGCCGGACTAGGCTCGCAGGCCGATTTATTTTCATCAAATTTTACATCTCTTCTAATGATAACATTTTTGGACTTAAATGGAATAAGTCTATAGCCTTTTACATCTTCAGAATATCCAACAAAAGTACATTTCTCACTCTTAGGTTCTAAGGCTTTATGCTTTTCATCTGGAATATGGGCCCATGCTTCACTTCCAAACACACGAAAGTGACTTACATCTGGTTTAATGGAACTCCAAGCTTCTTCTGGAGTGATATTCTCTAGAACCTTAGTAGGAGTGCGATTGATTATATAATTTGCACAATTAATTGCTTCGGCCCAAAAACTAAGACTGAGTCCTTTAGATTGCAGCATACAATTAGCCATTTCCTTTAAGGTGCGATTTTTCCTTTCAGCTACACCATTTTGTTGTGGAGTGTATGGAACAGTATGTTGCATTTGAATTCCATTTTCGGTGCAAAAGTTGATGAATGCATTTTTAACATATTCTCCACCATTATCAGTTCTTAGCTTAAGAATTTGATGTCCAGATTGTTTTTCAACGAATGCTTTGAAGGCCAAAAAGGTGGTAAATACTTCGCTCTTGAGTTTTAAGAAGTATACCCAAGTGCGTCTGGAGAAATCATCAATGAAAGTTAAGAAGTACTTGCAGCCAGAGAATGAAGCAACAGGAAGAGGACCACATAAATCACTGTGCACAAGCTGTAAAGGGGCTGAGGCGTGCCAAGAGGCACGTTTGTCAAAACTGTCCCGATGATGTTTTCCGAGTACACATCCGGAACAAACACCATCTTTGCAAGATACCATAGGAAGACCTGTCACCATGTTTTCTTTACATAGATGCTGAAGGGAGCGATAGTTTAAGTGACCATACCGCTCATGCCAAAGTTTGCTCACTTCATCATTATGAGCAACAAATACTGAGGGAAGATGGGATGACCCAAAGTTGTGAAACTTATACAACCTTTTGGAATCATCAGCAAGACCAGTAGCTAGAATCTGTTTAGGATCTTTTAGATCCTTGATTACAACATCATGAGGTGAAAATTCAACAATTTTACCTTCACCTGAATGAGTTATCTGATAGACAGATAGAAGGTTGCAGGATAAGTTTGGAACACATAATACATCATTGAACTGACCATTGTCTAGATGAACAGTTCCAGTCCCTACAACATTAAGAGATCTATCATCACCAACATATATATTTTTGGTGTTACAATCATTTAAAGAAGAAAACATGGCTTGGTTTTTGGCCATGTGACAAGAGGCTCCAGAATCAATGAGCCACTCATGAGAATGAGAAGAAGAAGAAGATACATTTAATGCATAACCAGACTGAGATGATTGACGATGACATGCAGAAAATGCCGTTCCGGAAGTTGAAGTTGAAGTAGGCTCCAGATGGATGTTATGTTTCTTCATTGCGGCTTCCAAGGCTTCCATCTTCTTAAAGCATTTAGATTCTAAGTGGCCATCTCGATTACAAAAGTTACAATGTCTGTCAGTCTTCTTCCATTTGTTTTTATTGGTCTTGTCATATTTGCTGAAATGATCTTTCATCTTGAGGCTGAGTTGGTTTAGGACCATTCCTTTGAGGATAAGACTTCTTAGGATTCTTTGAATTTGGTTGCTGCTGGGCGGCTAACGCTTTCGAGGAAGAGTTTCCAAGATTAAGAAGACCAAGGTGTAAGAGTTTTTCTTGTTCTCTTATTAAGGAATCACAAAAGGAGTCAAAGGAAGGGGCTTGTAGTCTTTGCCTTGACAAATGAAAGCTTCCCTGGTAGAATGGAAAGTGGAAACAAATACAGAGTAGGCTGGTCCCAACTTAGTAAGGATGGAATAAATAAGGTTACCATCTTCTTTCTTAACTTTAACACCTTCCAAGAGATATCTAAGGGTCTTGAATTTGGACAAGAAATCTTCAATGCAAGAAAAATTATTAGGATCCAAAGTAAGCAACTCATTCTCAAGTTGATGGGCTCTAATTTCATTTTTAATCCCAAAAACTTTAGCAAGTTTTTCTAATGCTTCATGAGGAGTTTCAATTTCTGCAATGTGGAATCTAAGATCAGGAGAAACAGACATTCCTATCAAACCACGTGCTTGATCTTGTCGATTTTCCCATTTTTCGGCCTTGTCTTCATCTTTGGGTTTCTTCTCTTGGTCTGTGGCTATTCTGAAGAGACCTTTACTTCTAAGTAAATCTCCCATGTAGGCTACCCATTGGAAGTAGTTAGTGCTGTCAAGAATGACTTGGCATGGACTTTCCATTTTTTGAAAAACAACTGAAGCTGAAGATGCTGAAAGTAAGTGGTCCAATGGATAGATCTCGAAAAAATAGGCGGTTTTAAAAAAAACGGCTCTGAAAAAGGCTTCCGGATGAAGAAGTTATGGCTTTTTGAAAAAAAATTGTTGACGTTGCCGGCAAAGTGCGCGAATGTGCGGGAATGAAAAAATCCGCCCCCACAAAATGGAGACTTGAACCCAAGACCTCTACTCTCTTAAAAGGTCTTTGAACCAATTGATCTATACAAAATATTTGAGAGAGAGAGAGAGAGAGAGAGAGAGAGAGAGAGGGGGGGGGGCCTCGATTTGCGTGCTTGCCTTGGGAAGACTCTTTTCCCCTACAAAACACAAAACACAAAACCCAACACGAATATCCAAAGAAAAACGAACCTTACGGCTCGAAGTTAGCTTTAGCCAAAAAACTAGAAATTTTAAAAAAAATCTCAAAGTTAGCTTTTAGCCGAAAAACTAAATATTTTTCTCAATGTTTCTGATTTTCCGAGATCACACTAAGGTGCAGGGAAAAGAGCATACGCATGAGAAAAATCATTTCTTTCTGTTTCTGATTTGCCCAGATCGCACAGAGTCGCAGGGCAAAGAGCATACGCAGAAATGAAAGGTATAGATCCGGAAAAAAAAAGGCTAAATAAACCGAAACCGAAATAAGCAGAGAGAAAATGACAGTAAACTGCAAAAAAAACACTGTATACCTCCCGATCTGAAAAATGACGCAGCTAGGGCTACCGGAAACCTTTTCGCGTGAAACGAAAGGGGTTCCTCACTGAAACAGATGCTCCGAACGCAACAGAGCAGTCCTCTCGGCCCGAAAGCAGTCAGAAACAGCAGATCTAGGAAACGACAGCCGCATGCAGTTCTACCGGCTTCAGATTTGGATCACCAACGGACGCGGCCCTCAAATAGCTCTGATACCATGTAGGAATTTACAGGGTAAGTTCCTCAGAAAGAATACCAAGAGGACACCGCTCACAACCAGATCTCAAATCAATACACCAGTATTTTTGACGTGGTTAAAACCCTCAGAGTGCAAGGAGGGAAACAGTCCACGGCCTGTCCCAACGTGGGTACAGACAATTTATTAATCAAAGAATGAAAATTTACATAAGCTTCTCTCATGCACGGATTACCCGAACAATGACCCTCCATGCGCTTTAAATAGAACTCATGGACCAATCGGGTGTCAAGCCACGGATCAAGTGTCGGTAATACCGAGGTGAGAGTGAACCGTCGGATCACTACATATCGTGACCGTCGGATTGTAAGTTACAAAATGTACAACGGTAAAGAAACACACTTTACCTAACTCTAACCTAACTCTATACTAGACCAAGTTGAACTTAACTATATCCTATGTGTCGGAATATCCTAACAGTTACCAAAATTTCGTCCAAACAATAAAAACAAGTTCTAAGATAAACAAAAGCACTTTCACTTCGCAAAAAAGGAATCAAATGAAAAGCAAGTTCAAGAAGCGAAACTCAAAACTTTCAAAAGATTTTTCTTTCAATCAAACAAAAGTCTTTTTCAAAGAAGGCTCTCAAAAATACTGACACTAATGATTGGCGAATAAGCAACCAAACACTTTTGTGAATTCACACCTTTCAAATGATGAAAATCCAACAAAAATAAATGCGTTTGAATCGCTCTTGACAATCAAAAGCAGCAATGAAAGTCCAAAGATCAAAAGACAAGTTTCAAGAAGATGTTAATTAAAACTTTCCCGAAACGAAGGAGCAAATGGTCACAAAAATGATTTCGTTAAGCAAACAAAAGGGTCACCGAAACAAAATGGACACAAAGATTGAATCCAATCTTCCTACTCTGCCAAAACAGAGCAGTCAAGACTCTTACCAGAAATCTTGTGTGTCAAAAACAATGACGCTTGCAATCAACGAAAACACGACTGATACTCCTTATAACTAGAGAGAGTTCAAAACAAGATGCCCCCTGTTAAACAGAGGACTGTTACTGGAAAATGACTGCTTCAAACTGACCCAAACCACCAGACAAACATTCAGCAAAAAGAAAATTTATAAATCTTGAAAATTATATAATATACGCGCCTGCAGTGGTGTGCAGAAATGCGTGTACACGCGACTGTGACTGAGGAAACTCGCGTATACGCGGGTTCACTTAGTACAACTTGCGTATATACACTTCTGTAATCCAGAAAAACAGCGTATCTGAAGATTTTCAAGAAAAATAAAAAATACAGACTGAAAAAACTGGAAAAGCTTAGAGTTCAAGAACAGATCAGACAGTCAGAGCCAACAAACAGAGGGGCTGAGCCTTGATTGGCTTGAAGACTACCCAAACTAGGAACAACAAGAATGTTGTTCCCCAGCGGAGTCGCCAATTCTGGTTGAGGGGACAGTACCCCGAGGGTCCTTTGGGTTAAGACTCTACCAGACTGAAAATTGCTTATTCAAAGAAACACGCACACAGCCACTATCTTTACTGTAAGCAAATTCTAATGTTTAGGGTACGTACCTAAGGTCCTACGTTCGAGAAGGCCTTTAGGGTCCAAACCCTTCTTGGAGTTCCCTTCTACTCCTTTGACATGTAAAACAAACAAATCAAAGAACACAACAGTACATGGACAAATACTTATACACAAACCATCTTCATGCTATAAAGTTAGTTATAAAAATCTTTAAGTAACTACTTGCATAATAATTCAAGACAAGAATCTCATAAGCATAAAGAAAGATTGTTTCGGGAACCAAGACGTGTTTCTTTATATAAAGGCAAGTAAAGTACATATAACGGAAAGATTTCACCTGAAACACCTTCAGCAGGCTCCAAGCAAAGCTTCCTCCCGGATTCGTTCCAGCCTCAAGCCTCCAACAAGAGCTCCTTCCAAGTCTTACTCAATGGTGATATAAAGGATGAATGATCACCAATACACATGGAAACAAGGGTTTCCTATGCAATATGGGGGAAGTGCAGAAAGCACCAAGGACTTCAGACCTGGTCTAAGGGAAAAATCTCAGCATAATAATCTTGCTCTCTTTTCTCTCTCCCCTTTGGCCTTCCCTTTGATGTCTTTTTATACCATCTCCAAAGTAGTTTTTTAGTTAGGAGTTGGTTGGGAACAGTTGGGCCACGGGCACTAACAGGTGATCAGCAGGTAAAAACCCGCGATCTCCGCCCGAAATAAGGAATTATTTATTTTTTTAAGTGTTTTAATACATACACGCGGGTTGGGTATACACAGACCCGCGTGTACACGCGTTTAACTCAGGGCAATGTCGTGTATAGGGAATAAAACAATGTTTTTTAAATTTTAGGACCAGGTCTGGGAGGAGGGGTTGCCCTAGGCCATGAGTGCAGCATCACAAACCATAAGAGTGAGATTTGGAGCTATAACACCTTCTCTCTTGAGAGTTTGAGGAGTGGTCATTCTTGCCAATAGTTTACAAGATATGGTCTGATTCATTTCTTCTTTCTCTAGGGTTGGGTCCTGGCATATATCTCTTCTTTTGATGTTTCTTGATCCTTTTCTTTTCCTCTTCGTACTCTATGTAAAATAATTTCTTCTCAGCACACTTATGACCTTTAGTGCATTTGCTATCACAATTGTAACAAAGCCCTTTTTCTCTTTTTTCTTCCAATTAT